>KV751340.1:5273947-5288174 GCA_001698575.1 Mola mola
GCTGTCCTGCGATGACAGCCTGCCACTGGGCTCCAGGGAAGTACGAATTACGCAATGATGTGTCAGGAAGACAACAAGCCGTTATTCCCATCAGGCAGTGCCTCAATTCTGGTTAAGTCAAGGCTATATAAGTTAATTGCTTTTAATTGATCAAGTCTAAATAACGGCACTGTTCAAAAGAACTGTTATAAAAATCATAAAAGACAATTTTTTTGCTGTGCTTTCCAGATTTTGGGGTTTTATTGGCTCAGGCCAGAGTCGTACACGTCAGAAATTGGAGAGGAGCTGCACAGAGTTTATGGTGCTCACAGCAATGAAAGTGTAAAAGTAGACAAACATTTTTTAAAAATCAACAGTAATGTGTATTATCTAAAAGCCCCGAAAAATTAGACCAAAATCATAAAAAAAACAAACAAACAAACTATAGCCAAGGGAGAAACTTTATTTAAATTTATTTTATTTAGTTTATGAGAGGCTACACATAATAATATAATAATACATGTGGTTTTGAAACTTTCAAATACTCCCCTCTTGCTAAGTTACTTTACATTTGCTAAACCTGCAGCTCAACAGATGATGGTTGGAAATGAACCAGAGGAACTGAAAAGTGGTGATCTGGGAGTTTTTGTGTTTTATTTTTGTGGGAGATTGTATGGTATAAATGAAAGAACATCAGGGAGAAATCATACTTATGGAGAAAGCATTTGGAATGGGATAAAGAAAGTAAAGACGATGAGTCTGAGAGTTTTAGGTATAGGATACATCTGTAAGGAAGGACTGATTTTTGTCTACATGCATGCATTTGTGTGAAAGGACGGTAAATTACTGGCACTTTTTTGCATAATGTGAGATAAGACCCCATCATCTTTCCTCCCCCACAACAATTTTATAACAGACAGCTAATAAATGTTTCATGGCAGAACAAGCTGCTCGCCTTGGCTTTATTAAATCTGAGATAATAAAAGCAGAGAGGGAAAAGAAAAAAGAGAAAGAATAGGGGGTCGCACCAGAGAGGGAGAGATAGGGAGATCGGCATAGACTTTTCTCAAATCGACCGGCTGTATCTCCTGTTTCTGGGGCAACGGGTCCCGCTGTCCCCTGCCTCCCCCTCCCCACTGCTTCCCACTCCGCCAGAGACAGGCAGGAAATGAGAAACGGGCAGACAGGATATTGCGTTCTGGTGGCCTGGGGATTAACTGTTTTATCTAAACTAACACACACACACACACACACACACACACACACACACACACACACACACACACACACACGCACACACGCACACACACACACATCCATATTCTCACACATAGCAGTCATTCTTGGTAGCATAAGGTGTAAAATTGCACACACCCAGAGACACAAACCATCCCACCATGAATGCAGGTTTTTGCTACTTCACCCAGGTGCATTACATTCGATTTTGAGCATTACAGGCTTTAGTGCTGCTGTCATGTAGAGATGGTCTCTCTATTGCAAACAAATCATAACAGTGGTAGTCAGGACATGTAACTGTATAACTGAAAAAACTGCAAAAATACCTCTTAAATTGAATTCCATATACTGCAAGCCCTCGTGGTCATTAATTAACAAATATTACTAGTGTACCTCAAATTTTGGACAGCGTTCATTGAGCAGTAGGACTGTTTATGATGTTATGTTATTGATGCTTGGATGGATACGGTGCACAAATGACAGCATCTGTCAGTGTTTTATTGGTGTTTGTACCAGGCACCTTATCTGTATATACACAAACTGTGCATATTTGTGTTTATGTGTGCATGTGACTGTATATATACCCATATGTGTGTGTGTGTGTGTGTGTGTGTGTGTATGTCTGTCTGTCTGTCTGTCTTTGTGCATGAGTGTGACTATACTGTGTATGTATATATATATATATATACATATATACATGTGTGCATTTGTACGAGTGTGAGTGAGTGGTGGCAGGGGTAGTGAGTATCGTGGGGAATGCTGGGAGATTTTAATAACACAGAAGCAGTGCAGGGAGATTTAATAAAAGGAGATGATGTGATTACTGAACCCTGGCTCTGAGCCATTTTGCTTCACAGAGCAATATCCGCCAAAAGTACACACACACATTCACGCATGTCCTTACACACACATAGAAGAAATGGATACAAACCAGAACACAACTTAAAAATAAGATTGTTGCACATATCATTTGTTATATTTGCATCCATATCATGAGTCCTTGTATGTAGCACAATTTTCAAAGAGCGTGTAAACAGTTATTCTTAACGCTTATTTGCCAATCACAAGCCAGTACATGAATCTTCCACAGTATTGTATTGTTTATGAGACAGAAATGCAACTTTAACTACTATATATGCTAGGAAACAAAATGAATGACTGATAGATCTTTGATGAGCCATAGTTTCAGAGTCATGCCTTTATCTGTCCAAGTAATGCTCCCACTCACGTGCTCCAAACATATATAGTGCAAAAGGAATTAGTATATAAGGAAGACCCTTTCATAAATATCCATCAATTATGAAAACAAGCACAACATCTGTAATTACTCTGAGACATATGCATATTTATGGAATGATTACACTGTGGTCCACACAATGTCATGCTTGTCAGAGCTCACAGGCAAAACAATACCACATGATACAGCTTAGGGACACAATAAAGATGCTGTTATTATCTTTGTATGCCTCAGATCCGAGATAAGCAGGAAGATGGAAACGCCTGATCATAACGATCCAGTACTTAAAACCCTTCACCTTTTTTTACTCTGTATATTTGAATCCTAATCAGTGAGCTTGTAATTATCTGCACCCCAAAACGCCTCAGACATCCATTGCTGCAAATAAGGTGTGTGCAGTCAGTGTTGGTTTGAGGTCTGGGGTTTAAAAGTCTCACAAGTAGAGATTCTGCTCACATGTTTCCTCTTTTTTGTGATCAATGTATGGATAATACAAACACCACTTTTTTTGAAGGAAAGCCCTCTGATATCAAAGCAAACTCCTCTTTAAAATATCCTTTCTGACTGACTTGTTCACAGCTGATCTAAACTCTGCACCACATCTACTTATATTTTAAATTTCATTAGGGTTTATGTACATCCGAAATTCATGTGCATGAACACCTTTGGCTCCATAATTAAAATGGTATCCTTTTAAATTCAATGACTCATGACGAATTTAAAAAAACAAATAAACAAAAAAAGCAATCCTTAGATATAAAATCCAATAGAAACAACACTATTTTAATGTAAGAACATTTGCTGTGATGTGATTTGCATAATAATCATCAACATCTAAAATTACCCAATTCATGTGACTGCTCAATAACTTTAATGTCCATGCTGATTTATTGGAAGCTACACCCTGGTCAAAGCTTGTGTGAATGATACTTTTATTAGAGGGATTAGACTGATCTACTTACAGACCCCCCTCTGTGGCAGTTGTCCCAAGTTGCCTTCATTTGCTATGTTGAGTAAATTCCTACCATGCTGTGTGCACCACGATTAGGGAGTGTGGGACTTAACCACCAACATCATCGGTCTTATGTCAAGCAACCCTAGGACAATTATGCTCTGTGGTATTTTGTTGACATTGAAAGGAAGCATTTATGGTGTTGAAGTGTGTGTTTTGATGGAGACTGGGGCCAGCCAGAGCGGGCTGGTGATCACTCTCATTTGTGTAAGATGTGCTTGATATTTGGATTAACAAGTAGGGTTTTGCAGATATTCTACAGTAGAAGCATTTCTCAAAGATGCAATGCAGTGTTTCTAATAAGACAATAGGTTGGGCAACCTTTAGTGAAACACCAGCTCCTATCAAAATAGATTTGCATAGGCATGTTTATATGAACACTTGTGCTGGTGTTATGATGTTAAGTTAGTGAAACTGTCATTTGGGGAATTTAGGTAGCGTTTGGCAGATGGATTGAGAAAGATTAGCTGTAGCAGCTGCGTTTGGGACAGAATCACTGATTAGGAACTCTAATGTGCAGACCTGGCTCCTTCTTTGCACTCCAGATTTGGGCAACAACACCTTCCTATCACTCAGTCAGGGAGCTTCAACACTTCTGCCTTTGTCCCTTCCTTCCCCTGTTCCCTCCCCTTTATCCTCCCTTTCCTGCCGTCCAGGTTTGTGTTTATGCTCTATTTCTGCATCTACTGAACTTTAGCTTTTTTTAACACCTATTCTCTGACTTCCTGGTAACTTTTCCTGTTAAAGAGATATTCCGGTGAACGGGGATATCAGTATAATTTCCTAGTTGCAAGCTTGCACCACCAGCATCATGATGATGCCGGGAACTCTAGCCAGGTATACTAATATTTAGTGGGTGGGTGCATGCCTCTGTGTGCACATGCATGTCTGCGTGAGTGTCTATATTTGTGTGTGTATGTGTGTCAAGTGTGCATAAGTGAGAAGAGAGAGATTAACCCCATGCTATCCTCAATCCCTGGTTATGAGTTTATAGCGTCTGTCTGGCCATTGCACTGTTTAAACAACAATCTAATTAATCCTGTCTTTATTAGTTTCAGTGAACTGGGGAGGCAGGCTGGGAGGGCGTGAGGGAGAACTGGGAATGCTGGCAGAAAATACTGGGGAGGGAGGGGGAGGAAACCAAGTTTGAGAGTACGGATTTTAGACGAGTTTAATGGCAGGGACTTGCCCTGTGAATGGGAATAGGGATATGAAGAGACGGTAAGGCAGGAGAGAAATTTAAGGGTTATAACATCTCACAGGAGAACAGATGGGTGAACAAAGGGACAAAAGTGGTCATGGGGAAAAGCTTGAGAGGGCTCTGTATTATTCATATTGTTAAATAAGTACCCCAAGATTGTGGGTGGGATATTGATAGTCAGAGTATACCCCACCAAACATTCTTAAACATTTCACAATTTAAAAGGGAAAGACTCACAGAAAGCAGCTCTCCTATAACAAGCTATCTACTGCCACCTACTGCAAAGATAGGGAAAAGAAAACGCAATATGAATATGACAACTACAGTAATTCCTTTCAGCAGATGTTCACCTTGTTGCTCTGTGAATTGGGTAATGTTCATACGACCTTTAATTAAGAGACTATGCTAATCTTCAGAATCATTTGAGCGGAGGGTAAATGTATCAGAGCTGTGTCTCTTCAATAATTACACTATCTTTCTTCTTCTTAATTTCTCCCAGAATTCCATATAATTCCGTTTATATAGGAATCCCTAACCTGTATGCCCCGGATGTTTCTTTCTATGTACCTGCAGGTTATTTGTAAGAAAGTGCAGTGCCTGCCTGCAGGTCATTGGACGTACGGAGCTGATAATGCGCGTGCAAGGCCAGGTGTACCACTTGGGCTGCTTCACTTGCTGTGAGTGTGAACGCCGTCTGCAAAGAGGTGATGAGTTTGTGCTGAAGGAAGGCCAGCTGCTCTGCCGCATGGACTATGAGAAGGAGAGGGAAATGTTGGCTGCCATTAGTCCGACACCAACTGAATCAGGTAAAGAAGGTTTATCACAAGGCTATTTGGTATTTGTACATATGCCTCTTTCCTTTTTTTCATTTGTGCATTTGATGTATTTCTCAGCAAAGCCAATATAAATCACATTTCTCTACTATAGAGTAATGAACAGCTCCTGAAGCGCATATAGGAATTTAAGGAGCTAAGTTTAAAGCTCCACCCTTGTCCAGTATAGGTAAGAAAATGCATTTAACAACAACAGGATCCGAGTCGGTCACTGACTCACTGATTTCTGGGATGCTGAGTCATACGGCACAATTTTATCAAAAAAAAAACACTGAAAATGACTTTGCAAAAATAACTACAAACTATGACACATATCAGCAATTATGCCTTTAATTAAAATAGATTTTTAGATATTGTTACTTCTGTATAAAAAGTGTAAAAAAAACTGTGGAAAGTATGTTGATTGCTGATCAGTGGCTCAATTACTACACAGTGTCCCTGAGTACAACCCAACTGCTATGTGACAAGGTGTAGCAAAAATGTAGAAAATGCTATCAGTGAAGACAGCCTCCACTGTTTTTTTTCCTTTCTGGAAATTATGTACAGTATATGGAGCTGAACCTCAAATGCACTAAAAAACTTGAATTGAACAGTGTTTTATTCTCCAAAAATTCTTCAAAAATAAACACAGTTGCAACAGTTCTTTTTCATTTTGTGTTTTGTTGTTTGCTTGTCTTCTTTAGTGAAAAGTGAGGATGAGGATGGTGGTGTAGGATCTGGCGGAGGGAAGGGTGGTGATGAAGGCAAGGAGCACAAGCGTTCAAAACGACCACGCACGATCTTGACCACACAGCAGCGTCGTGCTTTCAAGGCCTCCTTTGAAGTGTCTGCTAAGCCTTGCCGTAAGGTGGGGGAAACCAGCTTGACTTATCAACTTATCTCTTTCCTTGCAAACTCTTTTGTTCTGCAGTTAAGGCACTGTAGTTAATTTCATGATGGGTTTTGCAAAGTCTCTATTAAAAAAGTAATGAAAACCTCTCACCTGTAGGTGAGAGAAACACTGGCTGCTGAGACTGGACTAACAGTGCGGGTTGTGCAGGTGTGGTTTCAGAACCAGAGAGCCAAGGTTAGAATTTATACATTTCCTAGGGACAGGCTCACAACACACAGGGAAAATTAATGCAATATGCATTTTTTTTGTCTCAGATGAAAAAGATAGCTCGGAGACAGCAGCAACAGCAGCAGCAGCAGCAAGAACAAGAGCAGCTGGGAGGAAGCAGGAGAGGACCAAGTAGAGGTGGCCGCCAGAGCAATGACGACAGTGAGGGTGAGAGCTTGAGTCTTCCACCCAATAACAATAAAAAAAAAAAAAACGTGTTAGATAATATGACATAATGATAGGATTGGAAATTTTCTACACAGATGGCTCTAGTACCCATGGCATGGACGGAATACTGGGATACCCCTCTCTGCCACGTCAGCAGCTACTTGCTCTGGATCCCAACATCTATGGTGGAGAGCCATTTAGACATGGGCTAACACCACCCCAGCTGAATAACGAGCCGATCCACTCCTATGGTAAGAACGTAGATTGAAGCTGCAAATTCACAACAAACATTTTGTTCTATTCTCCCACAGCCTCATGCCAGTCAGTTCCAAAGTTCAAAGTCTCGGAAGTTAAATTCCAGCCTCCTTGGAAATTACTGAACTACATACACTATAATCAAACAATTGCATTACTCAGTCTTTTGTTTTTTATATTACCTTTGGTAATCTGCAGTGGAAGATAGTGATGTAACTAAGAGAAAATATAATGATTAACCCTAACCCACAAAAAATGAGTTGGCCTGATGTACTAATTGATAGGAAGTTGTCTGGAGGACTCTTTTTATCCTGGTTTCCAGTTTATAAAAAGTTGTGGGAATGTAAAAGCTGTTAAACTTTTGACATCAGCTTTTGATTTTAGAGTAAAATTGGGGCTTACATCTTCCATGTTCACTGTTACTAATTACTATCAATCCACTTTAGCTGTGCACACTCTCACTCTTTTTTGCTACAGACTCAGAGACAGTGTTCCATGACCTGGACAGTGATGGAAGCCTTGGTCACCTTGGAGACTGCCTCTTAGCAACTGGAGATGGCAGTCTCCTGCCGGGGCGAGTGGGAAACCCGATTGACCGTCTGTACTCCATGCAGAACTCCTACTTCACCTCCTGACCCCTATAAACTCTCACCCTTTCCCCTCCTGTTTCACCTTTCATCTCAGAGATGCAGCTAAAGGAGTCAGTCCATCAACATGCCTATGGGACCGCTCTCAATGAAAATGTCTACACCCATACACACTTCTGAGCATTTATCACAGGCCAAAACCATCACAAGTCAAGCAGAGTCACAGTCCTAGTTAGCAGCAGATTCACACAATGTTCCCATTATATTTCCTAGAGAAGAATCATATGCTGGAAATACAGACACTGTAAATGTCTATGTAAAAAAAGACCTCAGTATCTCCTGTTTTATTTATGTAGCATTCAATGAAACACTCCCCGTGGCACTTTCCAACATCAACTACAACAAAAAAGAAAACAAAGGAAACAACAAAGACATTTATTCCTACATGAACGTGTTTATCATGAATTACAGATGATAACTGGTTTTTCAAAGTGAACTCATCAATCAAGTAACATCTATTTAGGGGTTTCGGCAGGTCTTGTGAGCAGCTGAGGGTCTAACTTATAACAGTATATTGCATTACCTTTTTTGAAAGGACTAGTGATTAGTTATTGTGCGTGAAAGGCTGCAACGTATACAATGCTGTATATGGCTTGGAGTACATTTTTGCTCTCAGGTTAGTGTGTATGTTTATGTAACCTGAGTTATAGCTCAGGATATTGTGCTGGACATGATTATTATTTAAACGGCCCAATGACTTACAGAACATAGATTACAAAGATGAATAAAAGTTCCATGTAAAAAACAAAATCATTCCAAACTACATTCTGAGTTTTTTAAAATGCATGGCAGGTATAATATGGACCAAAAAAACAAGAAAAAGAATTGTTTTTCACAATTTTGAGAAGACTACAGGGTCATTTGAAGAGCCTTATGCGGAAACAGGGTTATAAAAGTGATTATTGATCTAGTTTTCCCTTCTTTTATGTTGTAATCTGTACAAATGAGTGTGCAGTAATGCAAAACAAAATGTATAACTCTCTAAAGTTAGGACACATGATGATGTGCTCCAAATCTAAATGTGAGTATGACTGTGTTACAGATAATCGTTGTAATAATTTTCTGTAATAATTTTTATTTGAAACATCTCCAATTAGATGTTAGATATTTTGTACCTTCTGTGATAATCAGCAAATATTTTAACTGTAGCATGATATTTATGTGTCACAAAGTAGGTCGAAGGGAATAGCTTCCAAACTGAAGCTGGATAGCAAGTGTTACTGAAAGGATCAGGATCAGACTCAATGTGATACAGAATAAAATAGGATTATGGTGAGACTTTTTTTTTAAATTTTAGATGCCATTGATCAGCTTCAGCTTGTGACATTTTTTCATGACATTATGTTTGACACTGATCACTGACTCATGGTATTTTTATAGTGATATTTTTGTGAATGTAACTTATTTGTGGAGTATTAGGCGACTTCTAACTTAGATTTTGTTCAGTGACAGCCAGGTGATGTGCTTTGAATGTAATGTTGCCGTAACTTCAATACAATCTGCGGTTTCATCTTTGGGGTGTACTTGCCTTATTGTCCTAAATATGATAAAGGATGATGCACTGATGACTTTCTCATCGAGTATGTACTGATGATATCACACCAGAATAGACATGAATTCCCTATTACCACCTTCAAAGCTTAAAATAATTGAACCAGAAAAGGTCCGTTCTGCTTAGTGGTCACAGTGCTCGTAACTCAACATCCTCCCCTCTTTCTTTCCGAGTGGTCCCACTGATTAGCCTTCTTCATCTCCTTCCTTTCTTCTCAGACTCCCAATTTCTAAGTAATTGAGTGGTTGGAAGAGTTTGAGTGGGAGGAATACTTTCCAGCTTAATATTTGACTGTGACCTCGTGAAGGTGGGAGGGTACAGACATGGGCAAAGGAAAAAACAATAGGATGAATAATAAAAGTCTGATGTCAGTTTTAATGAGAGATGGTTTCAAAAGAATAAGTAAAAATCTATGAATCTATGTTCCTACATACATGAAATTCTAAATGTTGTTTCACATTAAAAAAAACATCTACATAGGGTAAAAAAGTATATTGTAGTCATCAGATATTCCAGAAATCAAACAAATGAAAACAGTCTTAATTTACAGTGTTCTTCATCTCCTATATACTTACTGAATAAAGACAACATCACATTAAGCCACACACAGGAAAACAAATATCCTAGCAGTCACTGTACCTACAGTAACCTGTGGAAACAGCTCATCCGTGCCGTTGTGGATATCGCAGTGGTAAATGCTATGATGACTGAGGCACCGGATTTGCAGCTGGGAAAAGAAAAAGAATTTATTGCTACATGACCACCCATAGGCCAGTACTGTGCTTTTGTATCAAACAAACTTAAGATACCCGGTACAAAACATGATTGTTGCAAAACACAATAAGCAATTACGCAAACCATTCAATTTAATTAAAATACCTCACACCTACACATAGCCCTGCTCCTTCAGAAGGCCATACAATGCATGTCCCTATCTCTAAACTTTTAATCACAACTATTTGACCTTGAGCTGTGTATGGCCAATTCCGTCAAGGGCTTACCCACTCCAGTGATGTCCACCGTCTCTGCACAAGCCACAAAGCGAGCTACATGTGGTGAGCAGGAGGTAGGTTCGTCCTGGTTTTCTCTCAGACAGCGTTCAAAGTTCACAAACTCTTTGGAACATTCCTGCCTGATCTTCTGGATCACTGGGCTATCAACACAAATATATAAATTCTAACATCCAGTGCAAATTTACGGAAAGATTTTTAAGACGAGTTGTGGATTATGTAAGAGTATGGTGCCTTACTGTGATGATGTACACTGTGCAACCTTCATCTTCAATTCATGGCATTTTTGCTGCCATGTTGATGGGTTGGAGGCCACACATGACCCATATGCTTCCATTTCTTTATGGCAATACTTTGTCGTGATATCCATGGCAGCCTGCCTGAAAAGTAAGAGCCAGCCGATGATTACAGACAAATCCAAAAAGTCAGCAACCATCAACGGATGAACTACTATTAAGAGCACAAGCAATACATTAAAATTAAATAGTTGGATTTAGCCTGATTCATAAAATGGCAAAATGCCCGTGTTTACAGACTGTTTATACTGTATCTAAGTTCGGTAACAAGATTAATACAACGTTAATATGAGTAACATTTCTTACATGTTTTTCTTTTAGGGCTTTTTGACACGAAGCAGTTGAATATTCAAGATTATAGCACCCCTGCTTGTGCATGCGAAACCATGTCCGTGGTACCTACACAATACAACACACTAACTTACTATCTAATGGGCTGACCATGTGAACAAGTTGTTTAATATTATTGGTTGAGGTATATGTCAATCTCACTCTCAGGCCCCTCCCCTACAACGTCAATGAATGAATTAAAGGGGTAACAACTTAGTCGTACGTTTGAAACATGAACGAAAAATTCAGTGAATATTTTGTTAAAGAAAACCCCATATTCATATAGTATATGACGTTGAACCTAAAATGTTAAAGTTTTTTTTATATATTTGATTTAGCAACCTTTGATTTTTAAGTTCTTTTCTGCTTCGATAAGGAAATATTACGTATCTTTGCGTGTTTGCGTAGGCGGAAGCCGCAGTCGGAGTAAGAGCGACTCTGTAAAGGGGACCTGAAAGCTGGACCGAGTACAGTTCCGTGTGTAGAATCGTATTTTTACCGGCTACAACACGACGGGCGGCGGTGGATAATAGAGGGGGGCAGAGTGAACACAATACAATGAACGAAACCAAGAAAGAGGGGAGTGTGGCTGCAGACGGAATCCGGGAACCGGGTGAGCTGCAAATGGCCCCCTCCATGAACCACAGTCAGCATGACAGCGGCACCGGTGACGAGCTGGTGAGCTCGGTGACGCTGTACAGGCGAAGGCCCCGGCTGCTACACGGCACCGTCCTGCCGTTTGTGGCTATTCTGTACCCAGGCTGGATGTACGTATGGGTAGGAATGTATGGTGCTTCCGAGTATCCGGAGGCAGGCCTCCTGGCTCTAGCCGCAATCGGGATCGCGCACGTCCTCACCGCGCTCTCTGGTTATTGGTCAGTGCACGCGCACTGTTGGCTCACTTGTTCTAAGGTAAACACGAGTAACAACAATAACAGAACCGTATTCTGCTAATATCTCATCAGAACCCCACTTTCATCTTATACCTTAACTAAAGTTCAAAGGGTAGGATATTCTTTAACCCAGGTGCAGAAATCAGTGATTTGTTCAAAGACACTATTTCCTTGTACTGTGTATATCTGTGGGTTTTCCCTGTTGGAAAAGCTAGTACAAGCTGATTGCTCAAACAGCCATAACAGAAATATCAGTAATTAGCCAAAGATTGTGAATTTGTTCACCTGTTCATTTGCATACACAGGATTCTGACCCAAACAAGGCTACACTGGCAAAGGTCATACCAACTCCAAATAATGGTTTTGCTGAGCTTGTGGCACTACAGAGAGACCAGGTCAGTTTGCGTGTTAACTTTAATGACCCTCCAGGTTGTCTTAATTGGAAACAGATCTAGCATCCTCTGCCTGCAAAGCGCAGGTACTGTCTGGTTAATGTTTTAACTTGGTTTCAATGTAAACCCATTTGGAATTGAGATAAAAAGACAACAAAAGATTTGTTTTTCCCAAAAGAATGTTTTAATTGTGTTTTTTCTCTTATTCTGATCAACAGGATGAGAATGGAGAAGGAATTTTATCTTTTGAGTTTCAAAAGATCCGTTACATATTTGACCACAAAGAGAAGAAATGTTTCCTACCAATAGCATTTCCTATTAGCCACCCGCTTGGCTACTTTCAGTCCTGCCGTGGCTACCAGGAGGAGGCAGAACTCAGAGCTGCAGAAAAGCGCTATGGCACCAATCGTGCTGAGATGGTGGTGCCTGATTTCTTGGAGCTCTTCAGAGAAAGGGCCACAGCTCCTTTTTTTGTTTTCCAAGTATGTCTGTGTGTTAGATAATTTTTCTTTCTATTAACAGTGTTTCAATGTTTTTGGGAAGATTGTTTTTCAGTATTTTAGATATCACATTGTTGTAATTGAGTCTGTATCTGTGTGAAGTTATTACTACTTATCTACTGTCTGCTCTCCATCAGGTTTTCTGTGTGGGGCTGTGGTGTTTAGATGAATACTGGTACTACAGTGTTTTCACACTGTTCATGCTGGTGGCATTCGAAGCCTCGCTGGTCCAACAGCAAATGAGGAATATGTCTGAGATCCGCCGTATGGGAAACAAGCCCTACATGATCCAGGTATGCCTGAGCAACTTTAAAAATGTATCCATTTAATTTCTAAAGTTATAATCACACAGTATATTTGATTATTAAACAGTATATTTCCTGTCTCTTTTAAGCCCCTCAAATTATTGTTCATATTTTGTACCAGGTATACCGCAACAGGAAGTGGAGACCTATTTCCAGTGATGAACTCGTCCCTGGGGACATTGTATCAATAGGTAGATGTCCTATTAATGTTATTATCATTTCTTACCTCAAAAAAAGTTAAACTGTGTAAGTGTGTATTGATAATCTGTATTCTCTGTTTTACAGGACGTTCACCTCAGGAGAACTTGGTACCGTGTGATGTGCTACTGCTCAGGGGCCGTTGCATTGTGGATGAGGCCATGTTGACTGGAGAGTCTGTGCCCCAAATGAAGGTTAGAGACAAACTAATGTAAAATAATATTATAGGCTATAGAACTTAGGTCATAGACTTTGCATTTCAGCCTCAGTTATTATAAAGGACATAGTTTTATTTGGGGGTATTTAATTTACTGCCGATAATGTGGTTTGTTCAGGAGCCAGTGGAGGACTTAGACCCAGAGCAAATCTTGGACCTTCAGACTGACTCACGACTCCACGTCATCTCTGGAGGTACAAAAGTGGTTCAACATAGCCCCCCTTTAAAGGCCAGCGCTGGACTCAAACGTAAGAACTATTTCTCACTTTTATTTGTTGCCATCAACAAGTGCTTGACATTTAATCAAATTAGTGTATTTTTGCATCTATCACAGATTTTCATCATCAAAACAAGGTATAAAATCATCAATCCTTTCTTTCATTTGCAGCTGTAGATAATGGTTGTGTGGCCTATGTATTGAGAACAGGATTTTACACCTCCCAGGTGAGGAAGTTGCTTTATATCTCCATATACTTATAATGCATTAAAATGTTTGTTACGTGTTATCTTGTTTTTATTATTTTGTTATTGTTTTGTTGAAGGACATGTTGATGGAGCGGTAAAAATGTACTAATTGTGTTCAAACTTGGCTCCAGGGTAAACTGTTGCGAACCATCCTCTTTGGTGTGAAGAGAGTTACGGCAAACAACCTTGAGACTTTCATCTTCATCCTCTTTCTTCTTGTGTTTGCCATTGCTGCAGCTGTTTATGTGTGGGTAGAAGGTGAGCCGCACAGTCAAGTCATAAAGATATAATTGACATTATAATAGACAGTAGTTTATAGTCTATAGTATAAGTGGTACATAATAGCTGGATGACAAAATTAATTTGTAAATACCTTTTGTATGAAATATCTTTGTTCTTTTT
>KV751340.1:5288195-5316557 GCA_001698575.1 Mola mola
GTGGAGTGCACACTGATTCTCACTTCTGTGGTTCCACCAGAACTCCCTATCGAGCTTTCTCTGGCAGTTAACACATCTCTTATTGCGCTAGCTAAGCTTTGTATGTCTGTGTTTGCTTATATCCCACATGTGTGCAGAATATCTTTTAGAAAACCTAAACAAAGTAGCTTTTATACCTTCTAGTTCAGTTTAATATTATTTTTTCCTCCCCTGTCTAGATGTATTCTGTACAGAGCCCTTCAGGATACCATTTGCAGGCAAAGTGGAGGTTTGCTGTTTTGACAAAACAGGAACACTGACCAGTGACAGTCTGTTAGTACGTGGAGTAGCAGGTCTGAGGTAAACCCTGTCAAACATTCTTAGTGTTTTACTTTGAACAGTATCACTTGCACCAACACAAAACAAAGCTTCTATTATGTTTTAGATTAGTTAACATTAATAGACTGTACATTTGAAGTGTACGGAGCCCAATTACTGATGTTTTTAATGTTTCCTTACAGGGAAGGAAAGGAAGTGATGCCTGTGTCTGACATCCCAGTTGAAACACATCGGGTGGTCGCCACCTGTCACTCACTGGTCACTCTGGATGATGGACAGCTGGTCGGAGATCCACTTGAAAAAGCCATGCTCACTTCTGCTGACTGGACACTCACTAAAGGTTGTTGTCTAGAGGCCTCCTCTGAAAGCACAGTGCAGGACATATTTGTGTTGGGGTATATGCAGCCATGTGACCCTTTTAAATTTGCATTAGTGTTTTACTTGCACTACCATCTCTCAGGTTGCACCAATTGGGTTGTACTCAGCTTGTTACTGTAATTTGACCAATTATTGTAGAAAAGCAATTATGACCTTAAAATGCACCATATTTTAATATAGAATGTTGTATTTGGATACTTTTAGTCTGAATAGCACAATGCCTTTATGTGTATGCCTCTCTCTTTTCCCCTTGCCCAGATGAAAAGGTGTTCGCGCGAGGCATCAAAACACAGGGACTTAAGATCCATCAGCGTTTCCACTTTGCCAGCGCTCTGAAGAGGATGTCAGTCCTGGCTTCTTATGAGAAACTGGGCTCCACGGAACTCTGCTACATCTCAACTGTCAAGGGAGCTCCAGAGACACTAAGGGGAATGGTACATATGGACACCACCCTTAATATGAACATGCTCTAGCCTAACGCCTAATTATGTATGTTCCTTGCCACCTTTGTTATAATGCGGCTGTGATCGTAGTTTGCAGAATATCCGACAAGTTATGACGAAGTCCACAAGGAAATGTCACGGGAAGGAGCTAGAGTGTTGGCCTTGGGTTACAAAGAGATGGGACACCTCAGTCACCAGCAGGTTGTTATTTCTTTTTTCCCATAGCTGTCAGAGAGTGTCTGATCTGTCTGAGTAGACTTGTCTGGGGAGAAAAGATTTTGTAAGAGACTGAGCTGTATCTTTGTGGGTCACATAGGTCCGGGAGATGAGTCGTGATGCTCTAGAGTGTGACTTGCAGTTTGCGGGGTTCATGGTTGTGTCATGCCCCCTGAAAAGCGACAGCAAGGCTGTCATCAGAGAGATCCAGGAAGCATCTCACCATGTAAATAAGCTGGCAACATACGGTTATGCACACATACATGAATAGCATGGCTTTAAGATGGATAATTCTTCTCCCGCTACTTTCAGGTTGTGATGATCACAGGGGACAACCCTCTAACAGCATGTCATGTAGCAAGAGAACTCCACTTCATCCAGAAAGAACACACACTTGTATTGCAACAAAGCCCCAGTCAGGGTATGATATCACTTCATAGAATTACATGTATTACTCAGTTAAAGAAATGATGGTTGTATATAATGGGCAGAAAGATTCGTGTAGTAAACCAATTGTGGAGGGTGTTTTTTGACAATGTGGATAATCCTGGGCTTGATTTGTTATATTTGTTATTTTGTTTTCCAGGTGTGTGGCAGTGGGAGTCCATTGATGGCAGCGTGTGTGTACCTCAATCGCCTCCATCCATTTCCTCATTCGTGCATCAGTTTGACCTGTGTGTGACAGGGGATGGGCTGGCCAGACTCAGTTGTGACTCTCAGCTACTTCACACCCTCTTGCCTCACATACGAGTGTTTGCTCGTGTCAGTCCAAAACAGAAGGTAGATTCCAAATCAGCAGCTGTACTTTTACTCTCACCAGTTAGTCGCACCAGAAAGCCAACATTGTAATAGACATTGCATTTATGGATCCAATTTAGCGACGATGAGCTACAGTGTCAAATTTAAATAAAACATATTGTGACCAGGGCGGTACAATGGTGCAGTAGTTAGCACTGTTGCCTCACAGCAAGAAGGTCCTGGGTTCGATTCCGGGTCAGCGCGTTTCTGTGTGGAGTTTGCATGTTCTCCCTGTGTCTGCGTGGGTTCTCTCCGGGTACTCTCGGCTTCCTCCCACAGTCCAAAAACATGCAAACATGGAGGTTAGGTTAATTGGTCATTCTAAATTGCCCGTAGGTGTGAATGTGAGTGTGGATGGTTGTTTGTTTCTATATGTCAGCCTGCAATGAACTTGCGACTTATCCAGGGTGTACCCCACCTTTGCCTGAATATTGTGACCATTAAAAAAAGTTGATAATCCTTTAAAATATATACTGAATTGAAAACAGTAGAAAGATCAAATGCTTTAAATGTTATTTCATTATTTTATTTATTTATTTTATTTTATTTTTGTATATACATGTATATCCTTATTCTGAATTTGATACCAGAAACACATTTATACATACATATGCATATAAGACATATTAACTGACAGGCAGTTTGATCAAATTCCAGGAATTCTTTTTTAGGAGGCATTGGGGAAGACATAGGAAAGTATTTTAAGTATGAAATATCAATGATACTGTATGTAACACTGTATAACTTCAAAGGTATTCTGGAAGTTATAAATATGGTTGTGTGGATTTTTTTTCAGGAATTTGTGATCACAAGTCTAAAGGGGCTAGGTTATGTGACACTGATGTGTGGTGATGGCACAAATGATGTTGGAGCTCTCAAACATGCCCACATAGGTAAGATTTATCAACCAGCAAAACTGAAATTGTCCCCACATATGACCTCAACTTTGTGAAGTGATGAGAGTTTTTCTTCAGGTGTTGCTCTGTTAGCCAATGCACCTGAGCGCATACCTGAAAAAAAAAAACGTCGAGAAAAGGAAGCATCCACAACAGAATCCAGACCGTTACCACCCATCAGTTCGGGAAGCAAACCGAGTTCCAGGGCGGCCAGGCAGAGGTTGATGGCCCAGAGAGAGGAGCAACTTGCAGCGCAAAAAGTGTGTATCATCAGGATGGGCCTGCTTTCTGATTCTTAAAGCTTTGTCCTCCATAAAGCAACTGAACCTCAATTATCTTCACAAGTACAGACCCAAATTAAGGCCAAAACTTTCATTAATTTGAAAAAAATAATTGTGATTGAAATGTTAAAATGTACATTATGAATTTTACTTTAATATTCAAAAAAAGACAAAATGTATTCAAATAAAAACATAAATAAAATTTAGATTTAAATTAGAATTTTTAAAAATAAATTGTTAATTTTAATTTTTCACTTTTTTCTTTTTTACGTTTTTACATTCAAATCTTTTTTTTCACTTTCAAGTCCCTTTTTGCCTTTAATTTTCTTTGTGGCTTTCAGATCTTTCTTTTTTTTAACTGCTTTGACAACAAGTACTACTCAACACATTTTAAGCACTGTATGCAGTGTGAGAACCTGGCATCAGTCACACTGACATAAGTGTGCCAATTTAGTGTGCTGCTTCACCAGGACAGTCTTATGGTGACTGTGGCTAAAATGGCACACTAAATATAATTGTCACAAGTGCCGGGTTCTCCAACACAGTGCTTAAAATGTGTTGAATCATACTTGTTGTCAAAGCACCTACATCTCCTGAAGTAGTTCTTTGCTTTGCTCTCATTTGTGATTCCGGTTCCACACCAAGGGGCAAAAGCCTGAAACTGAAAAAACATTATCTGAGAACAAAAAAGAAAAATAAGGCCAAAAAAGAGACTTGAAAGTAAAAAATAAGATTTGAATGTGAAAATACAAAATCTGTGGAAAAAAAAAAGACAACAAATATGAAAATATATTTTTTTTTAAAAAGCAAAAACTGAAAATTAACAAATTGTTCAAAAAAATTTGAAATTTATATCTCAATTTTATTTAATTTGAAAAAAATGGTTTGACTTATTTTGAATTTTAGAATAAAAATTTCAATGTACTGTTTAAATTTTTAGTTTTTCAATCCCGATTTATTTTTTCAAATATATTTAAACTATTGGACCAGGCTTAGCTACAAAGACAAGGCCAGAAAATGCAGCAATTTAATTTCCTGTAACTCAAAAATAAGAAATGTGCCTTTGTTTGATTAAACATTTAGTGACCTGGTCTAAATATCAAGGTTTTTTTCTGTAACAGGAAAGGATCAGTCAAGTCTTACGGGAACTTGAAGAGGATCAAGTACAAGTGGTGAAACTGGGGGATGCCTCTATTGCTGCCCCCTTCACCTCCAAACTCTCCTCAATACAGTGTAGTAAGTAGCAGTCATTTTAAATATGGCTCTTGTCAAAGATTTGAACTTCTAGCTATTCTCACCACTGACTCAAATTGTTGCTTCATCTTTTTTCCCCAGTCTGCCATGTAATAAAACAAGGCCGTTGCACTCTGGTGACAACACTCCAAATGTTCAAGATCCTTGCTCTTAACGCCCTGGTGCTGGCCTATAGCCAGTCTGTACTCTACCTCGAGGGGGTCAAGTTCAGTGATTTCCAGGCGACCCTGCAGGGCCTACTCCTGGCTGGATGCTTCCTCTTCATTTCTAGATCAAAGGTGAGAATTTATGTTAAAGATTTATGGTAGTGTATGCTTCTGATCGTTTCCAAGGATGTTCCAATTAATGTGATGTTTACTGTTTCATTTTCCACCATAATATGTTCTAATTTTGATTATTACCAATTCAATAATATTCTTTTTCTTCCATTTACACAGCCACTGAAAACGTTGTCTCAAGAGCGGCCCTTACCGAACATCTTCAATCTTTATACAGTGTTGACTGTGCTGCTGCAGTTTGCTGTCCACTTCTGTAGTCTGGTGTACCTTTACAGAGAGGCACAGGGCAGAAGTCCGCCCAGGTAAATCACAGTAAGACACAAGGGAGAGCAGATTTGCTAAAGATTTGATACGTTTGTTAAAAGAAATATTAATGCTTTCTTATAACATTTGTCTTGTTCTTTATCATTTGCAGAGAGGAGCAGTTTGTCGATCTGTATAAAGAGTTTGAACCTAGTCTAATCAACAGTACCGTGTATATAATGTCCATGGCCATGCAGATGGCCACCTTTGCAATTAACTACAAGGTGTCTATCCTTAATACCATTAGTATTTATTTCTGTTGTAGTCTTTCTGGGATGACAGATTTACAGCATTACTTCTTGTCTCCGATAGGGTCACCCTTTCATGGAGTCTCTCAGTGAGAATCGCCCTCTTCTATGGAGTATCGCTCTATCAGGTTTAGCAATCGTGGGGCTACTTACTGGTTCATCACCAGAATTCAACGAACAGTTTGCTCTTGTAGATATTCCAACTGATGTGAGCTGACATTATTTTACTAGGTCTTGTTTGTTGCAAGGTTATGATTTATCCTTTTATGGTAACCTTTTTCCTGTTTACTTCCTTGCAGTTCAAATTAATAATTGCCCAGGTCCTGGTGGTAGACTTTGTTGCTGCTCTGCTGGTGGACCGTATCCTACAATATCTGCTGGGCAAGGGAACACTCAGGCTGCCTTCTTGAACTCAGTGCCAACAGTGACTGATGACCTTGCCAAACAAAATTTAAAGGGAGAGAAGACTTTGAAGAAGGATGAGCATTAAAGAAAACTATTGTTACATAAAGAAGACAGCTGAAACGGTCATGTCATGTAGTGCTGTTCTCTCATTGTAACCCTTCCTTTGTCCTCCTCCTCTTCTCCTTGAGTATCTATATTTCTGATTTCATTAGCTTTGCTTCAATTCTATTTCTGTTTTCTTGATAACTTTTTTCTATTTCTCGTTTTTCTAATCTGTCCCTCCCCCTGCTACACAAAGCCATTAAGACAGCAGTATTGACTGAAATGCAAGACTGTGCGCTGGACAGAAAAACGTACAGGCACACAAAAGGGGAATTCTCTAAGAGAATTGCAAAAACTGTTTATCTTTTTTCAAATGTTTTGTAAAGTATGAGTGCTGAAGTGTCCAGCTGGTCATGTACCATCCTCTCTCCAAAATATCCTTAAATAAATGGTCAGGGTAGGAGAGTACTGTGTAGCTGTCAAAGAAATACAGCCACCTGAACGACAAATAAAGATACAATCTCATTTAGCTTCAGTTGATCAAACAAAGTACTGAGCTTGTGATATTTGTATTTGCTAACTGAGTTTAACTATCTTACCATACTGTGCAGTTTATATTTGATAAATACTTGAATAAAGCAAATCAACCACCAAATTAAACAAATCCAATCCAGTGTATCAATTACTGAATCAGTCATTCAAGAACTACGACCACAAGCAGGGTTGAAATACAATATTTAAATAATCCTAACTTCTTAGTCATCCCACATAGTATCATTTGACTTGTATTGATTACCCATGTCATGGATTTTATTTGAGAAATTGGCTCCAGCCTTTCAGCCACAACTTTTGAGACTGTTCTTAGATGAGAAAATGTATACAGACATTAGTAATTTTCTCATTTTCCAATTTTTGCAGCGATCACAGAGTTGTTATTTCCTTTAAAAACAACCATAATAATTTACTTAGTTGGGAAAATACTGGCCACTTAAGAATCATCAAATGCCCAATTCCTCTCTTTTACAGTTAGAAATTTGGAAAGAAAGGATTATATTTCATAGTAATTGAGCTTATTTTTCAAATGGCTACAGGAAAATAGAGGTAATTCTATCTTATCAACTTTGCATTTTAATTCCTTTTCATTTGAATTAAACAAGTGCACTCTCACTTTAATTGAAGGGTTTACGATCATCTTTTTTTTTCACATGGGCGTACAAACCACAAATCCAAAAAAGTTGTATACTCAAAGTATACAATGTGAATAAAAACAGAATATAGGGATTTACAAATCCTTTTCAACCTATATTCAGTGGAATGCAGCACAAAAACAAGGTATTTATTGTTCAAACTGAAAAACTTTTTTGTAGTTTGGAAATAAACACAAATTATTAACTTGATGGCTGCAACATGTTCCAAAAAAAGTTGTGACGGGTAGAAAAGACTGGAAAGAAAAGTTGTGGAATGCTCAATAAAAACCTGAAACATTCCACAGGTAAGTAGATGTATTGGTAAGAGATGATAAGGCCATGATTGGGTATATAAAGAGGGTCAGTCGTTCTCAATCAATGATGCTGTGAGGTTCTCCACTTTGTAAGAGACTGCGTGGCCAAATATTCCAATTGTTCATGAACGTTTCTCAAAATGGAGTTGCTAAGAATTTAGGGATTTCACCATCTACAGTTCATAATATAATCAAAAGATTAAGAGAATCTGGAAAGTACGGGACAAGGCCCTAAACAAACATGGAATGCCCCTTGACCATCATATGTGAGGGATATGACTAGGTGGGCTTGGGAACATTTCAGAAAACCATTGTCAGTAAACACAGTTTATTGCACCAAAAAAATTAAATTGAGACTGCCGTGCAAAGGAAAGCCATATATGGGCAACACACGAGCGCCGCCGACTTTCCGGGCCCGAGCTCGAGCTCATCCGAGATGGACTGTGGAAAAGTGTGCTATTGCTGCTTTTGGAGAATAAAGTATGCACATTTTTTGTCTCTTCATATATAGGTATCTCTCCCATTCAGAGGTCTGGAAATACCCCATATTTGGGGTGCAGATTGCACTAATAACAACTAACCTACGATTGCACTACATTTCCCATGGTGCTTAGGTCAGTGAAGGGGTTTGGCTTTTTGGGCGCGCTACGAAGAGAAATATTTGAAAGAAAAATGGCGGAAAAACTTTGTGAAGCTGGACAAGATCGGTATGTGTTTTTTTTTTGTTTTTTTTTTTTTACTGTTACGATAATCGAGTGGATAATAATAATAATAATAATATGTAATGTGTTAGAAAAATACAGTAAAACATTAGGAGGCAACGCTTGATTGTAAACTTGGCGTGACTGTTACTCAAATGATTTGTCGTGGTCCGTACAGTACTGCACAGTAACCCTGGCTTTAATTTGAACGTGTCAGTGAAGTATTTTGGACTATGTTTTACTGATGTAATGTGCATTTAAAGTCATCTTAGAAATTCAGATTTTTCTCCCTTGCAGTTCCATGAGTGTTGCTGCTCCTCAGAATGAGGTAATGAGTTTTAATTTAAGCTAATTTACAAACAACAGATTAGCCACTGCTCCGACATGGAGCTAATCGTGCTACGACAGAGTTTTAATGCTTAGCTACTCTGCTCGTTGTACGATCTTTGCATTTCAAGGTGAGCTCGCCAAAACAGACACCCAAAAGATGTTCCTCCACAAGCCCCGAGGCAGCTCCTCCACACAAATCTCCCCGCACCGACGTCCCATCGCCCATCACACATATGCCAAATGCAGGAGAACCGCAGTCAGATAATGTGGAGGAACCTACAGGTCCTCCTGGCAGCCCCACTGCGAGGAGGAAATCCTGGAGGAGGGCCACCATGACCCGACGCTCTCTCCCTGCCCTTCCCAACCTATATCAGGGTGAGAGGTCTGGCTCTGTTGCACAATGTAATCAGTAAAGAGGTGTGTTGTTAAAGAAGTACCCCGGACTCATACTTGATACTTGATCAAAATTAAATGTACATTAGATATTAAAAGTAATTTTCTGGCAATTAATGTACTTCGGTGTCAAAAGTACAAGTAACAATAAAATTTACATGTAAATATACTGTATAATGATAATAATATCTAATATCACCTTTTAAAACAAACGTTTATAGAGAACTATTACAAACAAACTCAAAGACGATAATGCCAAAGAAGGGATATAAAGGAGACTTACGCTTTAATAAGGTAATAACAGAAATATGTAAACAAAAATAAATTTAAAGAATAACTGGGTTAAAGTCAAAAGAATATTAAAAACAAGTCAGTAAAAAATTGCCCCAAAAATTGAGTCCATTAAGTATAGATTTGATCCAGTTTATAACATTTTTCTGATTTTTTTTTTTTGTTGTTTTGTAAATAACATATATGTATTTAAACATGTGCTACATTGGCTCTGATTCAACATGCAATCTCCAAAGTAACCATCAATGAAAGTTAGGAAATAAATGTGGTGGAGTAAAAATGTAATAGATTGGAAGTTTACTGTCGTAGAAAATGGAAGTACTCAAGTAAAGCATATGTACCTATATGTGCTTAAGTAGAGTACCTGAGTAAATGTTAGTTACATTTCAGCTCTGGCAAAGAAAAGTCATATGATGATGTTTTTTGTAATATAAAAAACTATTTTTGTGTTTATTGTAGTTTTGTGCAGAAGCATTAGTACATCTTTGTCACATCAAGAGAGATTGGAAAAATTGATGGAAGCTTCAATGAAGGTGAGTGTGGTGGGTTCATCAGTAGCAAAATGAATCGAATAATTCCATGAGGGTTATACTGGTTGGTTGTTGAATGAATGTACTTCTCTTATACAGACGATGCCCTTATTAAATACTCATCCAGGATAATTCTTTAGCAGTTAGGAGCTCATGCCAAGGGTCCTGGTTGGATTTAGTGGGTAGCATGTATTTTGATAAGTCATAAGTAAAAATTTATAATGACTCTCTGTTCAACCACCTCTGCTTTGTCTCTAGTTGGCAATAGAAAGAACTCAAAATTCACTGCAGTCAGTGCCAAAAGCCTCTCTGGACACTTTTCATAACAAAGGTTAGTGCTTGCACTTGTTCATTTTCTACATACAGTATGTGTGAGATATTTATTTTAACTAAATAGGTAAAGAGAAAAAGACTTCCACTACTACTATTTCCTCATCTGTGTTCTGTGTCGTCTTTTGTGCAGTTGAGCACTTGAAGAAAGAGTGGACTTGTCTGGCTAAAATTATAAGCAGTGAACACCCTACTAGTACATCCAGGTATTGTAGTTCATTTTATTTATCTGCATGTATTAGATTTGTTTTTGTTTTTCCAATGTTGACATTTTATACATTTATGCCTTTTGTTATTTGCTTTCAGTTCTAGTGATCCCTCAGTGCAAAGAGCCATGGAGAAAGTCAGGAAAGCCACCAACAGGCATGGTGTTCTTAATATCACATAGCAAACGCATATTATTTATAGAAATTATAAATTTAAATTTTCAAAAGAAAGATGGCATAGCGTCACATGGGGTTCTTTTATTTAACGGCCTCTTTTATTTTAGGCTTCAGGGTGAAAGTGAATGTTGGGAGGCACTGTTGAAGAAACACCGGACAAAAGCAGAAGAATTAGAAAGGTGAACATCTGCACTGTCGTTGAAGAATATTGTCATAGTCACTCTCTAAAAGAGTAAGTCAGTATTGTCTTGATATTTTTTTGTCATTAATGATTTCTTTATTTATTTCAGGAAAGTGGAACAGGGCCTGGAGAGAGGTGTATTATTAGACTCCACATCTTTGGCCCAGTCCTCGCAGCACCATTTCATACAGAGTAAACCTGACTACCACAGCGTCCTCCGTAGACAACAGCCTATGCTTCACACTATGGCTATGATTGTATGTTGGAAATCAGATTTTTATATCATTTTGAAAAATCATATTATTGGTAGAATTGAGTGACTATTTTGGAAAAACGTCTAAGATATTGGATTTATATGATGTTCTTATATACCACCTCTATGGTTGTATATCATAGTTGGCATCTAAATAATGGTGGGGGTGGCGGAAGCAAAGTTGGCACATTTGAGTGGTTGGATATGATTACACTCTGCGGTTTAGAAATGGTCACCAGTGTTTTGGCTCTTAGCAGTGCCAATAAATAAATAACTTTGCATTCACTTAACTGATCCATCAGTTAACAGTACACTTTGATAGAATAATAGAGTCAATAACTAGCACAACACCTACACTTTTTTTTTTGCTGTAATTTGATTTAATGTGCTGCTAAAAAAAAACCTGCGCCCACCTTCCTATATGAGATTGCTGTGTTTCTGTTTTTGATTATGTGGCTCAGCATAGAAAAATGACACATTTTCGTGAGCGAGTTAAAGTTCAGCAACGCTGTGAATTAAAATTTTATGGCAGTTTAGTTTGTCTGCCCGTGGTGCCAGCACTCTCAATGATTAAATGTACGAACCACCCATTCTACCCAGAAAAAGCAGAATTTCCAACTTTTAACCTTTATACTCTTAACTAATAACTATGCATTTTTTTTCTCAACCTTAATTTTAATTTACTCTCTATATTTTCTGTTTTTGTAATCACTTGTTTCTTTTTATGTGTAGATGGACATTCAAAGTAAGATGGTTAGAGAGCTGATGTTCTTCAAGGACCAGTCACAGTTATTGGTTAAAGAGACCAGTGGCCGATTGGGTAATTATTTTGTCTCTCACTTTTGTGTATAGAAAAGTTGTTGTGGTAATCAATCAATCATTTTTCTTTTTCCTACAAGTGGCAGATGCAGGATTTCAGGATCTTTCACCTGACATCATCAGGAAATTGATTGCAGCGCCTTTGTCCTCTGCAGCTACATAGCCACTGGCAGAAGGCAAGAACAAGCAATCATGGAAGCATTGGAGCATGGGTCTTTATAGTATATAAAGCTTATATCTATACTTTATCATCTCAAATCAACTCTTATTGTATGTTTTCTCTCAAAACCATTTCTATCAGCAGCTGGACTGATTAAAGGGCTGGTACAGATGATGCACCTAGTTGGCCAGCAGGTGGTGGTAGATAGCTATACAAAATTGTGAGAAGTTCCTTGAATGGCCCAAAGTGGATTTTTCTGATGGATTCAATTAAGCACAATCTCACCTGTGAAGACTAGAAATGCAAGCCGTTAGAAATGAAGGAACCTGGACAATTTTTTTTTAAAAACCGCTGTGCTGCAAAATAATGTTCTTGGTCATTTTTCATGAAATAAAGATAATCTCTTCAACTACTATTTGCCTAAGAAATTTGTTGTTTTGAAATATTCAAAGATACTGAAATTCAAACCTCATTGTCATTGAGGGCCATTTTTTGAGTTGTATGAATGTACTTCCACTTTTGGCTTTATCTAGCTGTTTCGAGGAGTCACCACTAAATCTTCTCTCACACCAACTATCTGCATGCTCTCTCTCACCACATCCATGAATCTCCTCTTAGGTTTTCCTTTTTTGCCACCTGCCCAGTAGCTCCATCTTGAGCATCCTTCTACCAATATATTTGATGTCCCTCCTCTGCACATGTCCAAACCATCCCAATCTGGCATCTCTAGTTTTGTCTCCAAAACATCTGACCTGTGCCTCTGATGTACTAATTTCATAAAAATCCATGAAAAAGTGTCCATGATGTAATTTTCAGTCATTAAACCTATGACTTAATCTGACAATTTTCATTTGGATTTGAGTTGTATAAAAAGTATAAAGTGTGGATGAGTTGTGAGTTTAAATACAGAATGATTCTTTTCTGTAATTTGATCAAAGTCTTATGATCATCCTAAGCTGTATTCACTTTTTTTCTTTTGATTGGTGCCACATCTATTTAACTCCATCAGCGTTCACTGACCATTTAGAACGGGGCCCCTCCCCCACAATGATTCAACCCCATGCTTGCATTTGGCTGGGTCACTGATGCAGAACGAAGCTTTGACATTGTACCAGTCAGTCAAAGCTTTGTTAGGTATCACTCCTATCTCTCCAACCCATTTACTCATTGATGTTCAGACATGATCTGCTTACATTACAGCAAGAAGAAGCCCTATTGCTCTAATGCCAATAATACATAATACATTTTCTGCTCCAGTGTGGACTATGATGAATTTTTTAGAACATAATCTTTGTGATTATGTTCTAGGAAGTAACTAGAGATCACAGGGACAAGAAGGAGAAGACAAGCGGGGTTGTGACTGTGTGAGTTGTGAATAAAGGAGGATGGTGCACAGCAGGAGAGATCGATTCTTATTTAGATGAAAATGAGGCTTGATGCTTGTGGGGTGAGGAGGGCAGCTTTAGCATCCAAATGAACAGAAATGATCCTTAAAGGAACAACCAAAAATGAAAACAAAGTATAAAGTCACTGACAGTCTTTACTTTTAATGAAAGTCTCTAGTGACAGTGATAGATGCTGACTTTGGGGTTAAATAACAAACCTTGAAGTTTCAGAATATTGTAAATCTTTGCCTTTAAGAACAAGGTAATGGCATCATACAAGTTATTTTCAAGCGCTTGACTTAGATGAAGTGGATATCAATATAAAGGTGCTATCAGGCTGTGTTGTATGTATGTATGTATGTAAACTATTTTGAATATAAGAAAGGCTTTGTCACTATGTATGATTATTTTATTTTTCAACTTAACCCTAATATTTGGTTGGGTATGGATCATTTTTAAGGGGTTAAAACCCATGACAGGGATAACCAACCAAAGAAAACTGAATTGTGATTTGTATTCTCAATTTATGCACATGCAGAGAACAGAAGCTGTTTAGATTTACTGTATTCTCTATTGTTGCTGTGTCTAACTTTAGATTGATTAGCTACAGATTGCACTAGATGGATGTGTGGAGCGTCAGCATAAACCATTGCTAGTTTGATTCTACTCTCTCTTGCTCACCCATCATCTCTTCTCAGGACAGCAGTGCTGGCTCCAGCTCTGCTCCACATCCATTCAACCAGCCATTTGTCTTGGAAACCTGTCTCTCTCATATGAGTGATAAACTACAGCAGAATTGCCCAGTTTGCAAAAAACAAGGACACTTGTTTCAATCTACGCTGTCAACATTTTCATGCTGAAAACTGATGGGATGTTTCATTCATTGGGGGCTTAGGACAGAGCGATGTTCTTAGGCTGGACTGTTTAACAGGATATTGAATATTGCTCTTGAAATTGCAATAGTCTGTGACACAAATGATACTTGTGAAATTTAACTATTCTGCAACACACTCATAAAAAGGGACAGGTTGGGGCTTTTTAAATTTACTTCTCAAACAAATCTTTAGAACGCATTTGCAATCACAAAGGCTCAATAAAACCTTAGTTAACGTCACACTTTAGTTTATACAGTGGTGTGTGCAACTGCGATAAATGCAAATATAAACCATTAAATTAAAAATAACAAGAAACGTTTTATATAAAAAGACATTCTAATTGGTCGGCAGCTTCGCGTAATATTAATTGGGAAAAATGACTTAAGCCATCATAATAGGACAAGGAATGTTGATGACGTAAGGGGGTTTTCCATTTGTTAGGGCCGTTCACACGGGGCGTCTCGTCAACCGGAGGAATACAAGTGTCACGGTGCTGCCATTAAGAAATATATTTTATGCATTTTGTCAGCGCGGGAGCAGCTAATGTCTAATTGAATTAACATCAGCTCCCTCTGCTGTGGTAGACTAGTAGTAAAGCCAAACCTAAGCTCGCCGTCTATGGTGCTACGAGTTCAACGGTCAACGCGACGCATAGCGCTCGCGCAGCCCACAACATCCCACACACTCGCGCGACATCAATAACAATGGCAAAGCCCGAGTCTGTTTTGGTAGGAGACATCTGATTGGAGCTAGACGGTCCGAAAGCTCGGTCGACCTGCCTGCGGAATTGGCGACTTTTTGTTTAATGACAAGATAGTTCGTCTCGTGTTACAGTTTCGGTTTTTTACATTTTTTTTTTTAATTTCGAAAATGTGCGAGGCGCTGTTGGCAAGCTCACACAGTCTGTGCATGTGTGTCCCTGCTGCTCCTCGGAGGGGCTACGGCTACTAACCTAGCTGCTTCTCACTTGATAGATAGCTAACGTTAGCCTGGTCGCGTTTAGTGACTTGAGGGTAAAAAAAAAAAAAAAAAATACGAGTGGATGTAAAGCGTGTTTGTTTGACCGGTTTATGACAACAGTCCGTAACTAATTTTCTTATCGCTGCGTTCGGGTACGGAAAAAAAAGTGTTGTATGATTTGTCGTAGAAAATACTTTGCTGGCTAGCTAACAAGCTAGCTATTTGTGTCTATTCTTCGACTGGGGAAAACGAGCGAGTTTTCTTTGAAAGTATGGATGACCAGAGCAGAATGATGACGGGTCTCACCGGACTCGGAGGACTACAACAAGCCGACGTCGGTGACTCAGACTCCGTTAGGAAACAGCAGTCCCTCGGTCAACCTCAACAAGACATTGGGGATATCCTACAGCAAATAATGGCCATTACCGATGAAAGCCTGGACGAAGCACAGGCCAGGTAAGACGGGCGAAGAGCCATTTCCACACCAAGATCGCAAAGCACAAATACGTTATGTCGCTTATTTTTTTTGTTTATGTTCATAAGCGCTGGTTTGAATCGCTCACGTGAGATGATGCGTAATTAATGCAACTTCACGTTGTAATTCCATTAGTTCCAGAATAACTTGTACACACACATTGCAGTTCTGTTGTAGTTTAAAAAGAGGAGCTTCTTTGTTACTTCTGTCGTCCTTTATTGCTCACTGTAGTTTACTAACACACTGGTTGTACACGTTGGTTGAATTATTGAAATATGTTAATTGACTAGATTATCAATGAAATCTTGTGTAATAAAAGTTTGAACTTCCTTTTCAGTCTGTGAGAATGATATGCGTATAAAATGTACACAAACCTACATACTATTGCTGCATTTGCGTTGCATTAATCTTTTGGTTTAAACAAATTAGAAGTTCGATTAGTTGATACTGTAGTTATATTTTTTAAGGCATTTATTACCACAACGAACTCTAAGCTCACATTCTTTGAGTAATCGTTCTTTTGGCTCCTGGGACTATTTAAAGTTGTCAACGCAAATTTAGTTTTTACCTCAATGATATATCAAGACTTTCATCAACAACATACCAAGATAAAACTTTTGTAATTTTATAGTTTGAGTCATAGATATCTGAGTGAAATTAAATTCTCTGGCTATGTTACTAAAGCTTTCCATTACTAATCAGACAGTGTTAAATTAGATTTGCCTAATTAATAACAGCATGTATCTGAAAAGCTGCTCCACATGGAATCAGTATCCAATAACATTACTCATTGATGTGCAAATGAATGGTTAAATCAAGGTATGCATAAAGATTACTCAATTGTCTCGCATAGCCCGGTGCTGTCTGTGGTGACAGCAATCATTCATTCACATGACCTGTCACTTGTATGTGTTAGAGGTATTTTGATGCATCGTTATTGTTGGGAATATTCATTGCAGCGTGCAACTGACCTGCCCTCATTTGCCATGTGGCTCCAGGAGCATTAGGTCAGTTTCAAATGAAGCGTCAGTATTTCAACAATAGACAACCGTCCACTGCAAGACTGTGGCCACAGTGTGATGTGTCATTAGCTAGTGATTTTCCACCCAACATTTGACCACCTGGTTCTCTTAATTAATTCACTCCTCTTTCACTCCCTCCCTCCCTGGTGTTCATCCTTTTCATTGTGTGCTGGGTGCAATCAATTCTCCTATAATGTGTACGCGAGTGCAGCTGTCCGCAAATCGAGTTTCTATTAATGAGATGGTGGTGAGGGGGAGGGATGATGCTATACCAACAGCCTATGAACACTGGGATATTACCTTGTCTTCCTTACAAGTTTGAGGAAGATTTCATGGGCAAATGCAAATAAGAGTATTTTCTGTTCTCCATTATTATTTTCGTCCACTGGTCTTTTTTTCCTTTTACGGTTGGTGCTGACAATTTACAGTTAGTTGCGCTCTGGTAAATCAAATAATGTACACTGCAATTATTTGGCTCTAGTGATCCAGTTATATTCTTGTAGGAAGCTATTCTGAAAAAATAAAACACACAGTTAAAGGTGTGGCTGCCAGAGGTGTCCTTGCTGTATGCTTGTATTGATCTACGCTCCAACTCACATAAGGTCCTTGTCACACAATCTATGTGCAGTATTAATACTTAAAAGGATAAAGTAGATTTAAAATTTCGATGGCATTTGCATCTCAAATCATTGATGCTGTTCATAGTATGTAGATATTCACTGAAGGCAATTCTGATGATAAATTCATCCTAATAGCAGTATATTTTCAGCAGTAGTTGACGGAAGAGCATGCATGAAGTATGAAATCCTGACTAATTTTCCTCTCAGGTTTGCCTCAGGTAATGGGGCAAAACATCCCCAATCATGAGGACTACTAGTCTGTTGTTGCAAATAGGTTTACTAATAAACAGCAGTTGGTATGATCTATGTAGCAATGTACAGCATTCGTGAACATAATTCTTAAACTCTTATGAAGTTTTTGCGAACGCATTCACTTGGTCACGATCTCCCAGTTAATGTGTGAGGTGGCTCACATGAGCATGACATCCTTGTCATGCAGGGTGGCAGTGTGTTGGGATGGGGAGTGGTCAGGGCAGTGCAAGAACTCAGTGTTGTGGAGTACACTTTCTGCACACCATCCGCCCTCATCCTCTCACCCTGTCGCCATATGTTCAGATGCTGGCCAGAGGAATCGCCGGCGCATTGGGGTGGATCAGACGACCCCACAGAAGGAGGGAGAGCAGGGGGGGGCATGGCAGGGGGTGGCCTGCCTCTCAACTTCCAGCACAGGTTAGTACAGGACGGCATGAGCTCTTTCTCCCCCTCCTGCTCATACCCTCCATGCTGAAGGCAGCCCTCCCCCCAACTCAAATCCAGCAGTGACACATTTGGTGGACAAAATGACTCATGTAAAATGAGACACATATCTGTTTACATCATTCTGCCTCAATATTCTTATAGAACGGCAGTCTTTCGTGGCATATACAGCTTATATTATTCTTTGAACTTTCACAACTGGAATTGGTGTTGAGGTCAGGTGTAGCCGAACCATTTACATCTGTGGTTGATTCTGATGTGTTGTTGGTTATGTCCTTTGGAAGAGAAATGCTTTATTTCACAGGCATCTTTCGGGTTTTTTTTTCAGTATTTTTTTTTTAACCCATGCTCATCAGAAACAGAGGCCTCATGCTGGTTTTGTTTTTATTTGTTTGTTTTGGTGTTTTACCTATATTTTAAGGTATAATTCACTTTTCAAAAGTTGCTGCCACTGATCTTGCAGTAAATTATGCCTGTTGTGATAAAACAGTATAAACCACACCAAATGCTTTTGCCAGTTGTTTATATAGGAAAGGATATTAAAAATACAAGAGCTGCACAAAATGAGATTAGCATTTTTACGGGATAATGAAAAAGTAATACTACAAACTGTGGCCACATAATTACCATAGAGTTAATACATTCCTGATTCTCAGCAGTATCATGACTGAACACTACAAGATCCACCGGTTAGGTATAATTTATTGCATACTTACTGACATGTTTTTGTTATGTGTGCCTTAATTGTTGAAAGCAGACTTTCATAATGCAGCAGTTCATGTGTTCAGCTACTAACATACTTGTCATTCGCTGCGATTGCTGTGTACTGTCAGTACAGTAGATAACATTAGAAACTAGTGTCAGGTCATCTACTGTAGGTCGTACTAGGATTTGAACTTTACAGTATATGAGTGTATGGGTGTGTGAAATTTTGTCTTGTCTCTTAATTGCTATTAGCAATTGACAATAAAGAGAATTACATAAATTTACAATGTAATTTAACCTAAATCATCTCTTTAAATCACCATTTACTCCACGTTATTCCTTGAAAGGTAGAAATTTAGATTTACTTTTGTATAAACTATCTATCTGGTGTCCATTGATGATGACCTTGAGGTTTGGTATCATAACCCTACAGTGCAAAGCCAAATGACTGCATTACTCCTGAAAGTTCAGATGGAGGTATCGGAATGTTTTTCTCCACTGAAAAAGTCATCTGGCTTTTGGAAAAGCCAACTCTGTTCTGCTGTGTGACACTACACTCTTGAAATGCTGTATTATACATACAGTATCTCCACATGCTATATGGCGGAGGATATGCAATGAATTGAGATAGATGTCTGTTTATTCTAATCCTCCTTGCTCTCTCCCTCACTTATTCCTGCTTTTCTCTTACAGGAAGCATGCCCTGAACTGTCACAGAATGAAGCCAGCCCTCTTCAGTGTTCTCTGTGAGATCAAAGAGAAGACAGGTGAGTTTCTACTTCACTATTTCTTTGTGTTCTTCATTCTGCACAAGCTGTAACCTAGTGCTTAGATATAGTGTGCCTTGGCTTGTTTAAAACAGTTTTTTTTTTGTTGGCCTTGGAGAGAATTCTAGATTACGTTAGATGTAAAACTGATTTGGCTTCAAGAATTTTTTGTATGCTTTGGTTCAATATTATTCAATAATCATTTCTGCTTATTGTTTTGTCCTCACAGTAAAAGAAACTCAACCTATTTTTGCTTCACAGACTTCACAGAGAGTGAGTGAAACTAATCTTAGTGAATCAGTGCCTCTGAAACTTGAGTCAGGCAGTAGAACCTGCTGCAGAGCATTATGTTGTACATTTTGACCTTGAGTATTTGACAATTTATATTGTATCAATAATAATTCTTCAAACTGTATGAATGGTGCAAACAACTGGGCCTACTTACTTATACTTAGAGTATTAATACTATATAGTATAGTATGAATAGCAGCAATATTTACCATCTGATAGCAGGGGAGTAAAGACCTGCTGCTATACCTAAATGACTACAACAAACTATCAAATATAAAATTATAAAGAAATCAACCATGATCTGGAGAGAAAGTTCTTGCACAGTTGGATAACAGCAGGCAGAGTGAGAAAGCTCCTCTGGGTCAGTGCATTACTTTCAAACTGGTGCTATTTCAGTTCAACAAGATGCTCTATTCTCCTGCATTACATACTGCAGGATAATAGTGTATTGCAGGTAAATTGCTATGCCCATTAAGATAGTAACTTCACACAAGCATTCAAAAAAACATGAATTTTATTATGACACAAACTTTATAAAAAATGTTGAATTTCAGATACACATGTTGTGATTGAAATTATTGCCTGTGTAAATAACTCATATTGTTCGTTACTCAAAGTTATTCAAAAGAAACACTCTGCGTATTCTCATCTTGTTAGCTATTCAAGTCCGCTATCTGACAGATTCTGGTGGTTCAAAGCAGCAGGCCTGGAATGGATGGCAGATTGATGTTTATGGGAGTATAAATGGGGTGTGTTTTTGAACCCACTCACTCTGCTAGTCCGTCTCTGTTCTTGTCTTTCCATGTGGGTTTCTCTCTTTTGCCTTGTGTATCATCTAACAGCAAACCTTTCCTCTTCAAATACAATTGGAAAATGCTGCACTGCTGCCTGTTGTGGCCCTCTGTCAATAATATATTATTGCTCTCCAGTGATTGGACGAAAGTAAAGGCTAGGCTTGAGTGAGTGGGGTAGGGTACACTGTTTCCAAGGCAACCAGAGGTCTTATTTACCCTAATGCCATTCGCTTTGATTTTCACATTTAGTCTCCCAGCAAACTAGAAAGAGGGTGTCTGAGTACTTATTCAGTGAGCGTAACAAAAAACAGACAAGGTATGGTAGGTTAACAATAGACTCATGCAGTAGGTGAGTATGCCAACCATGAGATAGAGACATCTTTGGCTTTGACTGTGCTATGCTGGCCATCTGCCACATAGTGCCCTCCTAACTGCACTGTGTACCTGCTTTGGCATTTCTCTCCTACTCCATCAGATCCCCCTGCAGGCCCCATTATGTGCCTCTGGAATTTGAATTGACTTCTCATCAGTGCAGCTTGTAGAAGACCCAATCAGTAATCTCTACAGATTTTCTGCAGTATTTTTCACTAACAGACATGCGCTTGTGTTGGCTCACTCCCGTGTACGCTCTGTCTTTTGCACAGACACATACACACAGGAACAGGGATAAAAGCTAACTTGGTCTTGGGTCTACTCTGAACTGCCTCAGTCTTGTCCTCTCCCCCTCCCTCTCTATGCCTCGCTCCCATTCTTGAAAGAGAAGACTTGCTCTGAACTCGGGGCTTTGATATGGTAATGTAATGGTGGTGTAGGACGGGTGGTGGGGTTGTGGGGGATGGGAGGTGAATTCCTCTGAGTGCTGCAGTTGGTTAGATTGTTTTCATTGTAAAGGAAATGTTCTGCGTTAATGCCAGTATTCCCTTCTCACTGCCGCCACTGTGAGACAGCCCCGGTTTTACAACAGTGTGTGTGTTGTCCTGAGCTCTCATATTAAAGATGACCTCTGTCTGCATGGAATGTAATCCTTGTTAATACTTTATTAAAGACACGCTACAAAAAAAAAGTTAAAGCACTTGGAGGGATATGGAAAATGATCAAAGTTGAGAGCCAGTGGCTTCACTACAAGTCAGTCCTGTTCTCCCTTACTCTCATGGGTATTTGCTGTAAAAATAGCATTTGGTTCAACGGGACAGCTTATGCCAAAATCTCTCACAGGGCACTGCAGTCACTCTTCTAAAGTTTTCCATTTAGTTTGAGCATGTTTGAGGCATTTCTTCTAATTATTATACATTCCTTCTATTTTACACATGTCAACGTGAAGCTGTCACGCAGTCTGTTCTGACACCTAGCTGAAGTCCCCATTTCTCAAACTTAAACATTTCCTGGTTTTAATACAAAAAGTTTTCTTGTGGTATTAAAGCTTAAAGATATTTTTGGCCTGGAAATGGACAATTATAAATCTCACCCCACTGGAAAAGTTCACACCCCCAAACTCAACACTTATCTTGATAAGCTGTTTGAGTAAAAAAAAAAAATACTATGGGATATTGCTGGTAGTTGGAAATGGTGGCACACTGCCAAGAATCCTACCTATCCAAGGCTGAGGTGTCTTTTATTCTTGAAAGTAAACGTTACTCGCCATTTTTATTAATATACTGTACATGTATATATGCTCTGTACATTGTGCATAACTCATATTGGCCATGCATCTTTCAGTAACAACAGTGACGGTTCCACTACCAGACATTTTGAAGCTTATAGCTAGTTTGAGTTTAACTTGGGCTGTTTGATTGCACCCATAAATGCTCAGTTATGCGTATATATGTAGTAGCAATATGTACAGAGCACTAGCTATATGCTGTCTGCCTCTGCTGTGGCAACCACTGTGTTTTTATCTGTGCATTGTGTGAACAAACTCTGTAGCTTTTTCCCATACCTAGACCCAGCTTGGAACTGCCATTTCATACACAAGATTTGTTTAATGCAAATGCAAATTTAAACAGTGTTAGACCCATTCATATGAGCTGTCCCCCTGTTTGTCTTACAGTAGAGAATCCAGTTTGCAGTGTAGTTCATACACTTAACTGGTAAACTAGAGAATTGTAAAGCAACTCTGGAGGATTAGAAAGTAGTTGTATCACATCCATACTTGCATGCTTCTCTTGTACATATGAGGACTCGTGCTCACTTGCTTTTGCAAAAATACAGCGCAAGTAAAAACTATTAAAATAATGCCTTCTTATTTCTGATAGTTGATCTTGTATCTCTATATTGTAATTGAGTTAAGACCACAGTGTCGGTGTATAATGACTGTATTAACAATAACCCAATGCATTCAAGCAGCTGACTAGATCTTGCAAGGTGTCTTTCTGACAGGATGATCAGTGCCCTTATATATGTTACAAGAATTTTAGTGGGATACTTGGAAAACTGTCTTTAATACTTAATTTTGTGTACAATAGAGTACGTAACATAAGTAATCTATTAGTTATAAGAGCAATAATAATAAAAAATAATTTAAAAAACAACGCAAATCCTTGTTCCCACAGCAAATACCCGTGTATATCCTGTATCCTTGAAACAAAACTGACACTGTAGTTTTATCAGTAAGTTTAAACTGATATTGACAGAGTTAATATATTTTTGTAGTTGTACAAGTAGTTATGAAAGTAGTTTTGTTGGAAAATCTACAAATAATGATTTCAGCCTGTTTAAAATTATGAACAGTCCAGTAATGTTAGATGCTTTCTGCTATTTATTACTGAATATATACAGTATGTGTGTTATTTTTTTAACCACCTTAAGGCATCAAACTCTTTCATTCAGTGCCCGCCAGCAGAGATAGCAGCACTTAGTTATTATATTGGCTAAGTGGCTAGCAGACAACCCATCATCACATCCTATTAAGGTTTTGAGAAGATGGATGAATGGTGAGATTTAGCCAACTCAAATAAGTCATGCTGTTTTATGTTTCACTGCTTTTTCTGCTTATATTTAAAATAAAACCTTCTCCCGTTTAGCTATGATAGCTTATCAATGATTACAAAAAGAGCCCATTTAAACAGATTTTTACAGTGTTATTCAAAGTCATCCATTATAAACATATTGACAGTAACCTTGTTTCTTTACTTTTCAGTGCTTTTTATTATATATTTTACATTTTGTCAACATGGTAGATACATGGTAATTATCAATGGTATTTCAACTATCTTGAACCTTTATTAAGTGTCACAAGTAGTTGCTATGTGTTTTTTGTTGTTTTGTTTCTTCTGACAGAATCAATGGGTTGCAAACTGTTTCAGAGGCTTTAGAAAACTCATTTTAATTTGTATGTTTGTGTTTTCAGAGGCCATGCTCTCAACTGTTGTTAAAACTTTTTCACCATCACCCAATTGAATTATTATTTGTTCTAAATTGGACTCTTTGAAAACTGAGTCATAAAATTTAATGAGTTGTTGGAAACCCGTGGGATGTCTTCTATTATAGTTTTATGAGCAAAAGTTTACTATACCTTTTTAAGCCAAAAGCTGTCAATAGATAATTGTTTGTTGCAGATTTGACCTATATGATGCTACCAAACTTGTACTGGCAGTTTTAGTATATCTTGAGTTTTAAACATGAAGGTCATCCTCCTTTGTAGATTCAGAGGAACTTCTTATTTGGTAAAATTTATTAGTTTTCTATTGCCAGTTGTCACTTTTTTGTGTACATGCATGGATGCTGGATTATCTCATTGACTTTTCAGGAGTCTTTGTTGTTTTCTAGTGTCCTGCCACACATTTGTGGGTTTTTTTCTGCTCCTTTGCAGAAGAGAATGAAAAAAGATAGAGTGGGTGATGGGGGGTGCAGAAGTGATACAGGGAGATTGATGAGGCAGTAAGAGCAGGAGTAATTACTCGGTGTCCATTCCCCAAGCCAGATTGGCAGACGACTAATATCACACAGACCCCTTGCCCTGACAGATACCCCCTCCCACACACACACACGCACACGCACACACACACACACACACAATAAGGAGGCAGAGCACCCAAACCTTTGGCCTAGGCCTAATGGTGTGTGGGCCAAGAAATTTTCCCCATGTGACATTATTCCTGTAGGAACTCGGCCTCTTTATATTGACACGCAGAACTAAGGTCTGTAGTGTGTGCTTTGGGAAAAGAGGCTCAGAGGAATTGTAAGGACTCAATTCATACACCGCTCTAGAATAATAAACCCTGATGCGGCACATGTCCAACTGTTTATATATATATATAGAATTCCTTACTATTCTGTATGTAAACTTCATGATACACTCTATTTATCTATTTATAAAAACTCAGGAACATTGCACTTCGCACACTTTATACACAGTGGCCAGATTGTACATAATACTTAGTATATTTTTAATTTCTAGTATTTTAGTTTTTATTTATCCTTTTGCACTGCTACTTTCACTTTGTACTGCTGTGTCAACCTGAATTTCTCCCAAGGGGGATCAATAAAGTTACATCTCATCTTATCTTTCAACCTAAGGCCTGCTGCAATCTTGATTTTGGCCTTGATTCATTGGCAGTGATTTGGCCGTGGTGTCACATTGTTACTCAGTAGGTTCAGGATATTGACGCTTTGGTAAACAGTATTAACAGTGCGTATCGTGAATAACAAAGTTATATTAGGAAAAATGACCAGTGTTTTTTTTTTTTTTGTTTTTTTTTAATTCTGATCCAATTGTTAAACACAATTTACACATTGATCCCTCAAGAGTAGTTTATTTGAAGAACCTGTGTCAGTGTTGAGTAAGCGTTTCCCTATTTACCTGATAGTTGACACTAAAAGTGAAATAAATTCAAATTAGACAGAAAATTAAATCAAAATGTTTTGGTGCCAATTATTATTGCCGTTGCAAAAAGAAGGTAAGCAAATAACTCTCAAGGAACTCTCAAAAGTGGGCACACAGATATTGGTGATAGTCAAGCTATCCTATTAAGCACACTTGCAGCTTAATTTTGAAGCATACATTTCCATCAGTTTATGCCTAATAACAATAAACAACAAACCAACAAACTTGGAAACACTGAGTCTATCAATGATCAATATTATTGGTATTGATCAAGGATCACATACAAGGTGAACTTCTGCCTCCTCACCTACTTCTCAGCATGTCTGTGCCTCTTACACTGCTTTCAGGCTTTGCTCTTAAAGAAAACCAGTGTCTCTTTAATTAAAGATATGTAAATGTGGCCTCAGATGGATTGCATTAGTTTGGTGGAAGTGGGATGGGAGAGTGTCAGAGCCTAGCTCCTAATCCTGACTAATTAAGAATTAATTACAATTGATGCTAGCCTTCCACCCCTCTGTAGGAGCATACATTGCTGTCCCAGTATGTTTTTATAGTTCATGCCATGTCATAAATACAGACGATGGAGAGAAACGTCAATGCTGGCGGTAGGGGGAAATTTTGCAGGATGTAAGTCAATTTCACATACTGGGATGGCCACGGTCCTTTAAGTTTTTGGTGCTGTTCATATGTACAAATACTATTTGCTAATTTAAAATATGGCCAGATTGTAGGAGGATGGTTTGGGTTTCCATCAGTTTATAATATACATATTCCTAAATCTGTAAAGGGTCAGTTTAGGATATCGTCCTGTTAAAGGGCTTGTAAATTTTTATCTTGACCAGCCAGATGTGTTATAAGCACAGTCATTTTTTTTTTTACTGTTACATTTCAGACCTATGCAGATGAACCATGTAGCTTTGACTCTCTCTGGCACCATCTGAGTGTGTCATAATGCTTGTTCACTTGTTATAAATGGGCACTGCTCTTCTGAACTATCGCTTAATTGCCACCTAATTTGCATAACAGTGCAAATTAACGACCTCTCAAATGAGCGTTCATTTTTCACAAAGTCTTTAGGAGCTCCTTAAGAGTCTGTGCTAATGAGCACAGGAGGCAGCTGGCCTGATGAGAGTTGACTGGGGGACGATCCTCGTAGTGCTTTAACAAGACTCCTGCCTAGATGCTCTTCATCATCCCCCTCCTCTTCCTCCTGTAACATTTCAAATTGTTTCTTTTATGCCTCTCCTCCTTTTTGTGCATGAAGAACTGTACCAGATCAGGGACTTCATGTTAATGATTTAGTCACAGGTGCTTTACAGTTCTTTATATGTCCATTTTAACACTTGTACAATATTGACACAATTTTTTTTTCCAGAGTTATTTCATACTGCTCAAGCACTTTAATAACAACATTAATACTAAATGCTGGCAGGATGCTGTAGATTGATTTATACTTTTCCAACTGTAGTTGAACACAAGCTTTAATTGTATACCCACTTTTTAAGTATTCCCTTATATTCATGTAACTATTTGTGGAAATTAAGTGACAACAAAAATCAATCCTTAGAGTTTTTGTGTGTGACAGACCGTGTGTTACCTGTGTGACCATTTAAGGGGGGTACAGATAGTCATTGCTTGGGTGTCCAAACCTATCTCTTTAGTTAATTAAGGGCTGATAAATGATGTGTTGATCTGAAGTGTTGTGTTAACCCAAGGTGTGAGTTCTCCAATTCACACCTTAATCAAAGCACATCGTGTTTACTCAGAACGCTAATGTGTTTGTGTATGTTTGCATATGTTTGCAGGTGCATGTGCGCGCACATGTGCATGTTGTTAAAATGGGGGGCTGCGTGCAACAGGACTCTAAAGTACCCAAACAGATGCTTATTAGTGTGAGCTGCTTAAAGTAGAATGGACATATGGATTAGACTCATTAAGTTGACTGTACTCAACAAAAACGCCCTTTTAGAAGAATGGAGTACAGACTTAAATGATGAATTTGCAGTGGAAATGTACTTTTCCCCAATATTAATTTGGCAAAGAATCCATTAATGATATTTTTCATGTTTAATGCCATATTTTACCGTTTGCTCAAGGCAACTTTTTTCATCCAAGCCCTTTTTTGAAAAACCCATAATATGATAAAATGACAGGGTAAATTCAAATGCTATATGCATGAAATAACTTGATTATAAACGTTGACATAAATCAGATATTAGTGGAAAGACAAAAACGTAAAATGATCATTGCATTTACAGATTTCACAGGATAACTAACTGAAGTAAATAAAGTTTGAATTTATAATAAACTGCCCATTTGTCTCTAAGACCTTTCTGCATAGTGAAAGTAAAATAAAAAAGAAAATAATAGTAATAATTAGAAAAGGGAAATAATGAAAAAAAACATACCACTCTTACAAAAAAATCCTCAAGCATTATTTATTTATTTTTTAAATGTAGAACCATGTTTCCTGGAACCTGGAAAACTGGAAACTAATTCAGTCTAGTGGAATAAATTTATTCTCAAGTTTTATTTAAAACAGAAAAACTCTGTCCAAATGTGAAAGAATTGTTTAATAAAGGATGACTACTCCCAGTTTGCATTTTCCCTACTTGTTTCAATTGCCCAGACATTACCTGATATTTTGCACCGGTTTAAATCCTAATTTGTGGTATCTAATTATCATACGCCCCGTTACTATGTGCAGTTTTTGTGAGGCACATTTGCATATTTTTTAATTGAAAAAAACATTTTTCTATGGCCCATTCTCTTTATTTAAAACCCCTATAATGAAAGGAAAAACTGATGTGTTCACAGTCCTTTCTTTTCACTCTTTCAGACTTGTTCACTCTCTGGCATGTCTCGACGGTGGATTCTCTATATTTCTGTAGTCTCTCTCTCTCTCTCTCTCTCTCTCATTCTGTGTGTCTCTTCCTCTCTTGCACACACATCTTCGCCTGTGACTTCTTTTTTCAATTCTCCTTGGCTCTCCTTCTACCCTCTCTCTCCTTACCTTTTTCCCCTTTTTTCCTTCTCTCTCTCTCTCTCTCTCTCTCTCTCTCTCTCTCTCCTGCTCCCTTGCTCTCTTCCAGTGAAAGGCTGAGAATACCCAAGGGAGCTGATGCAATTAAAATGCTAATCCTGTCTGTCTACAGAGAGAGGGAGAGGGGAGGGGGCTGACAGCATGAGGGATTGCGGCTCACATGGAGAACTCGACT
>KV751340.1:5335407-5367922 GCA_001698575.1 Mola mola
AATTTTTTTTCTTTTTTTACACACTTTGAAAATCTCCCTCCCCATTCAAATATTACACCACCCAGTCCTGACTCGCCCCTTTCTAGACCCCCTTGAAGTGTAATATAAGCCAACGAGAATTGCAATACAATACAGGCACTGGAGAAAAAAAAACACTGTAAGAGACAAGTGAAGCGGACGAGATGCATTCAGAACTCAACCCATCCCAGATCCAAACGATGTCTCCAAGAACAGAATAACTCACATCCACTATTATCGAACAAGAACAAATATATAAATCAAAACTTTTTTTTTCACTATTTTCTGTTTGTTTGTAATTGTCCTTTTCATCTTGTATTGTCGGTAACGTGCCCTGTTAATTAGAAGACTATTTTAATGCGTAAAAACTAACTGGGAGCTCCGTCCGTTCCCATCATCTACTTTCACTAAGCTCCTTCAAGTACCTGCTACAGAAAAGTGTTTTGAGCGTTTGACTGTCCCCTTCCGGCCTCGAGCGCTCAGCCTGTTGACGCGTGATCAGAAACTCTGGATACGATCAGAGCGCACGCAGAGGCGACTGCACAGGGCCTCTCATCTTCTCATGACTGACCCACTCAGGTGCCAGTGACCTGGATGTTCAGCATTACCTTATCAAAGTGTAATAGAAATATTGGTGCGACGCGCATAGTGAAATAATATCCCAACTAAAGCTCAGAACGAGCTGGACCTTCCCCTTCTTCTGCTAACAAGTTCCTACTGTAGCTTTCCATGAAAAACACAAGGCGAGGATGAAAACTTCATTGGATTCAGTCTTTGATATATACTTGCTGAAACTATGATAATGCATATATTCAGGTCGTTTGTTGTTGTTTCTAGCTACCTACCATGGACAATTAATTGAGCATAAAGGATAATGGATAGTTTGGCATAGACATAGGCGATGGAGTGTGTTGGTGTGAAGATTCAAAGTTTTAAAGAGGATAACAGAGAGAACGAAAAACAAAAAAGAAAAAAAAAAATTATTGTAGTTTAAGAAAATACTTTACAGTAGATACTAGATGATGACAAAAAAAAAAAAAGCTCCCAATCCTAGTTGTTACTGTTTCGTTCCGTGTGTGCAGGCCACAGAAGATAATGGTCTGTGTAGGAAAGAGGTGTAAGGCAAACTGTACCTTCTCTGCAGAGAAATATACATGATTTACAGTATGGAAGTCAACCCCCCCACCCCCAACAATTTCATGTGTTCACTTACAACAATCAAAAACAAAACATAAAATAGCAGTCTTCTTCACCACCTCCCACATCTGGCAGTTTAAAAATACCTCTGCGCAGTGTGTGAGTACAATATCAGAGCATTTTCGTAGACACTGGGATGTCTTCACTTGTTGTTGCTCCCCCGCACACCACGAGAAGCAAGTGTGGCGAAGGCAACTTCGCTGACAGGGTCCATTTTCATCCGTTATAAGATGTGAGACAGGCAACACTGAATTCCCAGGAAATGACATCCAAAGTGATGCTGTGCCCACGTGTCATCAGTCCACCGGGGCAAAGCGAGCTGCGACCGCCCGTCCAGCGTTTATAGTCCATGTCAGAGGGCTCGGTGCATTTACACAATGTCTGTGTCCCTCTGGGGTATGGCCAAATCTCTCTCTATATAGGAAGTTTACATCATCCCAAAGATTTCCTTTTCCTGTTTCCTTTTTTTTGTGTTTTTGTGGGTTTTTTTGCAGTTACGTTTTAGATGCTCCTCTCTTTAAAACAGGTTCTCCTCAAAGATAGCCATTAAGTCACTTTGGAAATTCATGTCAATAGTCGCTGCCATCTGGAGAGAGAAGAGAACAACAAAGTACTTCCTTTACATTCATTACACCTAAGAGTACATCTTCAGCTTCTGGAAAGTGGCTACTACAGCTACAAATGTACAGAGCATATAATTATAATCTGTTATTAGGCCGAATTGGCAGACACTCACCGCTTCCCGCCGTCTCCTCTCCTGCTCTCGGCGGCGTGCGAGCTCCCTCTGTTGGTCTAGTGGGTTCTGTGTGGTGGGCTGTGGTGGTGTGGGGGGTTGAGGAGGCTGCTGAATGGCAGCTGGCTGGGGCTCCGGCTGCTGCTGCTGCTGCTGCTGCTGTTGTGGAGGAGCTTGGATGTGCTGCTGCTCCTGACGTCTGCGTGGCTCCTCGTGCACCCTTCTGCTTGGCTCCATGATGTCCTCTTCGTCTCGACCTCTGTAAGAAAAAAAAAAAAAAAAATCAATCCAACAATTTATCCCAGGTGAAAGCAAATACATTTCAACGTCCCGAGACAGAAACGACCTTTTAGGGACTTTGCAGAAAACAGATCTGAAGAGCTACATGTGGTGCCATTCTTGACATCCATATATACTTTGTTGAGTACTGAACTCATGCCCAAATAACCAATTCATGTCAAATGATTAAATTTTTTTTTTTTCCCTGGTTCAAATTGAAACACTATGAAACAACCATCCAAATGCACTTGAGATACTACTTGGTTGCTGTCGTCGTCCTGCACTATGGCCGCTAGAGGGCATACTACATCAACTCAAGAGTATCCAATGTCTTATTATCAGGCAGTTCACACAAATACAATTGCATCTTGTAAGGGAAACTCATTGCACTTTATGACCTCGCTCCAGTAATTTGTTGGACAAGCTATTTCTTTAAAAACAGAAGGCCACAGCTTGGCAGGTGTAAACTAGGAGAGCGCAGACCTTTCATCTAACAAGAAACCATAATCTGAATGATCACATGTCTGTAAAACTTAAATACTGCTGTTTTTTATTGTTGGTGCTCTCTTTTGCCCTTTCATCCTTTCAGCTTTCGCTGACTGTATAACAACAGTCTTTGCTGCAGCAAAATAAAGCGACACAAAGACAACTTGACTTTGACCTTTTTTCTTCTCGGATTCATCTCAGACAACAAATTTGCCACATCAATTTGCCACATCAAGTACTACACCTTCTCCAAAATTTAGAAATTACAACACGTGAACAATGTTGATGTTTTTTATTTAAAGAATGTTTGATTTCTTTACGCAGATGAAGCTCTTAAAAGCTTTGCATATATCTCTATTTAAATAAACTAAACATGGTGGCACCAAGGTGTGTCAATCTGCTAAGTATTTTTAATGAGTCATTACAGAGATGTCTCAGAAATTGCTTTTATAAATTTAAACCTACAAAGACAAAGTCTGTTATTATAACACGCATTATATTGTTTCCAGTGTTTTTCTGGACAACGTTACCGTAGTTTGTCCTGCTCTCTGCGTAATCGGTCTTTCTCTGCCTGCTCGGCTTGTGCCTTCAGAGCTTTCTCCCTTTCTTCTTTCTCTCGGGCAGCACGACGGAACTGCTCAAAACTGTCACTTGAAGACTTCACCGCAGATAAGGGTGTGGATGTGGACTTTTGTGCAAGGCTGGCCCATGATCCCATGTTCTTCAGTTTCACATCCTGAGGAAATACAGAGAGACAAGCAACATTAAACATCAACTGTAATCAAATCAAAAACCTTGCAAGATGAAATCCGATTAAGTAACTGAAAGAGGTGATTATTACACTCACCTGTACCTTTTTGGGAGCAATGGGAGTCTTGGACTCCTGCTTGAACTTATCTTTATCTTGTAGAGAAGAAGGTGGCGCACTGGGTTCAGAGGTGCGGATGACAGGACGTGAGCTGTCCATGGACTTCACATCTGCTCAACGCAAGTACACAAACAGTCTCAATTTCTCGGGACACTTCTTATTTCTATCGATTTAATCATATAAAAGGAAAAACAAGCGCTCATGGTCCTCACTCTGTTGGCTGTGGCCTGGCTGAGAAGTCTTGATATCAGGATGTTTGTGATGGTCTGGTCTCACTGCAGGGTTAAATGGTTCTCTCATGACTGGTGATGGAGGAAGTTTCTCCTCCTTTAGCCCACCTTGACTCCCAGGAGGAGGCCTCTGCTGCGTCACAAGCAGACGGAGTCAAAGTAAGAGATGGCCACGTAGAGAGATATCAGCACAGCACTAACACGATCCCATTAATACCGTAGCCAGCCTTTGCAGGTTTCTCACCTTCTTAGGCTGCATATTGTGAGGTGGAGACTGATGAGACACAGGTGGGTACTGGGGCAGTTGTGGGGAATGCATCATAAGAGGTGAAGGGTTGTCCCTCATGTGACCTTTCAAAATAAAGGAAAGACATAAAACTTTAGCTACCATAATTTACGTGTACACAATTTGCTCTGCAACCACATATAAAATATTTTTGTCTGATCTCCCCGGACTCACTTGTGTTGTAAAGGTCTGTCTTGGTAGGTCGAGGCGAGGGCTGTTCTTGCTGCTGCTGAATAATTTGTTGTCCTTTGTTGGTAGGCAGCGAAATCTTGTGTTGTGATGGTTGAGGCTGAGCAGATAGGACAGGACCCTGCTGGTAGTTCAACTGCGGTTGTTGCTGTTGCTGTTGCTGTTGCTGCTGCTGCTGCTGCTGAGTGTGCTGCATGTGGCGGGCCTGGTGTACCTGCAACGGTTGAGGTGGGGCTTGGTGTGATGGGGCTGCTGGAGCCTGGGACTGAACAGGGAGCTGTGAAGGAGCTAGTGAGGTTTGAGATGAGAGCTGAGATTGTCCCTGAACAGACTGCAGGAGAGAAGTTTGTCCTGGTTGTTGTAGTGGTTGCTGCTGACGAGCCTGAACTTGGAGCGACTGCATGGGCTGCTGGGGCTGACGGCTTTGCTGGAACTGCTGCAGATATAACTGTACTTGATTCATGGGCGTTGTGGACCCTGGCTCTTCATCATCCTCCAGCAGCATCTGAGGAGGCTGGGAAGATAGCAAGCCCTGGGGTGTGAGTGTTGGAGGGGACATGGGCCTCTGATGCAGGGGCTGAGCAGGGTGAAGGATCTGAGACGAGAGCTGGTGCTGTGGTGGTGCCACTGACTGGGGCTGTAGCTGCTGCGGTTGCTGCTGCAGGGTCGGCTGTTGTTGCGGAGGTACTGGTTGCTGCGGAGGGGGTTTTGGATGAAGAGGTGCTGCCTTGTGACTGGGTCGAGAAGGTTGCTGAGGCATGGAACTGTGCAAAGCTATGGCCACACAATTACAGGAGAGGACGAAGAAAAGACGTAATTAATTAAAAAATTCTTTCCCCAGGAGCTATTTTCTGTGGATCTGATTCATGACAGGCTTTAATTAAAGACGTAATGACAGTAGAATATAACTGCAATCTGCGTAATTTGTACATGCATTATCCAGTTACTTTGTGGGAACCAACAAGGACTCATAAAAATGCTCCACTGTAACATTATTTGTCAGTGAGTAAACCCCTGTCATGTATTACCAATACTACTGCAGCAGGCATCATTGCTTATTTTAAAAATAAATTATGGAGAATCTGTGTTCTGATGCAAAGCATGAGGTTGAATTTATGGGCCTCTGCATCAAAATGAACCGACGTGTGCTATAAATAAAACACCCTAGCACCCATGACTCACCCTACTCCATCATCTTGCTCTCTTAAGTGCAAAAGCTAAGATTAGAATTGGAGCATGACAAACACATTCATGTGAGGTTTATATCATTTTTTCTGCTATATATGTAGACATGGTGTGCACCAATTTTTAATTAACTGCTTGGGGACATACTGATTATGCATATGAACCATAATGCCTAAACGGAATTGCAAATACACTTGCAGAAACAATCACATTTATGTAGCCATTGGTATTGGACCTAACGTAAATGCAGTAGCCAGCCAATAGCATTACCTGGTGATGGGAGGAGGGGATGCTGGTTGAGGAAGGGGTGGGTCTCAGGGGATACTGGCCCAGCAGGATGAGTATTGAGGTTTGGATGTGCAGGTGAGGATGAGTTGCCAGTATGGTGGGACAGGTGCATAAGGGGCTGGCCAAAAGGTGGCAGAGACTCAAAGCTACTCTCCAGTAACTGGGATGACTCCAGAGCAGCTACTGGGGGAACAATGAAGCCTGCAGGAGATGGCTGATGCTGCTGCTGCTGCTGCTGCTTCAACTGAATGCTCGGCTGAAGGCTTGCAGCTTGTGAATGAAGCCCAGCGTGAGGAGCACCACTCTGACTGTGAAGATGCATCTTCTTCCCCTCCTTCACAGACTGGCCCTTCTTCTTTTGCTGCTTCATTATTCCTGAAAAAAGTGAGAAAGATTAGGCAGGTAGTTGAGTGTTTCTTATTTATGGGCATTGTGAGTGGTCAAATTTGCAGCAAGTCACCTGTCCCCTCAGCTTCACTGTCTGTGCTGGACGCACTGCTCTCTGAAGAGGAGCCAGCCTTTTTGGAGGTAGCCATTGACTCTACAGGCTTCTCAACTGCAAAAACAACAACTATATGTTCATGCATTACCAAAATAATTGCTATGAGAAATTTCATAATTTGACATTTTAAGTGAAATAGAGACAAACACACTTTTTAAACAAAGAGTGACCATTCCCCTCGATGGCTTACCTGGAACCTTTTTCTTCTTGCGGAGGCAGGAGGATACATATCTCTCCAGTTCACGCAGAGTGGAAGGCTTAAGAGTTTCAAAGTCAATCTCAATTTCATCAGGGTTTGAGTTTTTAAGCGAGGGCTCTCTAGACTGGATGATATGCACTACGCGGCCTAGCTTGTCCCCAGGAAGCTTGTTGATGTCCAAGCTTAGTTGCCTCTTCTCCTCGTATGTCATAGGCTTGCACTTTTCCCCTGTCGCCGATGACCCAGCAGCCCCCAGGTCATCTTCCAGGTTGTGAACTGGCTGCAGGTTGGAGGGGTGATTGTTTTTCATCCCTTCCTTTTTACTAAAAAGGAAAACCGTAAGGGGAAAGAAAATTAACTAAGGGTTACATTTTGCAATGGCAAGCTGGCCAAAGAAAAAAAAAAATCAATCAACCAACTGCCTAATACAGAGAAATACATTTATAGAAATATGGTACCCACCTGGGTTTTTTCTTGGGAAGCACCTCTTTGTTGCTATTGTTACTAGTCTTCATTTTCTTAGTGAGCTGTGAAACAGGTGTTGCATCCTGGATTTCATCTACAAGGCCAGACATGCTTCCTTTTTTCTTATGCTTATCTTTTTTCTTCTCTTTCTTTTCCTTCTCTTTTCTCTTTGGTTTGTTGGCTTGTGGTTGGGACAGGGCAGCCAGCTGCTCATGGACAGCCTTCAACTGTATCAAGAGGAGAAACCAGTTCTCAATACAGGGTAACAAGGAGTGGACCACAACTGTGCAGCCACGGTGAATTTTCTCTGGTTGCTGACCTGTTCCTGGAGCTCTGCCAATCGCTGTGCTCTCTCCTCCTCAGAGTCGTCTGTAGAAGAATCGGACTCAGAGGACGAGTCACTTGAGCTGTCTGAAGATGAGGCAACAGGGGCTAAAGGGGGCTGGGGCTTAACTGGGGCAGGATGGTGAAGTGCAGGAGCTGGGGCAGAAACCAGAGGCTTGCTCTCAGGTTCATCGGGCATCTTGGCAAAGCGCATCTCAAAGACATCCTATGAAATTAAAAGAAACAAAATAAGCAACAACAACAACAAACATAAAAGTGACAACAGAGTTTAAAGGCCACAGTGAGAAAAAAAGATACATTCTGAAACGTCTAGAATTCAGTTATAAATTTACAAGGGGAAAAAAGGTTATATAATTATTAAGAAAGTATAATTTTATTAAGAAAAAAGTTGAAATGTGACGATAAAGTCCTAACTTTCTGAGAAACAAAATTAAAATATGAAAAAAAAGTTGTTTTCAGGACAGGTATCAGAAGAGCAATCCCATGTGCCATAATGAGGATTGTGGAGACATCAATATTATTTATATCAGGACTTTGAAAAGAGTTGTCAAAAGCTGTATTTTGAAGAAAGAGCTACACAGATTTGGAGGAAATCGCCTCTTTTTGGAGGCTGTCCAAAGACCTGCCTCTTGTGTTTATTTCTGCATAAAATCTTGTTACGACTTGACTCTCATAAAATTACAACTTTTGTTTGCATTGTAGCACTTAAACTCTGTATTAATACTTAAATACCTAAATGTAGTAAAACCACAAAACACAATGTATACAGGCATTATATTTTTAATTACTATATCTAACACATTTTAAAATATCCATAATTTGTGATACAATCCACCACTATTACCAGGGGAAATAATGAACTATAAAAATTGTTTTTATAATGGTTATTTTTGCAAGATCCATTTAAGTCTACTGATGAAATGGCTCTCTTTATTTTACCAAAGAAATATTGTTTGCGTGTCTGACCATAGTTACCTGAAGCTTCCGTGCCATACCCACCACTTCATGGTCTGGTGGATTATATTTGTAGCAGTTTGAAAACATTAATCGTATATCAGCAGCAAACTCTTGAGGGTCTCGGTATTGTCTGTTCTCCAGCTTGGCCTAATAAACACATCAAGGATATTAATTACTAGTTATACAATTATTCCTCTTTTTCAATATCTTGTGGTACTGCTAGGAAACTATGCCATCTTCAACACACCTTGATTGTGCTGAGGTCCATTGGATGTTTGATTATTTCATGATAATCGTGTAGTCCCAGTGCATCCACATCAACAGGTTTGTAGAATGGCCAGGCATAAGCAGTGTGCTTCTTGGACAGCATCTCTCTAACCAGACTAGCACAGTATCCCATCTGATCCTGTGGTTTGGGGCTGAGACCTCCACTTGGTCCGCTTATTCCAATCCCTATGCCTATGTGATGCTGGGAGTCTGGAGCGTCCTTCTTTATCAGCTTTGAAGGCCGGGTACTCTCTCGCCTGGGTAGTGTCTTTCCCGATTTGGACTCTGCTGGTGAAGACTCACTCAGTTGGTCATTTGCTGTGGGCGTCGTAGTGTCTGCTTTCCTTTTCTGACTCTTTCTTTGCTAGACAGGGGTGAATATAAAAAAAAGCAGAAAAAGGGGCATATGGGAAAGGAAGTAAATGATTAGAATGAGATTCCAAAACTAATACTATCTAATGCTCCTAAGCATGGTTAAAAAAAATTAAGCCAACTGACAAAGCATAATTCCAAGTATTAATCAACTCACTTTGGTCATTGTAATAGGGTTCTGCAACATGGGCGCAGTGCTCTGGATAGATGCAGGGGGAAGGGAAGTGTGAGGAGGAGGAGGCACAGAAGTTATAATGGGAACTTGAGGAGCGCAGTCTGATTGGCCAAGGGAGTAGGGAGCTCCAAGCTGTGGTGCATGGCTAGATAACGTTGGGGGCACGTGGGACGGCAGGGACTGCATCAAAGGCTGGGGAGGTAGTGAAGGTGGGCCCTGCACTGGCCCTCTGGTTTGTGGAGGTGCTGAGAGGTTTGACAGACCGCGTGTTGTAGGAGTCATGGACGTAGAATCAATAATGGCCCCTGGTTTCAAATTCAGACCTTGATGAAGGTACAAGACACATGTATCAATATTTCATCACAGCTCCAAGAACATATGTTAAGAGCAAAAACTAGTTTAGTAAGATAAATCTACCTCCATCTCTCCGGCCCCGACCACGTCCCTTCCCTGACATGACAACAATTTCAGTTTCTTCCTGAGGCATTTCTGAGACCTTTTGGAGAAAAGCCTTCTCTAGTGCCTCAGCCATTAACACTATGTCATCTCCAGGCTGTGGGGGGAAACAAGAACTCTTAGCAAAAGTGGAGGCCAATAAGAATGTGTTGGACTTTATAATAACAATGGTTCTAAAGTAAAAGTACATTACCTTGTTGTATATGTAGCAGTTGGTAAACATTGTGTTGAAATCTTGGATACATTCTTGGGCATTCCAGTAGTAACTGTTCTCAAGCCTTTTCTTGATCGTTCCCATGTCCATAGGAGTTTTGATTATTGTGTAGTAGTCCTGAAAATTATTACACACAAGACAGTTGAAAAAAAAAAAAAAAGAAAAAAAGAATTTACCTCTATTTCAAATTTCAAATCAAATTGTTTTTCAATTTTTAAAATCAATTTTTTCGTACTTAATTTTGTATTTTTAATCAAAAATCAAATAAGATGTCAGTGCTGCATAATCAAGTGCTATCCTATGTAACAAAACATCTCAAATATGTAGTGTTAGAGAAACTTTGCAAAGACATTTTTTTCTTCTGGTTCTTATTTCACTACCAGGACTAAGCAGAGCAAAACGACGACTCTCTCAAGCACAAATGAAATAAAAAATATAGTGAATATGTGTCCTGAGTTGCTTTTAGATTGGTACACAGTAAATGTTAGTATATACAACCGCAACAGAATTTTATCTTTTTGATAAAAAGGGAGACAATTCAGAGTATTGAACAGTATTACATGTTTTACCCCATCAACTTCATTTTATTTTTTTCTTAATTTATGTTTATTCTGAATTTGTTGCCAGCAGCACCTTTCAAACAAGTTAGTACAAAGGCAACAAGTTAGTACAAAGTCAGTGAATCAGGTTAACTGGTTACTTGGTCTGAAAATTTATCCTATCATGTGAATAACCTGGTGGCATTTGGATTGCGATAGTTAATGTGTCCTTGAAAATGGCGAGGTTTGTGGCACTTGGTACACAGGGACAAAGGTGGCACTCACAGGCAGATTGAGTTTAACTGCATCCACTGGTGCATGAAAGGGCCATGCAAACTGGTGCTTCCACAGGGCCTTCACCACCATCTTGAGCAGGTACTGCAGCTGATTGGTTTGGCGTTTTGGCCTGGCGGGATTGATGTACTCTGGGGGTGCGGGGTTAACCATATGCTGGGCCTGCCCCTGGCTGCTGCTACTGCCCGACATCTGTGCTGCATCCAGGCCATCCCCCATTTTAATAGGGCTGGGCGTGGGCTCGGGCCCCGGAGCGGGAGCTGGAGCTGAAGCAGGGGCAGGGGTAATGGTGTTGGCAGGACACCAGTTCAGTCTTGGCCCCGGCACAGACTCCACTGACAGAGCACCACTGATCCCATTGCACTCCTCGCTGGACTCTCTGGGGAGAGAATGCACCATGATGTCATTAACACATTTATAATCATAACTTTCAATTAGATAGATAGAAATTCATAGAGATGACTTTATTAATCCCCGTGGGAAATTAATTATTGTTTCAAGTTATTAACAAAATTCTAATGGAATCATTATAATTGGAATCACAGTGCATAATTAAGTATACCTCTGACGCCTTACTTAATGTAACAAGTTCCTTCAGAAAATGTACTTATTTCAACACTTTGAATAATGTGAAACACTGGTGCTGCCAGTAGCATTTGCTGTTACGTGATTAAATAAAACCCACTTGCCGAATTTACAATGAAAATCCAAACACAGAGAACAACAAGGAGGCCTGGGGCCAGTATGTCAAAAATTATAACTTGGAAAAGAATGATCCAGATAATGAAATCTTCCTCGTCACGCTCACGCCTCAGTTGATCCTACAGACTTTTTCCAGTCATATTATACAATCATATCATACCCATAGGGATTTGTGGGGAAGTGTCACCCACTAAATCTGAACACAAAGGCAAATCACAGCAGACCATTCCAGAAAATGGAGCAAGCAACAGCACAGCATTAGCATGCAAGTGTAAGTATACTTGTGCTCACCTTATATACAAACAGCACCACACATTTCACTCAAGCTAACTATTTGACATGTTGCATACTTCAACTGAGTGTCAAACAACTGCAAATTAAAATTGCCTAATGCTAATCCAAGCTAATATTGCTCTAAATTGTTTTGTATTAAGTAGGTAACATGGGCGTGCTAGTGTACTTAGCAGTCCATGTTTCAGGTTGTATAAATAAAGTGGCATCATTTATGGACTCTGGCCCTACATTTCCACAAACCTTTAGTCATGAAGTTATACAAGTGCATCTCAGAAAATTAGATCAAGCTTTTTCTGTGTTATTTAAAGAGTGAACATTTGATATATTCTTGATTCATTATATGTTTTATATATGTAATATTTTAAGCATTTTACTCTTTTAATTTATGGCATACAATTCAAAAAATTTAAAAGACATTTGAAAATTTTAAAATATTTCACTTTAACTCCATAAACCAGAATCATCCAAATTAAAACAAAATATTTTACTCTACATGTAATGAACATAGAATATATTTAAGTTAATCTTTTGGAGGTGAATTATAAAACATTTTTCCCCACAATATTCAAATTTTTTGAGATGCATACAGAACAAATTATTGAGAACTGCACAAGATTGGGGGTTTACTGGATCATTTTACTTGACAGTATCATTCTTTGTTGACAAAAATGTATAATTTCTCTTACCCTCTCCACTTAGAAACCTGCTATAGCTTTTGAAGAGATAAAGAAATCAGAAGGAGTGACACAGAGACAGAACTGCAGTGTTGACAACATGTCATCAAGTACCACGTCTGTGGTTCTTCATTAGGGAAAGTCATTCATTCACATAAGAAACTACTGTAAAAAACATGGAAATTTAGCTTTTATGTTGAGGATTTGGGTGCATGTATAAAATATTCACTCTTAGTATGTTAATTATTGAATTTATTAGTAATGATGGATAATTAGCTTAATATATAGCAGCTATAATTGCATTCACACAGAAAACAATAAACATGACTGTCATCCCTTTATCAGAAAACCAGGGATGCTGTAAGCTCTATTGAGCCATTTACAAAAGTGGGTAACCGGATCTTCATTTCTTCCAACAATTATTATAACTTTTTAAAAATGCCAGTCTGATATTCAAATCCACTTCACACAGCAAATTTGATGTGCAGAGAGAATAAACTTAACCAGGTTTGAATGTAATTCCCTCCCTTTGACACTGGCAAAAAAATCCCACTAATACCCCTAATATCTGGCTTTTCAATGTAATGTGAATGCAAATTAGCGGGATATAGTACAGGTCAATTAACCCCATGGTAGATATGGGTATTACTGGGCTCTGGCTCAGCTCAGCTGCGATGTAAACGATACTCCTGGATGTACATGCTAATTTCTGATGCATTTCCTGCATGGTGCTATGATGAGCATTCAGGATCCGGACGGTGGCACTTTATTAGTGAGGGACTTAGTGAGCTTGAAAGTCAGCTGGTGCTGGGTTTGAAAAACAGACTGAATTGAAAGATACAAAACCACCATTACCACCATAGACTGTAGCTAGCCTTCATACTGCCTTCTAGTACTTCCTAGCGATGCTGTTTACAAACCCTGTTTCCAGTGTGTTTGTGACAATGCATGTGAGGTATCAGAAAAAAAAACAAAAACAAAAAGAACAAAAAAAAAGGCAAACATGTCCCCTGTTAGTGTAAATGTGGTAATCTACCATTTGTAAGCAGGACTATGGTTAAAAAAACTCATGTGTACATGCTAAATTTGGTGCAAAAGTAGTAATAATGTCCTCTCCCAGGCAGTCAGGGCCAGGGGTATCCCATTCAAGATACACAATGGCTGCTCACTTTTCTCCAATACTGTCATCACTTTCATCAGCAAAAGGTGGTATCCATGCAGGAGTCGGATACAGATCTGGTAGACCCGTGCTTTCAACAGAAACCATAGTCAAAATTAGTTTGGAAAAGCAAAACTTGAAGATAGAGACAATCGAAACAATGGCAATTGCAAGCAGCACTACGCATCCCACAATCCACAACAGTCCCTTCAAAAGAGATGCTCCCAATGATCCAGTCCATGCTTGCAGTCCACCAAAGGGATTCCAGTTGTGAGTTTCATGCAACTCCTGAACACCTTGTTCAGTATCAGATATCACATCATGAACAGGACCAGAGGAGTCTGACATGTAAGTGCAGCATTCCGTACCTATTATCTTGCAAACTCCTCCCTGTGAAGCAAGAATCAGATCTAAAGCCATTCTATTTTGCATGGCCACATTTCTGGCAAACGCTTTCATAGGCTAGGAGTTTATGATGTGATGTATTGAATTTTGTGAATTTACATCATTGATGTCGGCCCTCCTGGTACTTGTCTGTTGTGAAATAAATTGCTTGGGTTTGTCAAATGACAAAAAGGGGGGATATGTAGGGGAAATTCTTTATTATTCTTTATTACTTGTGTTAGATATAGAATAAGGTTAATATACTTCATGTTTTAACAGACAAATGTTATCTCTGACTGCACACCCTGGGAAAGACCAACGGACCTGTAGAGGGTGGGTCAAACAAACTAGGAGGTCCTTAAGTTGGCCAGAACAACTGTTTTCCTTTTTAAGCAGTGAACAGTTCAGCTGTAGTCAGTCTGAGACTAACACCTCTGACTCGTTTGATCAAAACTATTGCTTTGACTTTGTTTGACTCCATTTGCTTGTCCTTTGTTTTACACTTGCTTGAGTGATTCAATTAAACAGTTAAAAAAAAAAGGGCCAGGGGCATCTCATTCAAGATACACAATCGCTGCTCAGACAAGGCCACACATACTAGTGTTAATCTAGAAATATTTTACTAACAATTAGCTGAACAAAAATATTCTGGAAAAATAAGACCATAAGAATGCCTATTTAAGCTTGTAAAAAAACGTTAGTGTTGTAGGCTTACAAACTGAAATCCACCAAATAGATCCGTGACCGATCACATTCTTGATTAGTCACTTTCTGAGAAGAAGGAAGCAGTTTGTACACCACATGATTAGTGCCTTGGTCCCCCCCCCCCGGGGCACACAAACAGAGAAGAATCTCACTTAACATATTTATGTAAATAACAATACAAATAAGTGAACAGTACAGACGTGCTACACATGGTACGTTTTTGGCGCTATTTATCTATCTAGTTTTTGTGTACCAAATTATGCACATATTAACTGATATGAAAAAAAGAACAAGATGGCAATTGTTCTAAGAAAAGTACATTTTATAAACACCACAGCAATGTTACTTTCTCATAGTCTTGACCCAATCACTCAAGATAATCAACCGGCCTTGTGTAGTTTTCTACAGAAAACTGTTTCCAAATCACAGTACAGAAGGACAGTGGATCTACTCGTCTTGCTAATATTACAGCTCAGTGAAGACATTTTCAATGTTAACATCCTGCTCTACCACACATGCCAACTAGATCCTTGCGCGAGACTTTCCTCCTTCCGCTCCTGACAGATTTCTGACTATACCCACTGACTCCTACAAAGCATGTGTTACAGTTCAAACCATTACTGCAAGTATTGTAACTAATCATGCCCTCTCAACTTTGATTTAATGTCACCCTGTCCCAAAATGTAAAAACAATGCTTTACTATACAGTATTAACAGTGAGTCATATATGACCGTATTAATGGTGATAGGTATTTAGGTGTGGTACAGCAAGAGTGAGCAAGCTTCAACAGTTGAGTGAAGGCGAAATAGCAGTTAGCGGCTAGTGACTTGTCTAGCAGTGTTTTGAAATGTGCAGTAAAAAGCTGAGTCGTCAGTGAATGACAGCTCCAGTTTCTCCAGACCAGGTTGGAGTCTGCTGTGTGCTGTTTCACTACTGCTGCTGAAAGTGAAGGGGTTAATCCTGAAGCACATCCCCAATTCCTACACAGACATAGAGCAGAAAAACCTTAACACTGACACTGAGTTTACACTCATCGCTCACATTCTGACAGAGTAGAAAGGGAGAATATCATCATTCTGAATGTCGTCCACCTCTAACATTGTCTTGACTTGTTATTGAAAACGTGATGAAGATTTCATCAGTTTTTTATTATCACTGATCAATTTTTAGCTCCCAATGTTTCGTCTTCATCATATAAAAGGGGGTGTTGACGAACATGTTTTGTCATAGTTTTCATTAACTAATTTAACACAGGCGATTCTCTGTCTCGCTCCTCCAGAAGTGGGAGCTGAATGACATAAAAAGCTGCTGTAGGTCAGGTTTTAGCCACCACTGCTAGAATAGCAATATAAACAACAGAGGAAAATATTTATCGATAGACTCTTTCTCTAGTCCCACAATATATATCATAATATCGCCCAGCTCTACGACTGATAGAAAACAACTGAGTATTTGGCCTATGTAAAAAAAATAATTGGGCCTGATGTTGCCCTTTCAGGTGGTGTCGTTGGCCCAGCGGCCCGCCACTCATGTGCAATGGAAGGAGAAACCCTTAGCTGTACTCTTCCACTGCCTCTGAACCCCTCCCTGCAGAGAAGGCTGCATAAACACAATCAGGGATCAGTTTACTCTTCTAGTAGTTACTCTTCTTTTCCAATTGCTTTCCTTCAAATGTCAGGTTGTTTTTTTGGTCTTTGTGGTATTTGCCCAGGAATGGTTTTCATCGCTGGTAGTCAGTATCTCCGCCATTAAGTTTCTAACTCTGCTGCCACTCTTGCTTAGGTTACTGAGGCAAGGTTGGGAGCTGCCCACTCACGAGAAATGATTGACACTCATCAGACGACCTGATTAATTTTCCTGCGGGAAGTGACTTGTTTCTACAAGTAGCATTAGGCGGGATCGGACAAGCTGGACTTTTTCAGAGACTGCCTCATGTATGTATTATTGTGAGGAAATATCATTTCAGCAGTCATTTTAGCAATTCTGACAAAAGTTGTTTTCATTTCTAAATTCTCCTGTAGCTATAGGATATTCTAAAATGCAAACACACATATTTTAGTGCAAAAATCCACCGTATTAAGATTTTTTAGGACATGCTGTTGGCTATGATGCTTTGCCAAAGTTGTTTGGTTTCAATTCCATGTCTTTTACTGCATTAATCAGGGACAATGCCTCAAATTTGACAACAGACAACAGGCTCACTTACTGAGCAAAGAGAATAGCTGCAGCTTATGTGGATTTTGAGTTGTAGGACTGTTTATCTTCACATTGTACTACAGAGAATTTACAAAGCATGTGAGTGGAGCATTAATGAGCCCATCCATGCCATCCCAACAGTTACAAACACTCATTCGTGCAAGATTTTGGTGGAGTCTTCCAGACACATGGGATCCCAGTTATGATGCAGTTCACTAATGCCAATCTCTTCCAAGACATTTTTGACACAAGATGCACTTTTCCTCCTGCACATAGTTCAGGATGAAGAAAATAATTTCTACATGAAGAGACTGTACTGTTGAGTTTTTCAAATGTATTAAGAAGGCACACGTTTAGGGCAGCTGTGGCTCAGTTGGTAGAGTAGTCATCCAGTGATCCAAAGGTCGTCGCCAGGTCAATACTGGGCCCAATACCAGGCACCTACAGATTCTGTGTCCAAGTGTCCTTGAGCAAGACACAAAACCCCAAACTGCTCCCTATGCTACACTGTCTGCGTGTGAGTGTGTGTCAACAGTTACTGGACATGATGAGCATGTGGCATCCTGCCAGGTAATCCCTGTTATGTGTATGAATGCATGTTTGAATGGGTGAGAATGAAGACATGTAGCGTAAAGCGCTTTGACTGGTCAAGATGACTACACCAGTGCTATATAAATGCAGTCCATTTGTAGTCATGGATGAGAGGTTTGCGGGTGTGACAGGGCAAGATGTTAACATTAATGATCTTCTACATAAAACTGTAAGCTCTCATGCATGTGTAGATGCACAGTTCCACCTGTGTGATTAGGACAGAAAACAGTTCCTACATGAACATGCTCAGAGATAGTTCTTGATCATCTTTAGTAACCGGGTCAGGATTTCGGCCGAGACATTTCTGTTGAGTTTGTTCCCTTACAATTTACTTTAAAAGTGAATCATTTTTCTCTGCTCTACCCAGATTTACTTTCACTCTCTGTGTTCATGCTCTCAACCTACTACATACACATCTTCAGCTTTTGACTTTGCAAAAAAATGCACGCCTGTAATAAGTGTACCATTCCAAAGTGTGCGATACTGAACTGAACTGGACCATAATGCTTGGTGGAATCATGGCTGTAGTTACAATGGTTTTAACTGTGTGTTGTCAAAACTCCCTACCAACAAATCTACCTGGAAAGATGTTTATTTGATGGTGCTATAGAAGCAGTTGAATCACAGATGAAAAGTATTTCTTTACTGAAAGAACAGCAAAGAAAAGATATGGAAAAGTTGTAGATCGAGTGATACCTGTCTCCTATGACGCTATGTGTTTGATTTGTTAAAGTGAGCCTGCTAAAGACAGATCGTTCTTCCTATCCCCTGCCAAAGATTTTTTAAGTGCTTGCCCTTCTCCAAACCATCTGCATGCAAGACTTTTCAGACGGTATTGTGTAACAAATATCTGGTGTGTTAGATTACATAAATAGCTGACCTAACCAAACTAGAATTACAACATTAGGGCAAGTTATCAGAGTGTCAGGCAGAAGATGAACCTGGATAACCTGTTTACATTGTAAACATGGCAAGCTCGCAATCAGCACTATACAAAAGGAGAGTATGGTGTCAGATAAAGCATAGGGATGTAACGTTTCACTAAACTCATTATTTGAAACAATGCACGATTCTATACTCATGAATCACAATTGTCATTTTTTTTCTATTTTTGATTGTTTTGCAAATTGAGATTTAAGACAAATTAGAAATGAAAAAAATAATACTGTAATTTATATAAGTTTTTCTTTATAAAATTAGAGAATCTCTTTATTGTGCGGTACGGAAGGTATATACTTTAGAAACTGCAAAACAATGCAAATTTCCTTTTCTTTGTAATTGAAAAAATAAAAACATCTTCTGTCTTACAGCTGCTGTTTCTAACTTCTGGGAATCCAGCGCGAGAGTCCAAAGCAACTCCTGTTTTAGGTGGTCATCTTGACATATTGACAACAGCCTCCTGTTCCTACCACTGCAGCCGAAACAACTTTCCGTCTCCGGTCTTTCGAGACTAAAAAAATGTCTGGAGGCAACAATTTAAAGCTAAGTCATGGTATACAGCATTAGTACCCTCTGCTAAAACATGCATCCCAACTCAATTAACACGTAATTAAATCAACTTGCAGAAAATCGTTACATCCCTATTAAAAGCTGATAAAACTAAGGATGCACTGATATAGAAATTCTGGGCCGATACTGATATTTTAAGAAACAATTTAGACGATAACCAATACCAGTATCAATACCCATTTGTCAGGAAAATAAAAACTTTTATTTACTTGATAAATTCCAGACCCTTTCTTTGAAGTGTGGCTAAAACTGTCCATAGAGTAATGTGACTGATGCCAGCACTACACTAAGGTGTGTAGATATGGGAAGGGAAGCGCTTCCATATAACATTAAATACTAAACTTACGGTTTGCTCTTATTGCTGCTTTGCTATTGGTCTTTCTTGACAAGACCGTCCTATTTTGCCTCTGACTGGCTACATTGTGCCTCTCAACACATTTCTCATGTGACTCGCCATCCCTAACACACTTAAAAGACAGGAGCAGGGATACACATCTACTGAACCTTTTTATGCCCACACATTTGTTTTGCTGCTAGTTTTTCTGATCATTGAGATCATACTGATTTGATATGAAGTAAAAAAAAAAAAAAAAAAAAAGTAGCTCTGCTAAGTAATTGCCCAATACTGAATACCATGCTGTAAAAAAATTTAAAAAATTAAAAATTCAGCAACGAAATCATATTCTTGTGCAACCAACTGAGTTTGGTAGTACTAAAAGTTAGTCTGGAGTCCTTTTTCATGGATTCAATACTACAAATGGAATTACTTGTTTTGTCCAAACACTGCTGCAAAGAAATAAAAGTAAAAAGAATTTCCATATCATCTGTTAAATGCTTCTCCTGAATTGCCTTGTAATCTTGATGTGTACATTGAAGCCATCATCCAGGCGAAAATCTTTATACAGGCAAAACTATTGCGAGTATTAACTGGAACAGAGGCAGGTAAAGTATAGATAGGTAGGGGCACCACACAGATATTTAATGCATCAACAAAGCCAACACTGTTCCCCAACATCTGTCCCCCTCTCTTCCTCATATGATAATTTCAAAATGAGTAGAGTCGGACAATCTTTTATCATGATATGGATCAATTCATATAATGAAAACAATGTATATCATAATACAGTAAGTTTTCTGTAACTTTCATGAAATAATGTCAATACAAAATAGCCACCTCATGACATTTTGATTGTCCATGGATGATAGAATAGTGTTTAAATATGCACAGTGACTGCTGTCTACCAAATGGAATCTTTGACAGAGGTCACGACTGCCCCCTCCCAAAGTATAACCAAATGATGGATGTTCCCCCTCTATTAGGTACAAGCATCTCTTCTTGGTTTAGCTCAGGCTGTGTCTTGTTCTGCCTCTGACTTAGTGCTAATTTTGACAGCTGTGACATTTTAGTCTTAGTCTGCAGACAAAAATGCTTATTACTTTTAGTCACAGTTGAATCTCATCTCGGTAACAAATACATAACATACATTTCGTCATAATTTTTCTTATCAATGTTCTAATTTAAGCTCATCAACGTCTCGTCTCCACATGTAAAAAAAAGTAGTTGTCACTCATTTTTCGTCAAAGTTTTCATTAACGAAATCAACACTGCTAGGATTGTTGCGGGTGATTCTGTGTGTCTCACCTTTGTGTCTGTCTGTTGACACAAGATTGCGTGTAGAGAATGTGAAGCGGGAGCTGAATGACATAAAAACCTGCCTCGCATCAGGCCACTGGTGCCATTTTGCTAGCCAATAGCAATATAAACAATAGAGGAAAATATCAATTGATAAGACATTTTCTCTTACCCATAATATTTATTTTCATATCACCCAGCCCTACGAGTTAGTGAAATATTTAAAGTATTTAGCATATACAACAAAAATTTCCCCTGGCGACCTGCCAGGCCTCTACCATGATAGGGGGAGCCCTGCACGCAAATAAAACTGCCAAATGGTCCTCAATAGCTTATTACCATCATGCAACAAGAACAGTCACAATGAGAGTCACTGAATCTCAAGTTATCACAATACATGCTGAAAGCTGAATTATGAGTGAATGAGAACTGTACTATGAGCTGCATCGGCAGGCAACAAAGTGAGGCAGTGTACAGCACTTTATTTCACTATCAAGTCCCAGCAGGCATAGTGGCCTTGCAGTTTTCACGGTGACAAAATCAAATGCACAAGTGCAAGTACATGTGGTCTTGCTGACATTCATAGCTTGTTGTCAAAGCAAGCACACTGAGTAAAATATGTAATTATTTCACTTAACCATTCAGGCAAAACCCAGACACTTGCAGATCGAAATTTTCAGTAATGTCAATTTTAGAGCACTTGTGTACTCGTTTCTTTTTTAACTGTAAAACATGAACATGCAAGCGTGATGCAGAGCCAATGTTCTGCATATATTTACTCAATAGCTTGCTACAGAGCGCTATGTAACAGTTATGTGGCTGACAGAAAACAATAGAATATAACACTTTCACATTTCAGTAAATGAATAGCCAGCAATGGAAACCAGGTTCAGTTTCAAATGTACATAGGTACACACATTCGCCGACATACCCCAGTCCTTGACAGCTGCTTTAAGATTGTATGATCTGTAGTAAGAGTCACCTCTTCAATATGTTGCTAGTCAGCCATCAATTCAGGCCCGCTGTACTTGTAAATCTTTCCACTCTAGGGCTTGTACGCCAGCCAAACATAAACATCTGCAGTCAATTTTTTCATTATTAGCACTAGCAGGCTAATCTTTACCACTCTGTTATCATCACAACAGCCTGTTCTAACAAAGCTAGCATATGATATGATGTGAGACTGTCTGTTGTCTGTCTTGGCTGGTTACTCTGCGTGCTTTATGTGAAAGTAAGCCACATATTGTGCTTTGGTCAAAGTTTAAGGCCAAAATTTTCCTGCTCACAGCTGATGTGTTGCATGTAACACCTACTAAGTTCAACTGTTGAAACCAAAACTAAACACTGCACAAGTATGCAAATAGTTTCTTGTTTCATAAATGTCACCAACAAGAATGTGAGTAGTCGTACCCATCCTTAAAAGAAATCACAAGGCCCATACGTAAAATGTTTTTAACTCCAAACAGACCAAAAGCACTAAGGGTGCATTTACACTAGTGTACCCGTACCATGCCCAAGCAAGTTTCACCCACAAGTCCAGATTGATTACTGTGAGAGCAAGCATGAATACAGAAGGCAAACATGACAAAATAACTGAACATATCCCTCGTCTCTTGCTGTCTTCGCAAAAATCAATTGCCTCATGGTACTATCAATAAATCTGCCAATGTGAGCAGGCTGTATCTGAATGAAGAGACTCCAAATAAACCACAAAGCAACTAAAGTTGCAATCATGTTCTCTTAACATGATGATGTAATTACAAGAGGTAACTGGGCTCAGGCACCATGGCGCTTATAGCAGTGTGAGTACAGGCCAGCAGGGGAACGGGGACAATCGTGCTTCAGCACAGTACGAAGCAACTGGGCCAAGTGTGAGTGCGCCATAAAAGATCAAGATCCAGACATTGTGAATGTTCAAGGATTTGATGAGAAGAGCCACGGGTTAGATCATATATATCATAATTACATTCCCCTTGAATTCAACATCAAACGAGAGTGATTTGAGAGTCGCTTCCCCAAGTGGAGGAGTTCAAGTATCTCGGGGTCTTGTTCACAAGTGAGGGGAAAATGGAGCAGGAGATTGACAGATGGATTGGGGCAGCGTCGGCAGTGATGCGGACGCTGAAGCGGTTTGTTGTGGTGAAGAGAGAGCTGAGCCAGAAGGCAAAGCTTTCAATTTACAGGTCAATCTACGTCCCAACTCTCACCTATGGTCATGAGCTCTGGGTAGTGACCAAAAGAATGAGATTGTGAATACAAGTGGGCGAAATGAGCTTCCTTCGCAGGGTGGCTGGGCTCAGCCTTAGAGATAGGGTGAGGAGCTCGGACATCCGGGAGAGGCTCAGAGTAGAGCCGCTGCTCCTCCACGTTGAGACGAGCCAGTTGAGGTGGCTCGAGCATCTGGGCAGGATGCCTCCTGGACGTCTCCCTGGGGAGGTGTTTCGGGTATGCCCATCTGGGAGGAGACCCCGGGGCAGACCAAGGACACGCTGGAGAGATTATATCTCTCGGCTGGCTTGGGAACGTCTTGGTGTCCCCCCGGAGGATTTGATGGAAGTAGCCGGGGAGAGGAGCGTCTGGATCTCCCTGCTCAGGCTGTTGCCCCCGCGACCCGGACCCGGATAAGCGGCAGAAAACGAAATGAAACGAAGTGAAACGAAACAAAACAAAACTTTTAATATTAGTTTGATTAAGCAATCAAGGTGCATTAAAGACTGCTATTTGGCTTTAGCTTTTTGGTTGAGGCAAATATCTGTGTAGTTAAGTACAATGTCCACACTGGTAGAGATTAATGTTACCCTAACTGTCAAACTGCTAAACTAATTAGTGTTTACAAAACATAATTTCTAAATGATGATTAATTGTCAGTCAGTACTGGTAATGGTAATCATGGCATGTACAACGACATTGCATGTGAATATTAAGTGTTATTACCATGCAATGTGATCAGTAAAGTGCATACCTCACCAGTGAGGTATGTTGAGTCATTTATTAAGACTAATTATCCTGGGTTTAAGCTTTGTTATGAAGTGCTACCTTTAGTTAGTTAACAAAATGTATTTTAACAGGTAAGGCCCTTTTTTGCCTCTATTTCTTGCATAGTCAGGTGAGAAAAAAAAACTCAAGAGTGAAAGAATCTTATATTGCCCCTCATGAAAAAGGAGAGCAATCAATTTGGACGTGTCAATCAACTTAATCAAGAGTAAGTCTTATTATAATGACACATTATATATGATGAAACCTGGTAAAGCTGTAAGGAAGTTAACATGACAAATACAAGTTCTGTAAAACACTCTTTAGAAAAATGTCATACTATACTCTTCAGAATCTAATACGGAAGTACTGTGTTTTAAATCACTGCACACAAAAAAAAAAAAAAAAAAAAAGTACAAAACCTGCTATTTGTTTTTCATTTTATCACGGCACACAATCTGCACAGTGTCAGACTTTGAACATATGATGCAGCTGTCTACATTTTCAGTGCAACCATTATTGATTATGCTAATTGATGAGACTATGTTTACATTCAGCAGTGCTCTACTCTGTATGACTGTAATTTAAACAGCACAAATCTAAAAGACTTTGAAGAGGAACCTGATGAGTCTGTTTTTTCTGTTTCATTTTATGTAACAGTTGACCAAAGACAAGTTTCGGTTTTAGTTTGCCTCTTGCTTATTTTTGTAACATTGAGTAATACTTGATTAATATATAACACTTGATTATTGATTGAATCGACATAATACATTATTATAAATCCTTCTCTAGAGACTGTTGGCACATGTTGGCAAATGAGACCAATCAAGTCTGCAGAAGCCCACAACAAAGGTCATTCCAGACATCCACTTCCTGTTGCTGCATGTCCTACATTGTTTTGAGCAATGGAATAAGAGCTGCACTTTGAACTGGACATACATCAATGCAGACTGCTCTGGAATGTTTTCTAGAGCAGACGTGGCTCTGGTTACTGGGGTTGAGGATGCACATCTCACGTTAGGAAATCTGGTTCTGCATGCAACATCACAATATCTTCTTTAGGACAGATTAAAACTGCCATTAAGACCTGTCAACAGAAGCATCATTTTGCTCCAATGTTTAGGGCTGGGTAGGGGGTGCTACCAATAACAGTACCTTGAAAGTGATACAGAGACCAATGGAATATTTCATCTGATATCCAACATGGGGATGAAAGCATTCAGTTGCATAAAATACAACCACTGAAATGCCAACTCTGTCAAAGACACCACATTGAAATTTACCAAACCACAAGATACATATATGGGTTGTATCTATTGTACTTTTGAGCCAATTATACAGTGTGTTAAGAAAACATAAATATACTTTCTTTTCCTGTATCTGGATACAAAAGTAATCCCAAGTAAGGAATTGTTTAGAGGAGTTTTACAACTTCTTGTTAGAGGGTGGTTACAGGCCATACCTTAAATGGTACTGATTACTCATACACAGTCATACCTAGTATATGAATATAGAGCTGGGCAGCATGGCCTTTAAATAACATCCTGATTTTTTTTTCTTCAATGGCATATCACAATACACAGTATTCTTTGTATCACAATATTTCTCAAAACAATATCTTCATAAATAAGAGGACTGGCTAACATATCACAATAATGATGTCCAGTTCTAATAGGAATTACTAAAGCTATAGGAGCAAAAGAGGCATGTCATGTAACACAACGGCACATCAGCTTCTAAAATGGCTCAAAGCAAGTAAACCTGGCTTACCCTTTTTAACACAGATATCATTTCTGCTCTGTTATAACCTATATAATAACCTGTAATAATACACAACAGCAAGGCAACTATATACTGTAAATGGGAGAAAAACTGCAAGATGTATGCAAGCCCTGTAAAATATTAATCATTCATGTATGGGAGTGGTGGTAATTTTCAGGCAAAAATATAGCCTTGCAAGTTCCCCTTGAGGCTCTCAATAAGTGTCAGAGTGATGCCCAATGTTTTTCCTAAAAGCAAAGAGATAAATAATTAATGCCACTCAAGCGACAAGGCAAAGAATGCCGCTCCTTGTTTATTCACCAGTCTTTTCAAATTGTGTTAAAAAACCACCTTCGACCTGTCTCAAAAAAGGTTGTAGGTGGTAGTTGTACAGTTTTTTTGTACCACTTTCTGGTGTCTACCTGAAGGAAACATTCCATACACATGCAAATGTTTTCCATGTTTTCTTTTGTATTGAAATACAAATATGTGGATGTCTGCAGGGTCCTGTCATTGACTTTAGTTTCGACATATATATTGATAGTTTTCAGTCATAGTTTGGTTAGCGTTTAGGCAAAACAAAATATATATAAGATTTAGGAAAGAAAATAACTTTATTAGATTTAGGCAATAAAACCCCAGTTTAATTTTAGAAAGATCATTTGGGTTAAACTAATTACTGAACTGCCATTTTTACACATATATTGTGCAATATCAGTGCAACAAAGGACCCTCACTCCTTTGTTTATTTACCACATGTACCACAGAAGCATCATAATATCAACCAACAGTTTGGTTTTAGACAGCCAGTGAGTGTCAAGCTATTAAGGGCTGGTAATACCAACTCGGCATCAAGAACAAGCCACAATGGAGAGATGTTGCTGATGACAAAAAATTTGCACTCGGACACACCACAAAAAAGTCAGCAGACTGCCAACTAATATGTACATTCCGCACCTGTCTGGACGTCTGCTAACATCTGTAAATGAGGGGAAAACGTAATAGGTATAGGAGAGTTTTAAAACTGTATACAATAGAGCATTTGCTTATTACTCTCGCTCAAAATTCAACATGTTGAATTAGCATTGGGTTGGCTAAAACAAGCATCATTGAGGAAAGACAACGCCAACAGTGCGGTACAGGGCCAACAGCTGTTTTGGTGCATGCTAGACTAAAAAGAAGAGTGACACGGAATGACAGCAGCGTCTGAGTCTACTGTGATGTTTACATGTGCAACGAGCAGTTCTTTGTAAATAATGGTTACATGATATTAAGAATCATTTACTGTTCGTATTATGTGGCAGATGGTTTTCATCTGCTTGGTGGTACTAAGAAGTCGCTTCCCAACCTTAAGTTTTTAAAGATTTCCAGTTGTTGTTCTTATTATTTTCAGGTTAGCTGCTAACTGTTGTGAGCTGCTGTTTAATATTCCAGTTCCGGGTTACACGTGACAAATATAACAGCCTTGCTGGCTCACTGTTAATATAAAAGGGTGAATTTGTCACTGTTACTACCCGCGCTGTCATCTCAGAAGCAACGAACAACAACTTTGACTCCCCATTACACCTCTGTGATACAGAGCTGCAAGGCACAACTGACCCCAATCAAATGGGCTGTTTGAAAAGGGGCCAACATCCAAGTGACAATAACCCAGTGCAACGCAACAAGATATGTAGATAACTTACACATACACCGTCCAATGACATTGACCTGGATGACCCTTATCTGTTAGCTGCAAGTTTAATTTCTGCTTGTTGCTAGTGTGTATATCAGTATGCACTACACAAATGTATTGATTTCACTGTTGCCCTTTATTTGTTGCACTCTAATTCCTTTCACGTTTCTGTTTACCCTCCAATAATAAGATTAGTAAATTAAGAATGGGAAGTCATCAAATTTTTTGTTAGGAAAATAGATTTAGTCATTCATTTCTAATTAAGTTTTTATTTTTTAATTGCTTTGATAATGGGTCTAAATTTGAAAATAATGAGCGCACATTACATTCAAAATTTTTTAAATATATTTTAACAAAAGGAGGAAATGTGCAGAAAAAGAAAAAAAAGTTTAAATAATGACTGTCTGGTGATCAATAGGATTTTGGCAATCTAGAAAATATCAACTGAAGGCTCTTTTACACATACCTTGAATAACCACTTTGTAGAGATGCCAATACCGTATCTGAATCAGCTGAGAACATGCTTGACATGAAAAATCTTTTGTTATGTGCCACATGTGTGAAAGGCCAAATTTGGACAGTGGCCAGACATGATTCTCTGGACAGTGTCAGCTCTTAATGTGCAAAAAATAGAGGTTGCAGACAGCTGGTGTAGGACTTACTGTGAGTAAATGGCTGTCAATTACCAGTGTTTTCAGCAAATAGCTGCACTGAGCAGACTGCTGACTAACTGATCATTGTTAGGATTTTGAGCAGTCTAGGAAATATTAACTGAAGTCTCTGTCAAACATAAAATGCTACCCTTTTCCATTCGCAAATATTTAATGATGAAATTACACACCAGGATTATTTCGAGACAGGTTATGTATGTATCACTCTGTGCTAAACACAAGTTCGTCATTCTGTCCATCTTGTATCATGTCCAGCTGGTTAATTTGATTAAGAACCTCTCAAAATTGGCATCAAGAAAAAGAAACTTTGCTGTAGTTTCTATGTTAACTCTTTACTTCTAGGCTAGTGAACAGTATTTTGGTACCTGGTGGTAACAGAGCCTATATTTGAGTGTTTTTAAAATGCAATAATAACCACCTCCTGTGTTGCCTGAATGTGTTAATAGACAACCACAAGATGAGTTCAACAGGGGTCAGTTAAAACAAAGAATGTGGAAAGCATTGTTTTTATCCATCTATGGCAACAGAAACAATAAAATTGAAATTCACTGTTTTCAAATATTCATTACAAGGTCAGAAACTTATGAAAGTTTCCCTAGTATTGATGACAGGCACTTGCTGTATGAGTCACTGCATTGTCACACATTCTGATGTAAATAGACTAACCATGAGTCAAGCCTGTTAGAACAGGGAAAAAAAAGGCAAGAATGATTTTCGGGTAAACGATCAGCCGGTCAGAAACAGCAAACCAAGCCGTATCCGGAATAAAAAGATAATTCTACTACTACTACTACCACACTCATACACACCATAACCCCCCTACTTCCTCTGTATTCCCCCTTCCCCCACACACCCCCTCTCATCAGGAGGTAGGTTCATGGCTTCTGGCAAAAATCTGGATAACAATGCTACTCTCAACAAAACACAGAAGAAATCTAAATTGGATTGTTGCGCAGGGCCACGTAAAACCATAGACAGTACTAGCCACATGATAGTTCCAAGAACTATTACCTCAGGCTGTCTTTCATTTAACATATTCAACTTTTAACAAAGTGTTTGAATGATTGATAATTGATAACATTTTGATGTCTAAATATTTCAGCAACAGTGTTAAAGATCTGCAAAATTATTAAGAGCCTAGTCAGGTAACATTACCTTTTTACAGAGACAGAATGTGCAATTTTTTCCAGGAGGGCGTCCAGTTTTTGAAAATCCAGCAAATCGTTTGACTTGGCATGCATTTTGTAATCCATTTAGGAACTCCACTAAGCAGAAACAGAAACCAAAAACCAAAAAAAGAACACAAAAGAATTAAACAGAAGTTTTTTTTCCTTTTCTTTCATCCAAAACACAGGAGAGATTTATTCTTTAGGCTCCAGTATGTATCCAAAAATCCCACAAAGCACAGTGTATAATCCTTAGTTTGTAACCCAAGCAGATTTAGAGGGCGGCTGTTCTACGAAAAAGGTCCAGCCTGGAAACAGTGGGTCCGGGCAGGCAGGAAAGGCTGTGGAAGCCTACAGCCAGCAGGCTGTGTTAGCTATGTGAACCGGTCCTCTCTCTTCCCCATCCCCCTCTCAGCAGTACAACGGCCCAGTTGCTACAGGCTCTTCGCTCCATTGTGTGTCCTCTCCAGGGCCTCCCCAACTTAAATGGACACAAGCCGCAAGCAAGAAGTGTACAAGGAGGAGAGTGGAAGGCGAGAGAGGGGAGAGGGGGCTCCAATAAAATCCAGGAGGAGCACTTAAATCCTCTATCTCGCTCTCTCACCCTCTCTCGAGCACAGGCAGAGCAGCATGCAGTTACTCAACAGTAAAAATGGCTCTGCTGCTTCCTCATTCAGGAGAGCCTCAGCCCACACAACCCTCCCTCCCACTGTCCTACACGCTTGCTCACTCCACCCCTCCCCTCTTTTCCCATCAATAGCTTGAGGTCCTTGCTCTCTCTCTTCTCTCTGTTACACCTTTAACACCCTACCCCCTCTTCCTGTCTTTTCTGCTGTCCATTTCATCATACCCCACCCCCACTCACCAACTTCCTTCTGAGTGATTTTGTATATATATGCCTTCCCCCAACAATTTAAGGGCTCCTTCATCCATCTTCCAACCTCCCCTCATATACCTCTTGCATTCATATTGTGACAACAATAAAAAAGAAACTCCACAACTATATATTTAACTGGATTATTTCAAAAATTAATCTGTAAAGCTTTGGTGTCTAGACAAATTCAACTCTGGATGTGTCAGGAGCAATAACATTGCTTTTAGCTTAGTCAAATCTTATTATGCCATTTACAATAATGAAATGCTGTTCTCAACATCCAAATGCTGCTTCATAATGTATCTATAAAAGAACTAAAATAAACAGTATTGCGATGATGTTTGAATGAGGGAACATATGCAAGCATAGCTGTGAGCTACAATCATAACCCAATATACAATCTCAACGGACAGATGTGATAGAGACCCTGTCTGCTCTGTTTGCTCTGCACCAATCATCCAACCTGCCTGATAATGTTGCCTCGTAACCATGCTAAAGTATTATCAGATTTTAAATCCCATGGTGTGATGAGTGGATATTCCTTTAAATTTACTGGTACTTACTAATGACAAAATACTGCCAGTAGTAATGCAATACCATCAGGGACTGGCACAATGTCATTATCAGGTGCCAGTCATGTTTTGCATGTTGTATTGTTGTCCAAAGGCAGCATAGCATTTTGCTACAATGCTGTAAGAATGTAACATGCAAAGATTATAACAGATGTCAAAAGTTCTTTTCTTCAAAGAATAGTTGAAATTTCACAATCGAATCCCGTACTATTAGAATTGGAAATGGTTACTCAAGTACTTGTTGTTGATGTCATTTTTCGAGTAACATTTTACTACCTCAAACTGTGAACAATGCTGACATGCTGTTTTTAGCTACAATAGTTTAACTCAGTTGGTGTTACATGCAAGATGACAGCTGAAAAAAAAAAAAACACGACAAAAATAATGTGAAGTGAAGGTATGTGATGTCAAATTTGCAAAGAAATACTAGTCTGATGCACTTCAAGTAGGGAGAATCAAGCGTAGACAGACAAGTTGTATCTGTATCTGTATCACTATTTGCTAGCCCTGCTAGCACAAACCATTGTGATGATACCAGAGCGAAGATAATTAGCCTGCTAATGACGAATAGAGCAACTGGGGATATGTTCCCTTTTAGTTTTGTGGAAGGACTGAAACCTGCTGTGAGTATACTATATTATGTGAGTAAAATCTCTTCCAACTTGAATGTCTGAATAGTGTGTTGGAGAAAAAGTGTAACCAATAAAGAACGAACTCTTGCATACGATCATAAGGTAAACCTCATGAAGGTATGTCATTCATTAACTGTGCCAGCAGAGAGTGAGACAATGAACTTTGAAGTTTTCTTATTGACTACTGTAATACTGAAATTAATAGAAATGCCCATCCGTATGTACCATGTCTATGTACCACACACACACACACACACACACACACACACACACACACACACACACACACACACACACACACAATTTGGCTGCTGATTTCTCAACTCCCAATTAATATGAATATTCTACATGCATGTAAACAGTTATATGTCCACACAAATTAAAAAATTGTCAAATGCCAAAACTTCAAGAAATCCGGTGAAGAAAGAGCCACAACATGAAGTATGCTGAGCTGGAGAGTGATAAGTACTAGTACACTGCACTGTGCCTGTTCTCCCCAATGAAACAACCAGCAGCTCATCTATGCTGCAGCCAGACACTCATCAGAGACCCACTTCCCAGTCTATGTGCCATATGCATCATTCCCAAAGACAATACAACAGCTGCGAGAATGACAAAGCTCCAACCTAAACCAATTCAGGAGACCAAACCGAAGGCCCAGTCACTGGAAGGGTGGCGGGGAGATGGTATTCAGGCAAGGTGAAGGAGGGAGGGAGGGATGATAGCAAGACAAGGAGGGGGGTTGTCGCATTTAGACTGGGGGTTGGGTCAGATGGAGAGCCAGCAGTGCTAGCAGATTCTGCGAGAAAGTCTGAGGGTGCCTTCATTAATCATCACTAGACCAGAGTAGCCAAAAATCTAAGAGGACCTGAAATAAAGAAAAAAAAACAAAAAACAAACAAAACGAGACAACAAGGAACCACCAATTTGCGAACTTGTATGCATGCGCTTGTGTCTATTAACTTATGTGCTGGAAAAAAATAAATAAATGATGGTTGTTGAGGATCTGATCTTGATAGCGATAATAAGAGCCTTAGCTGAACTTAACAATTACCCTGTTTATACAAGCGTTCTTTTATACACATAAGACAATCTTTAACTACAAAAACCAAAATATAGGCATTTCTTAGTCTGTCGTCTTTTCACTAGTGACACATATTGCACACTTACATACTGTCTACTTTTCAGTGAGTGAGAAAACACAGACAGTCTTTTTACTAACTTCAGAAGAAGGGAATAGGTCATGCAAAAGCATACTACACTGTTTTGACAGATAATTTTCATTTTTCAATTTCAATTTCAGATCATTTTTGTAACATCTGCGTCTCTAAAGCTGGGGACACACTACACAACTTTCACAGTCTTTATAGATTTTGAAAAGGCTAGTAGTACATACTAACAGACTGGTTACAGCAGATTTTTGTAAGTGAGTGAAAGACTGGGGATCACACAACTAACAACTGTGCCTGATGAAAGATATCAGACTACATGGTTTGTCAAACCAACTAAAGCCAACTGAAAGCATCAAAGTCTAGCGCAAGCTCTTGTGAGGTCGACAGTTTCAAACAAACATACCAGCTGGTGGCGGTAATGCACCAATTTGTCGTTTGCAAACCGCCAATAAAACGTTTTCGTCTTCTGAGGCTATTTCCTGTGTCCCACTCTCTCTTTTTCATTGGCTGTTGGCAACACGTGTTTACAGTTGGGTCGGTAATCAGTTAACACCACCCAAAAGCGCCCAGGTTCGGCACAAAAATTCAAACATGTTTGATTGACTGCGACTGAGGTCGGGTTGGGTC
>KV751340.1:5367950-5401812 GCA_001698575.1 Mola mola
TGTGTTAATCCCTCACACACTAACAGATTTTTGTGCCAACTAGTGCAGACTGGTGCAGACTTTGCCTAACTCGTGGGTGAAATCTGCCAAAAAATCTTGTAGCGTGTCCTCATCTTAATGGGAGCCTTTGAAAGTCTGAAAAAATAAAAGTGATGTCATGATAATAAATCCATATGGACAGTAAAATCAGATTATGTTGCTGCTATCTTCCTATATGCTGCTTTGATTTTGACCATTCATTTTTAAAAAGTATCTTTTAAGACTGTCACTCCTAACTTTATAAAAGTAAAATACTGTACTTGCTAACGAGATTGTAACATTTAACCAACAATTTCAAAAGTAATACTTTTGAAATTAGTTTAGAAGATCTCTAGAATACATAGTGACGATAGTTCATATGTAGTTTTTACTCTCAGTGACTAGCTGAGGAACACAGTGAAGCAATCTTCAATCAAAGGGCCAGATACTTCCCTCAGTAGTTAGCCGAGACCAGAAACAAACCTGAAGGAAGAATACTTTTAGCTTGTATTCACACCACAGCTGTTTGGTCCACTTTAAACAAACCTTGGTGCAATAGTTCGGCTCGTTTGTGCTGGTTTCATTCCAACTCTGGTGAGGACCAAACAAGTGAGCTGTGGTCCACCTGAAAACGGTGGTCTCGCTTTGTTTCCAAGTGAACCCTGATGCAGTTCATTTGAGGTTTACTACCAAAGGAAACCAAGTTTTAAATCAAAGATTGTAAGTGCACCAACAGACAGTGCATGATGGCTAAAAGGACGCAAAACCAACAGCACGTATTTGGAAATAACGTTGGGTACAGGAGTGGATAAAATGTCTCATGAACAGATGTGAGCAATGAAGAGTTGAAAGCTAATTGTAATATGCTAAGACAATCATATATCAGAGCTGCTTGTGGCCACTTACGAAAATAGCAAAGTAACCACTTAGTGATCAAATCGTGGATTTGGGATTCAGTCACATAGATGATTGATGGTAATGGCGATTGTACTTATTAATGTCGGTGTCATATTAAGCTAAACTTGGTTAACACCAATCATTGATACACTTACTGAAAGGGACAACTTTCCCCTCCCTGTTCTGTTGTTCTGTTCAGTAGTTGAGCAGTAATTTCAATCCTGTGGCAGTGTTTAGAGGGTTTGGTCATTTTAACAAAGTATAGTGTGAACATTAACCACACAAAATAAAAATGCAACAATACATCCACCAATCGAACCAAGTCCCCCATAGCACTTTCACACCTAAATGGCTCCATGACAGTTCTGGTTCTAAGAATTTTTTAGGTTTTGAACCTGAAAGGTTAGTTTGCAAGGTAACCAAAAGATTGCTGGTTCCTCTTTGTGAAATATGACGTCTCCAGCGATATTTCAGTGATTACTTCGGTGGGCATATCTTATCATCAGGAAGGAGAGATAAACAAGTGTTGGTTGCTACCCGGCAGTCAACAAAAACTGGAATACAAGAGACGAACAAAGAAGCATGAAGACCAAATCTATATTGAAGAAAGTTCAGTGGTCTGTGGAGGAAACAAAATGTTTGGTTGTGATTTGGGCATCCACCAAATTTCAGAAGAAACTCAAAGGCAGCACCTGCAAAACAAAGTTCTATGCGAACTAGCAGACAAGTTGGAAAGGGCTTGGTTTGCAAGAACACCAGACCAAATTATAATCACATTTAAAAAATGCATTTCACATTAAGTAATGCCCTCCGATGGTGACATTGTCCTTAGGAACTTTGGTTTAGAGTAGCCAAGTTCTCAGACTCTAGAATGGAACTAGAGCAAGAACGAGAACCATGTCATTCTTAAAGCACTACCAGAGAAAGCAACTGTCTCACTGTGTGACAAATCAACCTTAAATTAGCCAATTGGTCAGAATTATCACTCCAAACTAAACATAATGTTGCCCTAAACTGCTGAATGGGTAAATAAGCATTTGTTTGCTCAGATAATCACCATATTAACGTAAAAATCAAGGTTCCAAGTTAAGAAGAAAAAAAATCTATGATTGTAATATGGGTAAAGGGAATGGTAAAAGGACTTGCATTTAGTGGCTCTGAAGTCCAGACTCCTCAAAGCACTTTACAATACTTGTAACACTTACACACACATACACTCTTGGCAGAGAGTACCATTGAAGGCATAATCAAGTGTGGCATTCACACATACGCTTACATACCTTTGGGAGCAATTTGGGGTTAAGAGTCTTTCCTAAGGATGCTTGACATGCTGACAGCTGGTATTGGGGATTAAACCATCGATCCTCTAATAGGAGAATGATTGCTTTACCAACTGAGTCACAGAGATATTTCCGCACTTCAGCGAGTCCACCAATGTTTAAACTCTGCCTCTCAAGATATGCTGTCTTATACAGCTTAGAACTACTGAACACAGCGGAAATTTAAGATAGACGGTATATTGTTGTAATAGACGATAGATTACCGTAATGCTGTTCCGTATGTTAGACTCATTACTTCCAACAACCTATAGTATTTATTTCAACCACCAAAGAAGGCTTTTATCGAGCACTGAATTTCATGCATCAATATTAACGAAGATGCTTTCCCTGTTCAGCCATATTATGAAAAAGACAAATGCTCTTCCTTTTAAAATTTCATTGTCATTAAAATTACATTGTTGACATACAAGGAAACTGTTGATTTTAAGTCACTATTTGGCAAGAACTTTTTATAAAATGTAATGAAGAAGAAAACCCAGTCATTGGCGTTATATCAGGTGATTCTAATAACAATACAACTTTGACTAATAGGGGCACATACCTTGACTAATTCGTAGCTAACATAAAATGTTAGCTAACCAAACCAATAGCAATTATTGTTAGCGTGAAAATAAAAAAGGTAAAGATTGTCTATTCCCAACAAGTCACAGTTAAACAAAGATGGAAGTGATCTCTGAATCACATACAGTCAAACACACTATAATAGATTTTGTTTGCTTTCTCATTTGTTCCGACCACACACTCCTCCTTACTCAGAGGTCATTTACAACTAGGCCAAGGATGGTGTTACCGTGGCAACTAAACAGGGGAGAACAGAATCAAAAAAGGGAATAGAAAAAAAAAAACGAAACAGGGTACATAAAGAAAGGACAGGCAAAAATGTGTTCTTTAGCTTATGGCATGATTCATTTTCATTCATTCATTTTCTACCACTTATCCCGTTAGGGGTCGCGGGGGGGCCTGGAGCCTATCTCATCATCTTGGGGCGAAGGCGGGGTACACCAAAATTGCTTTTGTCAGGTCTAAATCAGACATAAAAAATATTATAAGTAGTTTGTAAGTTTCATTATATTGCATATTTTAAGGTATAAAAACAACAGTTCCGCTGGCCGTTACCATGCCTGTTATCTGAAAGCACTTTGACCCAGATGTTATTTACGAACCCATGATGCAGTTAAGCAGCGTCAACTAGGAAAATTAATTTACAGCTATGTGATTAATTGCTCAGTCCTATTAGCTTGTTTTATTTACTGCTTGCTTTGTAAATGCATGCCCCAGAATCATTTTCTATATTTTCATAATTGTAATGTCTAGATTATCTGTTACATATAGGTCTAGATTACAGACTGCCAACTGTCTTGGAGGATAGCAAAGAAAATATTGAAACCAGCTACATTAGACCTACAACTTCTCACTACTTCAGTTTTGTCCGCCTTTAGGCAAAGAAGCATATACAACCATGCATGTGACTGCAGGTAGGCTGCCAATATCTGGCATTACAGATTTGTATACATATGGGTATTCTAAATCCTAAAGCGAAGTTTAACAATTAAAATAGAAAAACGTGTCTCATGCTTGTAGAATTTAGGGTTCCGTTTACGGAATAACAGCATAGACAGTGTGCTAAGTAACGGGCCTTTGCGTGAGTAATCTGTTTGGAAACACTGGATGGTTGTATGCCACTGCTTCGTGTCTTAGATATTAAACCATATAAACACTAAAAACCCAAGGACATTTTTACTGGACGAAGACCATTCCCAGAAGCGGTGAACAGACCAATAAATTGAATATGTACTGACTGCTGGAGAGCGACCATCGCAGTGCAGCCAAGATCCCGACGTTAGGCCACAGGGCATAGATTATTGCCTGTTTCGTAATGGACGTCAGTTCTACGCATAACAGAACGGAAAGCTCACGGGAATAAAGCTGTTTTGTTCCCAATATCATGTCGACAAGCTTTGGAAAATGAACACTGGGGCAATGATACGGTTCTATTTTGTATTACCTACTCCACTGGCTGCATTCTCATCAAATAACCTCAGTCTGAGTGTGCGCCATCATCACCGTGACGGCGTCACCGTCTCCCACACAACATAAAACTGTCGACGAGCAAACTAGCAATAAGACGCCGAACAGTGGCCGTAGCAGCGTTTGTTGGGCGATTTGTAGCGTACCTTTGGCAAACAGTGGGTGAGACGATCAGGGGATGGCGGATAGACAGACAATGTAGATGCAGTTATTGTGTCTTTTGATAGACAACTGCCAACTAGCCTCAGCTAGCAAGCTAGTTAGCCAGAACAGGCCGCCGTGCAAGTGAACGGTATCATAGTGCGCCGGGCAACAGCGATACCTCTTACGTTTTTACACAAGTGTTACTGCGTTTATTGCCGTCTACTCATTTAGTGCATTGAGACAACGTGACTGGCAGAATAATGTTTGAAACAACGGCGTTTACCTGGGTTTATCAGGTTGCCAGGGCGCGCGGGATCTTTCTCTCCGAGGATCCTGAACACCTCTCGTTGTCGGTGACGTCACGCGTAGGTCTTTCGTTGAGGACGTAAAGCTCGTGTCATGGACTGCAACTTAAGCGCTGACTGGGAGCGGATATTATATCAGTGGGGAATAGTGGTGAACTCATTTTACATACCCTTCACAGGCCAATTGTTATTCTTTTTTTTAATCAACATATCGGAGCATATTCAATGTGCCAGTATCACAAACGTATGAAGAAAAGCACACCCAGTAGGCAATGAAACCTCAAGGCTTTGTTGTTTTCTTGTTCTTACATTAAAACATACTGGATCTATTATTTGTTATTGTTCATAATTTCAAAGGCAGATAAAAGAGAAAGAGACTTGCCTTTCAAGTTTAAAAGAGTTGGAAGCTCAGTAAAAATGTGTGACGAAAAACACTGTATTGTCCTATTGTATAATTGGAAATTATGGTGTTACTACTGACATGGTTAACTGACATGATGATTATAACTTTATCAATGTTTAATTACAGTAAACGTCAGTGGCACTGGTTCAGAGTACATCCTCGTCAGAGTTTGAAAGAGCTTACCTAAAGTGCGCAGACTTAAATGACATGTGGACAAAATCTGTGGTTTGTAGCGCCCGTCAGTGGACAACCATTGCTCAAAATAACTATATTAAAGCGAAGGTCGGATATTTTCCGAAAAATTACATTTAGATTTTGAGATCCTTAACCAATTAAAGCCTTAATGTGGCAAATGTGTTATTTAATATAACTGATATTGTCAACTATTTAAAGATTGTATTTGTTACAACTTCAGCGCATGCGTCTTGGCTTTGATATGATTGGGGCCTTTTCAGCAACCCGGAAGTAGTGTGAAGGTCTTTGGTAATGTGCGAGCAAAGTTGTATGATATTTTCGCTGCTGTAGACCTCGAATCTCTGAAATATGGGGGTTAGATTAGAAGTGTTTAGAGTAAGTACAAAACGCTTAAAACAACGTCCGTTTACGGAAATGTACGTTATGCTTACGTTTTAAACCAGTATAAATTACCCTAAGTTTCGTTGTTCTGGTACGTTGTCCGTTGTTTTGGTCATGACGTTGCATTACACTGACTGCTCTGATTGTCCTTTTTTTTTTTTTATAAACAGATGATGCTATATCTATCTTTTCCCGTGGCCATGTTCTGGATCTCAAATCAAGCAGAGTACTTCGAAGAGTATATAGTAAAGAGAAAGGTCAGTAATACTGGTAATATTTGTTAGCATTTTTGAGTATATCAGCCTACACAGCGAGTGTTGTTGTCTTGTAATAATGCTATGTTTTCTTTTCCCCCTTTGTGCCATGATTGAATGTTCTATGGTGTTCAGAGGGAGATCTTCCCTCCTGATGAGGGATTCCAAGTAAGTGTGGTGCACACAATCCTGGGAAAATTAAAATCAAAGTGTGCAATTGAAGCAATTTTTGTTAATTGTCAATTTAATAATATTTTTGTTTATTTAATCTAGCCATAAACAACAGTGTGTATTTTTTTATATAGTCTTTTTAAGAGCTACTGTTTTACAACACAAAATGTGGGGATTATAATGACCATGCTTTTCTTCAGAGGAAAGAGTTGGAGGGCTTCAAAGAGCGAATGCGTGTGCGTAAAGAGCAGCGGATACTAAAAGAGATTTCTGTGGAATCTGAGAATTGAAGAATTTATGTTGAAGCATCACCAATGGAACATTATCTTGTAATGTTTTCTGAGAAGAAGAATAATGGACGGACCGGTGAGAAGAAGCATTATACTCAGGAAATCTTTGAGAAGTTAAAACATCCCAAAGTTGTGCTTAGCATTGTCCAGCATAATGTAAGACGATGTCCATTGATATTTTACATTCACATCCTGCTGTGATTACACTGTCATGAAATAATATTGAGCTATATACCCTATTTGAGCTTCTGTAATTATAATGATTTATTTTGTGGCATGTGGTGTCTTTTGAATGTCTCCCTGTCCCTGACACTAATCAGTAGACAGAGACCTTCATTTATATATACAGCAAAGATGGTTTAAATATTTGTTAAGATTAACTTGAAATATAGTTACTTGTTGCATGACCGAGGTTATGCATGCTTCAATGCATCTTGCAGATACAGATACATTTCTTCAATCTTCACACATTGGCTACACACAGGACATCACCCGATGGCATTTTAACACATTGAGCTGAGCCAGAAGTTAGCTCTGTGATGCCTTGACACTTTTTTTTTTTGTTTTTTTTGTTTTTTTTTGCTTTGAGTGTCTTTATCTATTTACATCTATTCTGTTGATGTTAAAAAAAAGTAAAGGGGGTTTGGGTGAAATTGACCCTAAAGGTACACCGTATGTGTATACTACTTGTTCACATACTGTGTCATTTTAATGTTTTTCATTAAAGGCATTTGGGTTTTGTTTCTTTCATGCATTGTAAAAGAAATGGTATTTTAGTCATTGTATTTTGTTGTTTTCTTTTATCCCCCTGCGTAACATTACAAGCTACATCTGAATTTGTGAATTTGTCCCTAAATGTTACTATATTTATATTTTAAAGAAGTGCAAAAGAAACAGATATAGGGCAATGCTTGTTTTCAGAAATAGCACTTTAACTCTCATATACAATGTAGTAATTGTTCATGAATAGTTTTGGAATATGACATATCAAACAAAGTTACACCATGATCCACACTGATAAGTATTATATTCCAAGTGTGGATATATCTGAGATGGTATTGGATGTGTCCAAACAGCAAACATATTGCTAAACCTCCCATTTGGTATGATTAAGTGATGACATTTTTCCCAAGGTTCATCAGATGATATGCTCCAATGTATGTGGCAATGAAAAGTGGCCAGTTGAATGCTTGACGGTCTGTCTCTTGAGACTGTAATGAGATGGTGTGTAATCCTTTTTTTGAGGTGGAAGTCATTAAGTATCGGTGACTCACTTTTACCAAAGCGATGCTTCAGCAAAATAACTCATACTCAAGTATGGCTTTTGGATACTTTTTGCAACACTGAATGTAGTGGGGTAAAGATATAACATTTGTCTCCAAAATCTAATGGTTTTGAAGTTTAAAGCAGCAGAGAATCGAAATATTTAAGTAAAATACCAGTTTCTCACAAGTGTAATGAAGTAGTCTTAGATTCCATCACTGATAAGTGTTTTTAGATGTGATGGGCTGATAAATATAATTCCTACTGTAATAAGAGATGGGAACCACCTGACAGTACCCCATATTCATGGAGCAAAAAGAAGGCATTTATTAAGGCTAAGATTGATCAGAATTGTTACAATTTAAGATCTTTTGTCGGGTTTTAATCTCCAATGCCAGTGAAAGACGCATCAAACGTGTTCCTACAATACTAGTACCAGGCAATAGGGGGCAATATTTCACCGTCAAAGGTGCTTTAACCATTGACTTGAATCATAGAGGCATAAACAACAAGGAAGTGGTCGACTAGTCAGCAGACTACTGTCAAGATGGCACCGACTGGGCTGAAAGCGGTAGTTGGAGAAAGTAAGTGGTACATTCATCTAACATTGGTGTCTGAAGTTTACGAAAGAAGTAAAAGGCACAGGTATTTTAAGGGAATTTTCCTCCTAGGACTTCAATAAAATGTCGCTCAACTCAAAATATTTCACCCCGCTTATGACGCTGGTCCACTGAAGCGTTCTTCCTGCTCCAGTTCCATCTAAACGGCGAACATTACTGTAGGAAATAATACTATCGCAAGCCAAATCATAGATAATAAAAAGTAGCGTTCTAATGTCACTTGTTATTGTGACATTTGCGGGATATAAAAGGTCAGCGAATATATGTTATGACAGTCCGATGTACAGGCTAACGTTAGCTAACAAACCTAAAAGGAAGTTTGACAACTTCCTACTGATGGACTAAGTAAAAATCAGCGAGGACATACTATATATTCGTATTATGTAACGTTAAGAAAAAAAATCACAACTTTCGTCTTTAATGTTTTAATTTAAATGACAGTTACTCAGTCATTCTTGTTTCTTGTATCTTTGACAGATCATTTCAAAAACGAAGAGTCAGTGCCGCGCTTAGAGAATTTTCAACTCTAGGATTTTAACATTAGCTAGATATGATAAAATAGTTAACATAAATTAGCTACAAAATATTGTACATATTCAAGAATATATTCACAAACATAGTGTTATATAATTTTATTTTTTTGTCCAATTCTAAGGGATGGAATTAAGGTGTTTAGTTAATTAAAAGAGCCTATATAATAGAAGTAAAATTCCACTGACCAGATGTTCTCATTGGATTTATTTAGATATTAAATAAAAAAAATGGCTTGCTATTAGCTTGTACAGTTTTTTAACCTATTACTTTCTGGGAGTTTGGAAGCGTTATGTTGTGTTTCCTTTCATCTTTAAATATGGACAGTAATCTTTTCATCTTTTCCAGATCTCTGTATGGAAATTGTTTGAGCAAAAGACATTTGTCAGTAATTAATTTTCTGTTTCGTCTTAAATTTTTGGCAGACCGTTTTATGTCCTTGATTGTGTGTTAATAGTACATTATAGGTCTATCCTCCCATCACCAAACTTCTGACCTACCTGATATTTCAGTCACCTCACCAACACAAAGTAAAACAGTATAACATAGTTACTGCAGTTGTTGGTAACAGAAGTTGAAGATCATTATGTTTTTCTTTATGATAAATGGAAGAATTAAAACATTAAACCTAAACTTACATAAGAAATATAGCGTGTGCAATAAATATAGTAATGAAATATACATCTTTGGGAAAAACTATTCACAAGAGCTTCACAAGAAACTAGAGTGACGAATATTAGTAGAATTTTATTGGCATAGTTCTTAACTTTTTGGCCCACAATCTTCTTTCATTTCTACACTATTAAAGGGAAAAAAACTGTTCAGATGAGGTGGTAAGCCAAAAAGTACATGGGTGCAACACTATATGCAGTATGATGACTTGTGAAATGGTGCTTCTGTTTTTTTGGGGTTTTTTTTTTTACCCTGAAGGCTAATGTTTGACTTAAGGGCACTTTGGAAAAAGCAGCCTACTGCCAATGGTAAACAATGTAGTAAACCATTAGTTTTGCATTATCATTTGTTTCACCAGTAGTATCACAATTTAGCTGTTGTATGTAGGACATCACTGGAGCTACTATTTTGTTATTTATCTGACTATTATTATTTATTTATATTATTTAAATAGTAACACAAGGAAGTTGCACCCAATCAGAGTTGGTCATTTCAAGCACTATATACCGTTTTGTTCCAAAAATGTTACTTGTTCCAAGAATGTTCCTTGTTCCTTATATAGGGAGTAATGTGTGTTGTGTTAATACATGAAACGTCACAATATAAAAGTTTTATTTCATTTGCCCTTGTTTCTCGTCAGACTCATCAAACTGTAGTCTTTGAAAAAAAAAAAATCTTTAAATTGAGCCAATAGTAAAATTGCTTTTACTATTTCCCAATGATAAGCAATAGATTATGCTTAATGCTCTTTGTCTTGATTAAGAAGAATTTCTCCATAAATGAATATATAAAATTATAAATGAGTGTCAGGATAAATTTTGTGAGTTTCATTTATTATAGCTACAACATTAAACAATATTATGGTGATGCTATGGTTTTTCTAAACTGAATTTCCAGATATTGCCATATTGGTGTTATTGTTAAAATTTCTATTTCAGTAATTAATAATGAATCAATTTTTTTCCCTCTTCAAAAGAAATCCTCAATGGGGTTATCAAGAGTGTCAAGAAGGATGGAGAATGGAAGGTAACGATAAGAGTTTAGATTTTTGATTATGAATCCTCTGTAACACTGAATTTATAACCCCTGTTCTTCTTGTGTGCCTTTAGGTTCTTATTGTGGACCACATGAGCATGCGAATTCTGTCCTCTTGTTGCAAGATGTCTGACATTTTGGCAGAGGGTGTGACTAGTAAGTTATAAATATCACAACCTATGGAACGTCTGTATGGAGGGAAGAAAAAAAAAGCAGATATCAGCATTCAGTCTGGGAATATTACCTGTTCGTACAGGAGAGATATTATATCTCAAATTAAAAGTCAAGTCATATACGGTACTTGCAGCGAGTACCGTACAGTAATGATACACAGTCGATACCAAACTACATCATTCAGTTATATAAATTCAAGTTGTGAACAATTTTTCTGCCAACATTCTCAAAATAGAACCAAAATATGAGAATCTGTTATTGAAGATTAATCTTTGTCTGTCTAGGTTTTTCCAAACTCACTGATCAAGTATTTAATGATAGCACTTGTCAAATTTTCTTTATTTTTTTCTTTATTTAGATTTACATGATTATAATAAATGTTTAGGTACTTGAAATATTGTTGAGTTGAGAGTGTTAAGTTTGAACTAAAGTTCTCTGATGTCTTCTTTTCAGTTGTGGAGGACATCAATAAACGAAGGGAGCCCATCTCTAGTTTGGAGGCCATTTATTTTATTTCACCTGTGGAGATGGCTAGTTGTTTACCTTTTCTCTGAGATGATATAATGCTGTTCTGTATTTGTGATTTTTCCCATGTGTCTCCGTTTTAAACTAAAAATGTTTTCAATTACAGTCAGTACGTGCTCTCATTAATGACTTCAAGCACGCTGCCTTTACTTACAAAGCAGCACACATCTTCTTCACTGACAGTAAGTATGTCCTTGTTTGTACAGAATGCTGTGCATACAAACATAATTTAAAAGAAAATAAAATCCTTGATAAACACACAGCATTTTCGCTGATAGCATCAGTTATTTTGCAAAACATTTCAAATTTTAATATATTCCCAATGACTACTATTTCTAATTTATCTTTTATTTTTGCTTCCATAGCTTGTCCAGATGGTCTCTTTGCAGAGATTGGGAAATCCAGAGTTGCTAAGGTTGTGAAGACTTTAAAAGAGATCAACGTTGCTTTCCTGCCATATGAGTCTCAGGTAGAGAATTATCCCCACCTCACTTTAACATGAACATTTCTTTTTCTTCTCATGTAGTTCACCTTCATGTTATCTGTGTTTTGGTTACTAAAAGGTCCTGATACAATGATCTTTACTTTAGCACTTAAATGTTCCTTTATGTTCAACAATTAGTCAGTGATTTTGTCTGTGTGGTAAGGCAGGTTGAGTACAGTGGGTCGTACTTTTCTGCAGGTTACTAAAAGTGATTTTCCATTGTCAATTTAATAGTTACTTTGAAAAAAATATGAAATGTCCATCTTGTTTTTGTGAGGAAAGTCTTAAATACTAAATCTCAACCCCGCAGGTATTCTCCCTGGATGACCCAACCTCCTTGTACTCCTTCTATAGTTCCAAGCCAAATGAAAGAAAGGATAAAATGATGGAAAATCTGGCAGAGCAGATTGCGACCCTGTGTGATACTCTTAAGGAGTACCCTGCCATCCGTTACCGCAAGTATGGGACCCTTGCGTTAAACTACACTTGTAATTGTTTGTTACTACACTGCTGACTCAATTGTATACCTCTCTTATCTCCAAGGGGGCCAGAGGAGAATGCTCGTCTGGCGGAAGAGGTCTACCAGCGCCTTAATGCTCACAAAGCTGACAACCCAAGCATGGGAGAGGTTAGAAACCACTTAGACTACCACCTGGAACATTTCTTGCATATTCTACTTTATCAACGTAATTCCTGCATGGATGTTGAACTGATTCTGCAGCTCTTCACATTGACAGGTTATATTGTAAATATTTCTGTGGTTCCTGGGTTTTACTTACTGGGTTTATTCTCTTTGCTTTGCTGGACCTTTCCCTTTTGCCTTTCTTCTTTCTGCCTTAGCTGACTTTTCCTTGCTCCTGACATGGGTCTTTACAGGCATGTATTACTTTTCTCTTTCTGTCTTCACACACCTAAAGAACATTGCCTTACTGTATTTATACTGTCTTTGTACTTTTTTTTAATGTACTTGACACTGCTATATTGCTGTAGTGCTGTGTCATGCTGCATTATTTTGGACTTGTTTAGATAAATGCTGTTAAGACTGCATAACAGATTGAAAAAACACATTTTATTATGCCTTTGTTTGATTTATTTATTAATTTTTTTGGTTAATGCTAGATGCTTATGCGGTTTGTTTTTAGGGTGCAGATAAGGCACGATCCCAGCTACTGATAGTTGATCGTGGATTCGATCCCATAAGTCCTATTCTACACGAGTTGACCTTGCAGGCAATGGCCTATGACTTGCTGGATATAAAACAGGACATCTATAAGTAAGTCATCTTAATATATGCTGCTGACCACTTTCTTCCATACTTGTTTTTGCTGTATACATGTGTTTCTTTAATTTTTTTTCAAGTTATCAGACTACCGGCATTGGGAATTCAAAAGAGAGAGAAGTGTTACTGGATGAAGATGATGAACTTTGGGTTCAGCTCAGACATATGCATATTGCGGATGTCACTAAGTAAGTCTCTCACTAGATCAGTATTCTAAATGTGTCAGAGTTGCATTGTAATATCATCTGTCAGTAAACCGTGAAGGTAAAAAATTCATTCAAAATTCAATTATTATTCTCACCATCTTGTTTCAAATATGGTATGAAGTGCATGTATATATATATTTAGTTAAATTGTAAATGTGGATACAAAAATAAATAGAATTTAAGGATTTTGGACAGTTCAAACATAATAAATAGGTAAATTTATCATTAACATTTCTCTTTTAAAGCAATCCTTATGGGAAGTTAAAACACAAAAGTTAGTGGAATGACTCGTGTGTTTATATAGCTGTTACTGCAGGTAGAATTTTCTGTTCTATAAGGATTAAAAAAAATTAAAACTACAATAGATAACAATTTCATTGGTCTCTAAGTATGTTTTGATAAGTTAATAAATGTGATCCTGCCTATTAGGGAACTAATCTTTTTCTAAATCCATTGTTGCAGGAAAGTGACAGAGCTTCTACACTCCTTTTGTGAGAGCAAGCGAATGTGCACTGACAATGTGAGTGATAATATGCAAGACTCATTCTGGTTCAGTTGTTACTTTATCCATTAGATAACAAGATGATTGTTTTAATGCTATGCTGCAATTTGCAGGCCAACATTAAAGATCTCTCTCAGATGTTAAAGAAGATGCCACAGTATCAGAAGGAACTGAGCATGGTGAGTGGGGTAAAGAAAAGGCAAATTTTTAAACTTTTTAGTGTCATCATCTTATAGTGTTTCAAAGGTAGTACTGAGATATCCAAGATTAGGATTAAACAAGCAACAATGGTAAATTTTTCCATCAATAATCAGTATGTTGTTTTAGGAGAGATTTGTTGACAATAAACTCAGCACCAGATTTGTCGTGGTTCGTTTTGTTTACCTTAATGAATGAATGAATGAATACGTAAATAACCTGTGCATATTTTCTTCACAGTACTCTACTCACTTGCACCTTGCTGAAGCGTGTATGAAGAAATTCAAGAGCAGTTGTGACAAACTTTGTGAAGTGGAACAGGTTAGTGCCTGTGTAGTGTATATAGTTTCAATTGAGATTCTCAATCTTTCTTGGTCTTCTCAACGTTTTGACTAACCTTTCATCTACATTTGGGAATAAATAGAAACAGGATAATTCTAATTCCCAAATAAAAACACATATACACAACCATTGAGTCATAAAATACATTGTTGGCTAAACAATCTGTTACTCTGTAGTTTTATATCTCAGCGATATACTAAAATATCCCCCTCTGTTAATCACTGACAGTAAGTATCTTAGAGAGAATGCCAGACATGGATTTACTGTGGCCTACTCACGCCACACATTAATTGACATCAACGTGATGGCATCTTTATTTATATCTCCTCCAGAGTATATTCAACTGGCACGATCTAGTGATATTTACTGGGGAATTGTAAAAGTAATATTGCATAAGAAGCTTGAGACCGGATAAACTTATAAACTTCCATATAGCTAGAAAAATGCAGAAGAAGCTCTTATGTCATTACTGAGTGTAAAGGCTTTGAATAACACATACATGGACTTCTTGGTAAAATAGAAATCCTTCTATCTACATGGGCCTAGGATAAAGCCATGGTCCATTCTAATGCCAAGCCCCAGTGTGCTGTTTGTATGTGCCAGACATGCTTTGTTTACATGAGATAATGGCTTATGTAACACTTAGTCTTGTATCAGATGAGTCACAAGCACACAGGAAATGATAAGCCATTAATAATTGTGGCATTATGAGAAGTAAGTGTTAATGGGACCTCTTAATATGAGTGAGTCACTAGACTGCACTAATGGATTGTCAGCATGTCGGAAAGCTGGCTCTTTAATCCAATGGACATATTTTGGCTCTAAAATGGACAGTGTGATCCAAAGGCCAAAAGATCCATTAGATGTTACTTACTTTAGTGATTTGCATTGTTTGAGAGTACAAATATGTGTAGTTCAATAAAATGTACTGTGCTCTTCCATCCACCTTCTAGTTTCAGTTGCTCACAAAAGTTTTGCTGTGGATTGGCCCTAACAAGACAAATTCCAGAATCATCAGAAATCTTAGTAAGAGCTGTTAGGGAGGTAACATATTACCCCCAGTTGCATTTAAAGTGCAATAAATCCAAAAGCTAAATATAAATTAAAACCAATATACAGAAAATGTATTACAAATGCCACTCTGGATGTTCACTGTAAAATCACGGAAATGTTCTATCAATAAAGTTATTTCTTTTTTTGAAAAAAATGAGTACTGATGACAGTATGTATTTGGATTTTTTTTCTAACTAATACTGTTCATATAACCTAAATTTGAGATTATTTGAAAAAGTATTTGACATTATATTAACCTTGACATAGTATAAGGAGAGATCAGAGCAGGTGTACTAATAAGAGTTTGGGCATGAAAAAAGTAAGGGATAACTTGTCTGTCGGCTGACTTGTAAATAAAGATAGCTGTTGGAGTTAATGGATTACCACGGATGTCTTCCACAGGACCTGGCAATGGGAGAAACCTCAGAAGGAGAAGCTTTAAAGGATGCCATGAAGAGCATTGTTCCTGTGCTCCTCAACAATGAAATTGAGGCCTATGACAAAATCCGCATCATACTGCTTTACATATTCCACAAGAAAAAAGGTGTACCTCACACTCCTTTTCTTTTACTGAATGTCTTAAAAGTGTGTGTGTGTGTGTGTGTGTGTCCATTAATAATATAGGTTAATATGACCACAAGCTTTGATATGAAGTGAAGAGCAGAGATCAGTTATCCTTGCCCTCACCATTTTCTGGTGTTGCGGTTTTGTTTTCTGTATAGGCATTGCGGAGGAGAACCTTACCAAGCTTATCCAGCATGCAAACATACAAGCCAACAGCAGCATTATCTACAACCTGCAAAATCTGGGCTGTAACATTATAGCTGGGGTAAATTTCTTGATTGCATCTTGGTTATAGTCTCAGTATTGTTGCAGTATAAATGTTATTCCCTCACTACTTGTTACACTTGTCATGTTTGTTAGGGCCGCAATGCAGGGAAAACGCTGCCAGACCGAAAGGAGCGCACTGAGAGCATGTATCAGCTCTCCAGATGGACACCCATAATCAAGGACATTATAGAGGTATTAATGCCAAAGTTTTCTGTTGTAGCTTGATGTGCCTGCTCAGTTTTGCTTCAGCTTTTTTACATCTTTGTTTCTGTATCACAGAGTGCCATTGAAGACAAACTGGACAGAAAGCTGTGGCCGTTTATCTCTGATCCTGCTCCCATCAACACTACTCAGACTATGGTCAGGTGGGTGCTGAAATCAGAAAAGCGAATTTTTTTATCATGCATGAACAGCACATTGTTGCTTTCTCTTAATTCATGATATATGCAAGAAAGAAATAGATTCAGGTGCAATAAACAAAAAAATTGAAAAGGAAAAACATGATACCTGGGGAAAAAAAACAAATCCCATTTGCCTTTTTATGCCTTCATGGTGTTGACAGCCATGGCCAGAGGCAGGATTTGGGTTGTTCTGCCACTTTTTTGTCCTAAATCCATAGTTGATTTTCATATGTGTTTTTTTTTTTTTTTTAAGTAACAAAAATATCAAGTGGGCTAGCAGACAGATTAATGTTAAAATTAAGCTTTTATCCTTATAACTGAATTCGAGCCGGGCTTTCACAATGAGTTGAAAGGGTGAAACTTTGCCTGGAATACTCCATAATCCCTGAGGGAATTCCTATCATGACGCTTATGAGAATCACTGCCATGGACCTGGGTTCACTCATAATCCACATAATGCACAATGCTTGTCTTCTATTATTTTTTTTTTTTTTTTCCAGTAAAATGTAAAATTAAAACTGAGTGGTCATTAACGTTAACATTAGATTATAGGATGGTTGTATAAAACAGTTGGAAAGGAAGTTCATTTGACTGCTTTCACAATCACCAGTTGATTAGCTGAAACTCCGCAATAAATATGTCCTTGAAATATAAACCCTTACACTCTTCCATATGTGAATTGACTTATTCCTAAAATTCTCGAGTCATGCAGCATGTGATTGATGACCCATTCTTTCCAGAATAGAAAATGTTGATGCTGGGAGAAACAGCAAATAAGAAAAAAATGCTTGATAGGATTTTCACATTCACATTTATTTATTGGTGTCAATTTCATGTGAATACCGTGACAGACAGATGAATTACATTCTATTTGAAGTACTTGCTGTTATTGTAAATGGATGATTTATTGTTGAGTCATTTCAGTGTAGTAAAAATACTCACTGAAAGACCTTTGTTTTAGAAATAATTACATTTTGCTCAAGTATTGTTTTTATTTATATTTTTACAGTAGTGCACGTTTTGGACACTGGCATAAAAATAAAACTCCAACAGAATATCGTTCGGGCCCTCGACTCATCATATTTATGATCGGTGGGGTGTCACACTCAGAGATGCGCTCTGCCTATGAAGTCACACAAGCCACTGAAGGAAAATGGGAAGTGTTGATTGGTAAGTAATCACTGTTATTAAGGCATAATTTTTGTCCTAAACTAAAACAGTATTAAGATTTTTTTTTTAATTTAAAGTAATACTTTTGCTCTTGATAGGGTCATCTCATATCCTGACTCCAACCAGCTTCCTTAATGATATTAAGAGTCTGGACCAAGTTCCTAATCCTGATTGTTAGTTTTGCTACTCATGAAGGAAGAGCACACTGGAATAAGGCTTCAGTCTGTCATTTCAGATGAGATGATTGGTTGCTGGTCATCTGTCACAGCACTGTGACGTCTGAAGTGAAATATGTTGGTGAATTTTAGATGAAGCCATTGAAGAAAACATTTGTGATTCTTTATTTTATTTTAGAATGTTCTTTTTATATTTGCTGTGAATTGGGTACTGTATACTGCTGTAATTGAAATTATATTAAATTATTCTATTTAATTGGAAATCATTAATAATTTGATTATTTCTCTATTTTCATCAATTTTCATTTAATTATTTTGTTTCTGCAGTGTATATTTGATTTAGCCAATTTTGTACTAAAATGCATAATCTCTACAAAACCACAAGAAATATTATTAAAATCTAATGTAGATGTATATAAGTCAATATAATTATGTATCATATACGTATTTCCTATCTCAGAAAAAGATGTTTAAACTAGTGTCTTGTTAATATATTGTTGGAAGCGAGTGTGATGGGTGTTTGTTTCTTGTTGTTAAAAATGAGTAATAAAAGAAATATAATAATCACTTCAAATTTTGTCTTGTGCGCTGTGTGCCGGATAGCAAATTAAAAAGTTGTTGAAATGTCACAAACTTATAGTACTCATAGTAGTTTTTTCATACGTGCGGTTTTCAAAGTCAGATATCACTTTACACGTTTAGAAGTATTTTGATTTATGAGAGTTCATTCGAACAACCCTAATGTATTTTCGTAGTGTCTTTGTTCTGTAACATTTGTATCTTTTACTTTTTCATGTTTACTTTGCATATATGTTCTTGAGTTTGACTGTGCTTGCCCCTAAAATGAACCCACAATGTGATACAAATGTGTTTCCCTCCTATAACTAAATTTACCATCTTCTCACAACCACATCTTGGACCCGAGTGTATTCCTACTTATTCCAACTGGCACCATGTGGTGGCAAAATGCGAACATGAACTTTAAGTACTGTGTCAGGTCAGTTGGGGGAATATATACACCTACCAATGAAAAACATCATCCCTCAACATGTGGAGGATTATGTTTTCATCTGGGATTACAGATGGTAATATTAAAATCGGGGGACAGGCTGGCGGGGGTTTAATGGTCATGGTCGTACTCAGGACTTAATTCTATTTAAAAGCTTTGCACCAAGCCACATCTAGTACATACTTGGAGCATCATCAGTCAGGATCATCATTTCCATCATACAAACTGTAGTGCCATCAATGAAGATTTGAATGGATTCTCCATCAATTACAGGAAGTATTTTTTGGTAACTTCATCATTTTTTTTTCACATTTTTTCCAGTTTTCAGTAGGGAGCATCCCTTTTTTAGTTTTATTTATCATGATGGCTACTGAGGTGGACCCAAAATCAGAAGCTAACAACACTGTGCTGGTAAGAACTTAGATACATTACATTCTTTCCGATACTTGTAGTTTTTGCACATTTTGCCATCAGTGCATTTTGTGTTCTGATTCTTTGTTTTTCTTTTTTTATTATTATTAATATTTTAGTTCTTACTGTGCAGTAGAAATTATCTTAAATATTTTAGTTAGGAGTTATTTTTTACCCTATGGTTCATACTCTTGTATGGTTCAAGTATTTTACACAATTTCTCTGCTGTATAGTGAATTCAATTTTTAATATTTTTAATCGATTGTTTTCTGTATCATGATACGGAGAATTTTAAAACGTGAGCTTTTAAAAATTATTTTTATATCAAGATTTACATGGGGCGCCAAAATGGTTTAACAGATTGGTGTAACTGATTTAGTTCCAGGGCAAACATTGTGTATAAGTTGTGATAATTCACAATATTTTATTTTTCTTTTGGTTGATGTTCAACAGGAATCCCCACAACAAGAGCAGTTCTTCAAAATGATGAGTTACTTAGAGCGTGGACGAATGGAAGAACAGCGATGTGCCCTGAGTCCTGTCAAAACCGTCAAAAATCCGCCCGACGGTTGGGACAGAACACACTAAGACACCACCCACACGTAATATGTATGTGTGTATTAATTGTTGGTAGTTTTAATTCTGCTCTTAACAGGTTCAGGTCATGAGGAGCCATTGGATAACAAACACCTTGATAATCCGCGAGTGTCATTGCCAAGCTCTAACTACCAGGTACTGGACCTCAGGTTCTAAACGGATTAGTACATGCTACACAAAGGTATACACAGGTGTTGTGATGAAGGAATGACTTAAGCCTACTCCAAATATGTCTTTTTGTTCTCAGGAACCTCGAATTATGAACCATCATGGCTCTGCTCCACAGATCTCGGTGACAGAAAGTACTCCAGACACAAACAGGAAACTGCTTTCAGTACCAGCCAACCAATTACAGGTTCCCTATCAGAATAACTGCTCCAGTTCTATAAAGGAATGCTCTGTCCTACCTCTTTGTAGTTGCTTTAATGATTAAAGTTATCTTGTTTTTATGAAATGTTTTTCATGTTGATTTGGTTATCTTGATTTGTTTTTCTTTAACAGACAGAATCTTCCGAACAAGAGAAGTTCATGAATACGATCAGCTTTGGCCAGCGTGGACGCATGGATGACCAGCGATGTTCTTTAGATCCTAGCAGGAGTGCTCCCTGCACACCCCAACACACCAAAAAAACAGCTTCAGATATATCAAGCCCAGGTGATGATTGAAACACTATTTATAAATTTCTGTCTGCAATTATATCCAGTTGTGTGCCTTAGTTGCCTCTTAATTTTTTAATATTTACTGTCTTCTGTATAGAGTACACCATTTAACCTGTTTTCATGTTGTATCTTCTCCATGTTTAGATCCTGATAAGTTCTTCAACCTGTTGGCCAACAGCCAGGGCCAAAGGCTCGATGATCAGCAAGTATCTCTTCCATCATTACCAGGAATACAGAAGGCAAATACATCATCTAGTGCAGGTGGAGATTCAGGCTACTTGTGTTACATGGTCTCAAAAGTCCAGGTTAGTACTTCTCCTTTTAAAATATTTATTGTATATTTTCAACAACACCAAAGTACTGTTGAGAGGTTGGTTCTCTCAGAATTGTAGCACTTTTCTTTACAAAGCTTAATTAACATGGTCTATGAAACCATGTATCCTTCCTAGCCAAAATTCTCACAAATGTTGGCCAAATCCATTTTCAGGGTTCCCGAATGGAGGACCAAAGGTGCTCGCTGCCTCTAATCCAATGCCCAGAGACCCAAAGTTCACCAGAAAAGGATAAGCGTGATTCAGACCCTCCGCGTTCAGCCTCTTTCAGCACCAAATCAGACATAGAACAACCAAAGAGTAAAGATAAAGCAGCCCAAAAACAGGTATATGATCTGTTTACTGATGTAATTTTTTAACACCAAGAGGTAAATTCCATTAAATTACAACATTTACAATGATTATGTCTCAGAACTGCAGTCTACATATCTACTGTACTGTATTTTTTTCCCCATCTAGGTCTTAATTCAAGCTGATCAGGAATGTCTTTTTACTTTAATGAGTAACTCCCAGCGTGGACGAATGGATGAACAGCGATGTTCCCTAAATGTTAGTCCCGCATCCACACCCAAACACAAGCCCAATCAGAGCTCAGAGTCAGGTTAGAATGAAATTATGATTGTCTTTGTCCGTTTTTGCAATGTAAATAATTGTTGTAGGTGATTGACCATAAAACTAATGTCTGTTTTTTTCACCTTCTCAGCTCCAAATTCTGAAAAGTTCTTCCAAGTTCTGGCCAGCTCTCAGAGCAGGCGGCTTGATGATCAGCGGGTGTCTCTTCCATCATTGCCAGGGATAAAGAATGGAAGCACTTCATCAACATCTACTGCTACAGAGAAAGATGCAAGCTATTTGTGTTACATGGTATCCAAAGTCCAGGTTGGTTCTATACATAATGTGCGTCTTAAAGGCCATGCTGAAAAGCTTTTGACAGTTCTTGTCTTTTTCTCCCTCAAATTCTTTTACATTTTTTTGTAAATATTCAATATTTTTAACACCACAACCAGGTTTTTTTTTTTTATCCAACATGCTAGTAATGACTGAATTGACAAAGAATTTTCCTCCCACAGGGATCAAGGATGGATGATCAGAGATGTGCTGCACCCCAACTTTCCAAGAATGTGAGCACGCCATCTGCTCAGCGCAAAGATCGCCCAGTTTCAGATGCATCTGATAAACCTACCCAGAGGTCTTCGTCCAGAACTGACCAACATCAGGAGGTGAGATGCCATGATCCAAGATGCACAGTTTGCTGGGTTCTAATACTTACATTCTACTGTAAACCTGCATTATTTTAAGTAAATAAGAAATATCAGTCACAGATTGGGAGGCTCATTCTCCACATTCTTTCAAAGACAAAATGTGGTTGTTTTATTTTTTTCCTCTTAACTTTGTTTTTGATTTTCTGCTGTCTCACTTCTCATTGCCTTTTTATGTCTGTTATCAGGAGTTGTCTTCAACAGAGCAGGATCGGTTCCTTAAAATGATCAGTCATGCACAAAGTGGACGTATGGATGAGCAACGTTGTGTTTTACCACCCAGCAGAAGTACACCTGTCACACCAACACACAATGGAAGTACTTTGAATAATAAAAGCAAAGGTCAGACAAACACACTGCACTGAGGTCAAGCATGTGCTTTCTGTCTCTGAGACATCACAGAAATAACTCTTGACTCTGCAACAGGTGCAGATGCTAACGCATTCTTCAACTTCATCTCCTCCAGTCAGGCGCGACGGCTAGACGATCAACGTGTTGCACTTCCTACACTGCCAGGAATAAGTGGAAGGAAAGAAAGTAAAGGGAGTGGTACAAACAAAAAGGCTGGTGTACCTTTAAGTTATGCAACATTTAAACAATGGTAGTTCAAAGATGAACAATACTGGCAAATGTTGTTAAATTTAGACCTTAGTTATTTTTATGTCAGAGGAATAAGTGAACGGTAGTACTGGTTACTTTCAAGGTCATCATTATTTGTAAATATGCAATAAAAACAAGAAGTAGCATTGGCCTGCACCTAACACTTTCTGTGTTTTCAATACAGTAGCAAATCATTATTCATTGCTCAGATATCATAATATGATCATAGGTTCCCCCTACTGCCTAGCTGAGCTTTTGGAGCAGCTTTATGGCTCCAAATTCAGATTCAGAATCTCAATTATATATATAATTATTTGCCCCATCTGTATTTAGTTTAAAGTAGATAAGTATGTGGGCATTCAATGTGAGTTAAGAAATTTCAGATATTGTGGCAGAATTCTTGACAGTTTAACGGCTTTTTTTTTTTTTCTTTTTTTTTTTACCCCTGTACCACACATCACTGTGGCTAAAAGTACACCAACAACAAAGAAAGACTGTTCCAGGTCTACCGCTCAACCCCAAAGAGCTTGTGAAGAATCAGACTTCCCCAAAGCACTTCCCAAATCTGCTTCATTCACCCCTGGGACAGAATATCAAAGGAATCTAAATTCCCCAGGACAGGTAACTTGGCCAGTTAAAATATAATAGTGTTTTTCTTATTTCAAATTGGGCTGCTTAGGGAAAAAAAACCCAAAACAAACCCCAAAAAAACAACATATAATCTTTGTGGTGTAAAGAGACATTAACATAACATGCCTGATTGTTCTGTCTCTCATGTTTTTGCATTTCTTGGCATTTCTCATTTTTTCCCCCCTAAGTTTAGTCTTTGAACTTTCCTGCAGTTGGACAACAATGAATGAAAGGCTGAACTTGAGTCACTGAAACACTTTGTATACAACAATGACATGCTTTTGCTACTTTACAGATGACACTAAGAGTGTCCATGAGCTTCACACCGCAGCAGGTAAGCTGATTCACACCTTATGTGTGTATATGTTTATCATCTTGATAAAAATTGTACACTCACCAGTGCTTATTTGACTCTTACACATAAAAGGGTCAGAAGGTTGTGGAACAACCATGTGCATTCCCAGAAGTCTTCCTCACTCTTGGAGCCCCTGGAGACAACCTTGTGATCCCTCTGAGCCCAGTACCTGGCAGACCTTTGTCTTTGAACTTAAACCTTGTCCCCAAAGACGATGTCAAAGCCAAGCACTGCTCTTCAAGCTGCAGCAGTCCAAGAAAATCTCAATCTAGGCCGGCATCTCCCAACCCAGCAGCCCATCCTATCAGCCCAGATGAAGACTGCTTCTCTTTGATTGAGAAGGTTCACACAGCCCAGCTGCAGAAGGGGGCTGCTCAAGGACAAAAATTGAAAGGAGAGCAAAGAAAGGGAAAGGGAGGTGGAAAGAAAGATAAGAAGGATGGTGGCAGGAAACAGTAGTCAGGTATGCTATATTGTAAATTATCTATTGAGGAACATTACAGAACTCAAATCTGAGGTGTCAGTATTGGCTTGGAAAATTATTGATTGAACAGTGAAATTTTATTTGTAATTTTCATATGCCCATACAAATTAGAAGTTCTTATTTGAGTAGGGTTTTTTTTTTGTTTTTTTTAGGGTTTTTTCCTTGTTTACAAATGAACTTTTCTGTATATACTAGCATCTATATTGTGTTGATTTTGAAGATGACAACAGAACTCACTTTTTTCTTTTTCAAATATAACTGCAACACACAAAGTTAAAGATAAAACTGCTTTAGCTGCTTATCCAAAAAGAGAAACTGTTGTGAGGTTGGAATTAAACTCAGTTGTTTGGCTTATTCTATGAAACTATGACCTAAACAGTACAAACAAATACCTTAACTAAATGTGATTGCCAATTAATGTTTGCTCTTGAATGTTTGAATTATTAACAATGAGCCCATGCATAACATTTTACACAATTTCAGTGCTGTTAATGCTCAACAACAATGTACACAACGCAGCACAAATTGATGCATCTCAGTGATGGCACACGAAAAAGAAGTATAAAATATGATCTCAACAGAAATTGTAGCAAGAGTAACAGCAATATTCTGACACTTGACATATTGACATAAAGTACTCTAATTCTAATACAGTTTCATGTGACATCTAAGAATATGACAAGAAGTTAAAAAGTAAGAAAACAGAACACATTAGAGCATTTTAATATTTATTGAAGATTTACAGAAGAAAATTCTCAGGGGCTCATATTATATGAACACTATTGGATGTCTGGACCTTGTATTTCACTCAGCAGAGTCACTTCCCTGAAAGGAGGCAAAAAAGACAAATCATAAGTACATTTAAGTGTAGCATTAACAAAAATATCATTCATTATATATTTGAGGACAACATATTATCAAATGACAAAACCTGTTAAGAGGGAAGCCTTCGGTAGGTTTATGAAAATATGTAGCTTTGTCATCAGTAATATATTTTGTACAGTTATTATACATATGTATTTCAGAATGTCTAGACAGTATATTATAAGAATGATACACCATATGTACGAGGATGATATACAACACTGTCAAAGAGAAAATTTACCTTTCCAGCGTCACGGCTCTTGGCTCGCAGCTTGTTGACCTGGGACTCAGCAATGTCAGCACGTTCCTGAGCTTCCTCCAGCTCATGCTGAACCTTCCTGAGCCGAGACATGTGGGTGTTGGCCTGCTCCTCCTGTGACAGGATTCAAGATGAAGTTACAGTTAAGACTGTTAATAATGGCATTAGTTAGTATTATTTATTATTAGTGATTGGTCATATAAATGTTGCAGACGTACAGCCTCTTCAGCCTGCCTCTTGTAAGCCTTGACTTTGAGCTGCAATTTGTCAACCAGATCTTGGAGTCTGTTCACGTTCTTCTTGTCCTCCTCAGTCTGCACAGATAAAAAGTTGGAGAATATATTTACAGAGACTACTTGGCATTGTAATGCTGTCGCTGGTCAACATGGACTACTTATTACACTCATCATATTTTGAAAAGGTCTAAATGTAAATCTCAACTTAATTCCTGCTTTACCTGGCTAGAAGTCTGATCAGATGGATTAATTAGAAGTACCTGCGCTGGAGTACAGATATGCTAGATATTATTAATGTTAAAGTATATTTGAGTAAAACCAATAGTATTGGTCTCTAAATGCACTGAAGTAGAAGTAATTTAAAATTGTACAGTAGTTGAGTAAATTAAATAAATTTTTTAATGACTAAGTTTACCTGGTAAGTCAGCTCCTTCACTCTCCTCTCATATTTGCGGACTCCTTTAACAGCATCAGCTCCACGTCTCTGCTCGGCTTCAACTTCAGCCTCCAGCTCACGTACCTGTAATGTAATGACTAATAATCAACGTTTTGTCCTAGGATTTTAGTGCAGAGAAAAGAAAAATTGTATTTGTTTAGCGTTTATACCCTGGACTCCAGTTTCTGGAGCTGCTTCTTGCCACCCTTCATGGCGAGATTCTCAGCCTCATCCAGTCGGTGCTGCAGATCCTTGACAGTGACCTCCAGGTTCTTCTTCATCCTCTCCAGATGAGCACTGGTGTCCTGCTCCTTCTTCAGTTCTTCAGCCATCATGGCAGCCTGAGATGATAAAGCATCTATTTTTGGTCATACTCTGTAATAAACTTGACATTATCAGCATATGCAAAAATGATACAAAAAAAATATAACATATGTAAATTAGAGATCTAAACTCACATCAGTGATAGCCTTTTTGGCTTTCTCCTCAGCATTTCTGGCTTCCTGAACAGCATCATCCACTTCACCCTGAACCTGGAGCAGGTCAGCCTCCAGCTTCTTCTTGGTGTTCAGAAGACTGGTGTTCTGAATGTTTCAAAAAATGTATGTTTAATATGATGTTTATAACCCAGCATTTATAGAATGTTAGTTTATTTTAAATGACAAGTGAAAAATAAACCTGAGAGTGAAGCAGTCCGACACGCTCACTAGCATCAACCAGCTCCTGCTCAGCCACTTTACGTCCTCTCTCTGTCTGCTCCAGAGCGGCTCTCAGCTCCTCAATCTCAGCCAGCATCAGACCATTTCTGCGCTCCACCATGGTAACCTGCTCCTTCATGTCTTCTTGTCCTCTGAGGGCATCATCGAGGTGCAGTTGGGCATCCTGACATCAAAGATAAAAAAACACATTAACTTCCTGTTATATTTTTCCCCCTAGTTTTCCAAACTAAACATAAATGATCATATAAACCTTACTTTGAGCTGTCCCTGGACATTCCTGAGTTGTTTCTGGGCCTCAGCAGCCTGTTTGTTGGCATGGCTCAGCTGAATCTCCATCTCATTAAGGTCCCCCTCCATCTTCTTCTTTACTCTCAGGGCGTCATTCCGGCTCCTGACCTCAGAATCAAGTGTACTCTGCATGGAGTCTATCACTCTCTGGCTGTTTCTCTTGATCTGCTCCATCTCTTCATCCTTCTCTGCCAGCTTCCTGTCCACCTCACTTTTGACCTGGTTGAGCTCCAGCTGAACACGGAGAATCTTGGACTCCTCATGCTCCAGTGTACCCTGCCAGAAGAAATAGTGTAGCATAACTAAGGAGCAAAATTACTGTTGTCATTACAGCAAAACATTGATGAAATTAAAAAATGATTGGTATAAAAATTTTAAATTAAGTCTTGCAATAACAGGCAAATACAATAGAAAAGATAATACCTCTGCCTCCTCCAGGGCGGTCTGGATTTCAGTCTTCTCACTTTCTACAGCCTTCTTGGCTTTTTCCAGCTCATGGATGCTCTTTCCAGTCTCACCAATCTGTTCAGTCAGATCTGAGATCTCCTCTAAAGGGTAAATACAAAAAATGATACATGTTATTAGACTTTTCAGATCTGTTAATGAATCATTATTCTCCTCTAAAGTAGACAGAAATTGTCATACGTTGCAAGTTCTTGTTCTCTCTCTTCATGGTCTCCAACTGATCCAGAGCCTCCTCATACGAGTTCTTCATCTTGAAGAGTTCAGTGCTAAGGGAACGAGCCTCTTTTTGAGCTCCTTCCAGCTCTGCTTGGCCCTCCTCATACTTCTGTTTCCATTCTGCCAGGACCTATATAGAACAGTTATTATAAAGTGAAAATATAATTAAAATAGAGTTAATTTTCCAATTAGTGTGCTGTTGTGTTGAGCTTAGTTTTATTTTCCAGCATAACAACTTACCTTATCAAAGTTCCTCTGCTTCTTGTCGAGGTTGGCAGCCAGAGCATTAGCTCTTTCCACATCAATCATGAGGTCCTCCACCTCACCCTGCAGCCTCTGCTTGGTCTTCTCCAAAGAGGCACACTTGGAGTTTACTGCCTCGATGGATTCCTCAGCCTCCTGCAGTCGCTGAGCAAGCTTTTTCCTGTAATGACAAAGAACACCCTTGTGCTTAATTGAGCCAAAAAGAGTAAAAATTGAATATTCTGAAAAGGCAGAAAGAACTATATACTTTGCATCTTCCAGCTCCTCAGTGCGCTGAATAGCATCAGTCTCATATTTGGTTCTCCACTGAGCCACCTCACTGTTGGCCTTAGACATTCCTCGCTGCAGCTCAGCCTTGGCCTCCTGCTCCTCCTCAAACTGCTCTCTGAGCAGATCACAGTCATGGCGGGATGACTGAACAGCATGTGCCAGAGCATTCTTGGCCTAAAAAATTACAATAAAGTGTAACATAATATAATGTACAGTAGTGCATACAGAACACCTTGTCTTAAAGTCCGTCTGAAATGGATGTTGGAGAGTATCTAACTGTTGTGTCATGACATATTTCCTACTGAAACAGGAAAGAACCAATCACAAGATAGAGGGGGAGTTAGAGGTGACAGCCAGCTGAGGACACACCCACGTACCATACTGTTGCTAACTAAGTAGCTAGCAAGAGTCGTAGCTCCACTAAGCTCTGTTGAACACCACTAAACTTTGGCGATTGATTGACAGCTGGATGACATGAAATTATTGCTTGAAATTGGCTTTTAATTTCAAGGGACATGTGGTTTCCCCAGAAGAAAATGATATCGGATTTTTATATAAAAATATGAAGAAATGTTTTTTTTGTCACACTTTTGCATATATAGTTTAATAGGCGATGGTATGATCAAGGATGTGATTTTAAATAGGTTAAAATCACAATTTTTCATTTCAGTTGGACTTTAAAACTTACTATCTAACTTTGCAGTGGGGGTTATGAAAATGATATGTTATATAATAAACAGAAACTGAAATTTAAAGCATTGATTTAATTCACGTTGTGCCTTCATTTACCCCGTAATTATTTTTCTTTACATTGAGCTATATTGCAGGCATCCATTTTTAATCCAGGTCACGTTTAAGTCAGTCATGTCTGAGATATAACACCTAGTCGAATGGATAGACAATTAAAGGAAACATTGCATTATTAAGTGGATAGTGAACACATAATATTTCATACCTTCACTTCCTCCTCAATGTGTCTCTTAAGCTCTTCAATCTGCTGAGTGTAAGCCTGTTTGCCTCTCGTGAGCTGAGAAATAAGAGCTTCCTTCTCCTCAAGCTGGCGAGTAAACTCACCTGAATGAAAAGGAATAGGAATAAGATTTGGATGGGCCCTTTCATACTATAATATTTTTGAAAGGACTTTACATTAAAAAGAAAACATGTTAAAAATTTGAAATGGAATTGTCACATTAAAAAATAACAACACACACAATACAGGCAATGAAACAACATGTGAAAATTGATTTCAATAATTATACCTTTTACCAAATAATTTTTAAAATTGGTTATGAGTGCAATTGGTATACCTATAAAACAGCTTAAAAAGAAGTACGTATAGAACTGCAATAATTACGCACCATTCTCTGTTTGCAGTCTTGCCTTCTGTGCACTCAGATCATTGAGCTGGCGAACATTCTCATCATTTTTGGACTTGATTTCACTTAACTGGTCTTCAAGTGTTCGGCACATTTTCTCCAGATTGGCCTGTAAATGCCATACCACTATCATGATGCAACTATATCTTACTGGTCGGATATACTGTATTTATTCTCATTTTTCAATATTGTTGATTATGTTGAAATGGATTTTTTTTTCCTAAAAGACTGTTGTCACCTTGGCTTTGGCAACAGCCTCCATGTTGCTGGAGAGGTCATCAATCTCCATCTTATATTCGCTCTTTTCCTTCTCCAGCTTCTGCTTGACACGCTGGAGGTTGTCGATCTGCTCTCCCAGCTCTGCAACACTGTCAGCCTGCTTCTTGCGGAGAGCTGCTGCAGTAGCTTCATGCTGCAGGGTTGACTCTTCAAGGTCACGACGCAACTTCTGGAACTCAGCTTCACGCTTCTTGTTCATCTCAATCTGAGCAGCTGTCGCTCCACCAGCTTCCTCAAGCCTCTCACTGATCTCCTCAAGCTCCCTGGAGAGGTCAGCCCTCTGCTTCTCAACCTTTGCCCGAGCAGCCCTCTCAGCCTCAATCTCTTCCTCCAGCTCCTCAATGCGAGCCTGTAGGTTTGATGATAGTAAAATCAAGTCAGCAATTTCATGAACTTTATGATTCACTAACTTTAATACTAAAATGAAATACATTACCTGGAGCTCTTTGATCTTCTTCTGAAGCTGTGCACCAAGAGACTGCTCATCTTCAATCTTGCTGAGGAGCTGGCTGGTCTCAAAGTCTTTCCTAATGTGCACAGCAAAAGGGAATTTTACATTTTCCTTTTTCCTTCATATATAAAAGCAGGAATTGCATCAATAACATTTTTTATTACTTACTTCTTAAGTTTTTCCTCAGATTGCTGTTTGTCATTCTCCAAATCCATTATGGATTCCTGGGCAAGTTTCAGATCTCCCTCGAGCTTTCTCTTGGCTCTCTCAAGGTCCATGCGTAGTTTTTTCTCTTGTTCCAATGATCCTTCAAGCTTTATAAATAAAAACAAGATTTGTATTTGTACACTGGAACATCAATCCACCAAAGACCCACTCTGCTTTATTTGGCAACTAATAATTTCAAAACAAATGTTTCCTTACATCGTCCACTTGCTGTTCCAGCTTTGTCTTGGCCTTGGTCAGAGTGTTGACTTTGTCTTCCTCTGCTTGGAGATCATCAAGTGTTTGCTGGTGGCTCTCTTGGAGGGCTCTCTTCTCTTTAGTCAACTTGGCAATGGACTCATCTTGAGATGCCATCTCCTCTGTCAGGTTTTTCACCTAAATTATGTGAAAGGTGCATTTTCACCACCACATTATATTGGTACAAACCATGTTTAAAATAATACAGGTCTGAAATAACTGGAACCTTGTTTTCTGTAGCATGTTTCTCCTTCTCCACTTTAGCCAAGGTGAGCTCCAAGTCATCAATGTCTTTCTTCAGCTCAGAGCATTCATCCTCCAGCTTCCTCTTCTTGGCCGTCAGCTCAGCATTGATTTCCTCTTCATCCTCCAGTCTCTCAGTTGTCTCTTTGAGTTTGGCCTCAAGCTGGATCTTGCTCTTTATGAGCCCTTCACATCTTTCCTCAGCATCAGAGAGGTTTTCACTTTCCTATAGTTTGAACATAAACATAGTGTTTTAACTGAAAACATTTTTAAAAATTCTGTTTATTTGCGCTTTTTTACTGATGCCACTTGCAGTTGCAGGTCATTCTTCTCCTGCAGCAGGGAAACCATCTTCTCCTCCAGTTCCTTCTTCTTTGCCAGGGCCATAGCTAGGTCCGTTTGCATCTTTTCATAGTTCTCCTTCATCTGTGCCAACTCCTTCTCAGTCTCAGCGCTCTTCAGAAGAGGCTTGATCTTAAAGTATAGATGCATCCATGGCCAGTTCTTCACATTCATGAATGAACGGATGTTGTACTGGATGGTGAAGATTGCATCCCTAATAAAATAACACCACGTTAGGTTCTAAATCTAATATTTATTCAAAATCATGCAAGGTTTTAAGTGACAAGTCCATACACAATATGATAATCCCACCTCCTCTCCATCATTTTAACAAATTCCTTCCTCATGAGATAACCTCTGCAGAGAGCCTGAGTCATTGTCACCAGCTCAGCCAGTTTCTCATCTCTCATCTCTTCCAGGGTACCCAGCAGACCAGCTTTGAAGAACACCTGTTGTTTCAGAAAAAAACAAAAACAAAACATACGTACAAATGCATACACCAGAACAAGTACAGAAGTAATGTAGTCTATGAAAATGTACCTTTGTGTGCCCAAACTTGTACTGAGTGTGGTCCACATCAATGGAGCCCAGCAGCTTCTCTGAAGCTTTCTTGTTGTCAATGAACTGTCCCTCTGGGATGACACTGGCATTCAATACTTTGTATCTACAGAAGAAGTTACAGTTATCTCTCACACATTTCCTAAAACCCTAATAAATCAGCAGCAATAAACTTGAATTGCCTAACTGACACATCACCTCTGCTTAAAGTCACCATAGAGGATTCTGCTGGGGAAGCCCTTTCTGCAGATTCTGATGCCTTCCAGCACACCATTACACCTCAGCTGGTGGATGACCAAGTGGTTTTCCATAAGACCTGGACATTGTACAGGATAAGGAGTGTATTCAGCAAGTTTCTGTGTTTGAGGCCAGAAAAAAAAGACAAAACAACAACACAAAAATCAACCTGGGGTCTTTGTTTCATTGGGAATAAGGCAGCGCACGAAATGAGGATGAGTGCTCCTCAAGTTGGTCATCAGCTTGCCCAAATTCTCCTGTGGATGCAAAATATTCAATATTAATAAGAAACCCAAACTCAGGATATGAACTACTCACAGTTAAACTGGATATTGACTTTGTAGAGGTCAAATGTACCCTGAAAAGGGCAGACACAGTCTGGAAGGAACCACCCTTCTTCTTTCCACTGCCCTTCTTGCCACCACCTCCAGCCTCTGTTTTTTAAAGATCGGATGAGCAAATACTTTTTATTCTTTACTCTTTATTCCTGTTCAGGTTTATTGCCTTGATAGAGTCATATTTTTAATGAAATGGGTCAATGAAATGCAGCACAGGAATTATAGCATTAGTGTCTCACCTTCAGAAGAAGCATGGGTCGCATACAGCATTGACAAGAGTTTGTTTGATGACTTCTGGTAGAGCTGAACAACTGAGTCATTCAGGGGGTCCTTGTTCTTGTCCAGCCAGCCACTGATATTGTAGTCCACTGTACCAGCGTAGTGAACCAGGGAGAAATGAGCTTCAGCTTTACCTTTTGCAGGTTTTGGCTTCTCAAAGGCCTTGGTCTTGCCAAGATGCTGATCATGCAGCTTGTTTTTGAAAGAAGTGTCTGTAGCCTTGGGGAACATGCACTCCTCTTCAAGGATGGAGAAGATGCCCATTGGCTGAGAGCAAATTATGTCTTATTAAGAATTCAATCAATCAATCAATGTATCATTCACCTAGATAAAAGGAATTCTGTTCTACCTGACATATTGGTCTTACCTTCTCAATAAGCTCAATGCAGGCAGCTAAGTCCATACCAAAGTCAATGAACTCCCACTCAATGCCTTCTTTCTTGTACTCCTCTTGCTCCAGGACAAACATGTGGTGGTTGAAAAACTGTTGCAGTTTCTCATTGGTGAAGTTGATGCACAGTTGCTCCAAGCTGTTGAACTGTGATTTTGATATATTAATTTTACCAGTCTCATTGAAAAGCCACTTATGACACATGATACAACTGATATATTCTTTAAATGACTCACATCAAAGATCTCAAATCCAGCGATATCCAATACTCCAATGAAGAACGATCTTGGCTGCTTTGTGTCCAGCATCTCATTGATACGGATGACCATCCACAAGAACATTTTCTCATAGACGGATTTGCACAGGGCACTGACAGCATTGTTGACCTAGAAATTAGGATTTTAGAGCGCCATTTCTTCAATATTTTCATATCAAACTGCCAATATTTCACTTTTCTCTTCAAACATATTTTCTTTATCTTACCTGTGGGACAGTCTGACCTTTGGTCACCATCTCGTTTCCAACCTTGACTCTTGGGTAACACAGAAATTTCAGCATATCAGCTGAGTTCAGGCCCATAAGGTAGGCGATTTTGTCAGCCTCTGATTGAAGGAAAAATGCTTCTATTAATACAAAGTAATGCATCTCAAAAATCTATATGACA
>KV751340.1:5401872-5415408 GCA_001698575.1 Mola mola
CTCTTAAAAAATTTGGCCACATTATATGCAGAAGTTTGTTGGCAGTGATTTGCAAGTCCTTTGTGAGTCCTGACTGTAGAGTTTGTCTCCCAATGCCTTTTGGTTATTTACAGCTGATATTTTTTCCTCATCATTTAAACAGATGGTCTGTTTGTTATTGCAGTATTTTATGATGCTACTTCAGCATTCTCAATATTTTTTGTGATTGATACTTCTGCAACCTAAGCACAGACATCACAGCATTGGATAAAGTTTCTCATTTCTCATTCCTGACGTGCTGGCTGCCAAACCTTCTTGTTAGGTTGGAGATTCTAACTGTTCTTCAACATATATTACCCTTTGTTTGCAGTGTGATTTAGTTCTCATGACATTCTTGGAGTTTATTTAGAAGTTTATGCAAGGAGAGGTGTATTGATGTAATATGATGTAATTTCACATTACAATTACCCTCAGTGCCATCAGGTTCAGCCTGCTCCTCACGCTGCTTCTGCTTAAATTTCATGTTGCCATGATGTATCACAGCTCCAGTCAGCTTGTAGATGGCTACTTTCTCCTCAGCAGTGAAGCCCAAGATGTCAATAGCGGTCTGCAATTCATGCACGGCAAATATTTTAGTTATTCTTGGATTTGTCTGCTGTTATTGTACAAATTATTATTAACTTACATCAGTTGCAATGAACTCTTCTATATCATTGATGCTTTTGACAGTGATTTCACCCTGACTGATCATTGGGTAGTCATAAGGGTTGGTGGTGATTAGAAGGGCCTCTGGAAGAAAGAACAGGAACGTTATAAGAGTGCATATAATCATATTTTATTCTTACAATTTGTTGATTTAATTATAAGCATACCCAAGAGTTCAGGTTTGTGTCCAGTCATCAGCTGATAGAAGATATGGTAGCTTCTCTCCGCAGACAACTGGAATGTTACACGGGACTTCTCCAGCAGATCTGACAGAATAAAAGGTGAATTACATCAAACAATGTGAGACACTGCATTTCACCAACCAAAAGAAAATATGTACAACTTACATGTTTCAATATCAGCTGACGCCAGCTTGCCAGTAGAGCCAAAGTGGATTCTGATGAATTTACCCTAGACATTTACAAAAAAAGTAAGTTTGACTATCATATATCATATAATATAAGTTATATAAAAGTCTGACAAAAGAATACTTACAAAACGAGAGGAGTTGTCATTCCTCACAGTCTTGGCGTTTCCATAGGCCTCTAGTAAAGGGTTTGCTGCAATGATTTGATCTTCCAGTGAACCCTACACAGAGGCATTATGAGACTGTTTCAAAGAAGTCAAAAACAATCAGATGTATTTCTTTGGCAGACAAATGATTTACCTGTATTTTGCCAGCTGACTGCTCTGATTTCTTGCCACCTGAGGCCACTGCAATTGTTGCAAAATACTGGATGACACGTTTGGTATTCACAGTCTTTCCTGCACCGGATTCTCCACTGAGGAATTAAAGGATCATTCGGACTTGTTTTACCAGGAACATCACAAAGGTTCAAAAAAACTGTCCTTACAAGTTCTCTTATACTTACGTGATGAGGACAGACTGGTTCTCACGATCTAAAACAAGGACAGACACTCAAGTTAAACGTATGACTGAGGCTTCCCCATTTTCTCAAGTTCTGTGGTGACTTTAATCTTACCAGTGAGCATGAACTGATAGGCATTATCAGAGATGGAGAAGATGTGGGGTGGAGCCTCAATTCTCTTCTTGCCTCTGTAAGCCCCAACAACCTGAGCATCGTACACAGGAAGCCACTTGTATGGATTCACAACGACGCAGAAGAGGCCAGAGTATGTCTATAACACCAAGAGAGAAACATTATTACACTATTTGATATACAGTCTTTTCAGTATACAGAAGCACAGTATAATATATGACAAAAGCTTACGTAGATCATCCACGATGCAAAACGCTCTTTGAGGTTATACAGCACAGCAGGCTCATTGAGATGAGTCATCATAGCCATGTCTTCAATTTTATCGAATTTTGGAGGATTCATTGGATGGATGTCATCCTCCTTTACAGTGACAGTCTAAATACAAAATTACAATAAAGAAGGTAAATCGATTTAAAATTAAAACGCAGTCACAGTAGCCACACAGGCTTGAGTTCAATAAAAAGAACAGGAAATATCATCAATTTTATTCTATCTTTTATGTTTTTCTGTCCTTCCTAGGATTTCATTTTAGGCATCAGTATGATTACCTTTCCTGTGATTGTGTCAACTGTGGCTTTTCCACCCTCCCTCTTGACGAGTTTGCCCTTGACATACATATCATCAGCATCAATCACAAAGAAAGCTGATTTGGCATCAAATGGAGCACTCTGAGCTTCAATCCTCTCCTTCTCAGTCTTTCGGAGGTATATGGCAGCGGGGCCATACTGCTCCATCTCTGCGTCCGTACTCATGGTGGCACCTTCAGAGACTAAAAATAAAAGGAATTAATGTGCTGCTGGTCGGCCCGCCACGTGTGATGTGTTATGAGTTATTTATTATAAGAATGACTTACCTTCTCTGGTCCTAACAAAAGATGTAATTCAATCAGGTCTCTTCCCTTTATCCTATTATTAAATGGTCAAGCATGAATAGATAATACCATAGCAATGTATTAATCTACAATATGCAACATTTAAAAAAAAAAAAACTGATGGTACTGTATAGCTCCCTCAGTGGAAATTGAATTTGAAATGATGTATAACCCCTGTTGAAAATACATTATTAACCAATTACTTACACAATAGGCTAATGATCTATTAAAGTGATATGCTTACCTGAGTTGGAGGCCTACCAGTTACTAACAAAGTCCTTAGCAGCCTCTTATATAGAGGAAGGACAGTCTCCTCAGAAGGTGTGCCTTGCTCTGTATGGTCATGCATTCTTGTCATGTTGCCCTCCTGTGTCATTGACATTCACAATGATTGATATTGCCTACCACATTTGTTGCAGTAGGTATTTATTTCCTGTGCTCAATCTGAATAGTCTAAGAACAGAGTGTATATATACACACACACACACACACACACACACATACACACATACATGTATGTATGTATGTAGGTGTATGTATATATTGTAATTTATATATCTTTATATATGCAATATGCATAAAGTACTAACTACTGTTGTTTAAACTCAACTCCTATAGAGTATTTTTCCTGTATTGATACTAGTCAATCTTTAAAATTACAATATTTATACTGATTCAAATACATACAAATATATACATATATATACATACAGAATGTGAACATTTTCAAACAATACAAATATTGACTCAATCTTATGTAAATACATTTTTTACAGATTTTTTTTTTTTTTTCTTTTTGTCTTTACAGTTTTGGAGAAGAACCCAAGTGTCGCTGGTGTACAATTGCAAGACATTTAGACATGTCACTCGTTCGGTGATCCAATAATACAGCGTCAACTATAAAATATGCTCAGAGCAATTCAAATCGGGTTCATAGATAGGAAAATATTTTTGTATCTTAGACATATGGCTTCTGAGCACAGCTCTCAAGTTTCTGTACACTTGAGAATACATCCATTTCAATAACTGACAGATCTGTCAACTACTTGTTTCAGTTATTAAATACAATGTCGTAAGTGATCTTCAGTGTTAGCAATAACAATCTCATTGGAAAACTGTCAAGGCAGGCATAGGCCCTGGTTTTGGAGAAGCATATAAATGTCACTGGTATACAGTTGCAGAACAACCACACATCTCAGATGTCTGAAATAAAATTGAGGCTAAGCACCATTCCATAAAAGCTGAGGAGGGATTACATATCGTCTTGGAATGGAGTGGACACACAGTTGCTATCTAGACTGGGATAAGACCCAAAATAAGTCCTGTGCCAATAAACAGGATGCTGGAGATTCCAGAACTGTAATAGAAACATGAATAAAAAGTGTACCTGGTATTAATGAATGCCAAATGAATAAGGAACCTTTATTTTACTATTACCCTTTTCCCATAACTTTGTAATTTTTAAATCTGGACTGTGAGGTTTTGCTGATAACCTTTTTTATTTACTCAACCTTCTTTGTTCTAAAAAGGAGATGACCTTGAGGAATGTCACCCGTGTAACCTCAATAGGTAGGTGGGCTATTGTGCCAACATGTGCTGCACAGAGCTATTCAAGTAAGGTCAAAGGTCTTCAGATTTTTTTCAGATAACTTGAATGGGGCATGTCAAACACCCTGTTCAAGTAAGGTAGGACATCCTCAGCTGGTTTTATTTATTTATTTATTCATTTATTTAGTCAAGTTGTTAGATGGAGGACTTGGCTAGTTTAAATGTATTGGGTTGATTTATTTTTCCCCCAAACATAAAAACAGGATTTCTTTACATTTCTGCAAAATTTCTTAGTCTGTATACAACATAAAAATTAGCATGTCCTTCCAAATTTCTAGGCTCTATTTTGTGTTTTAGATACATTAAGCTACTCAAATGATACTTTTAAAAATCAATTTAAGATTAAAATGAATCATGTGCAAAATACATATTAGCATTTTTTACTGGAATGAATAAAAGCTACAATTTATTTTATATGTGGTCATACAGGAAGTAAAAACTTACAAATTTATATTTGAGTCTTTCTGAGACTGTAAGGAACAAGTATTTTTCGAAGGTGGATACATGTGGATACAAGTAGGGACAGATTACTCCAACCAACATTCTCCTTTGTATGTCCTTGGGGCTAGTAGATTTTGATAGATGAGTCTTTGAACTAAGCCCATGAACTTAAATATAACATGACAAATAGGTCTGTTGAGGAGGAGCCTGAGAGCCTTTAAAAGAGTGATAGAGCCCTCCATGACATGAAGAGATAACATGGAAAATATAGGCAAAGAAGGCAAGCCAAGTATATTTAACTACACGTGCGTCAGTAAATGATATTATTCAACACCATTTAGCTAACTTTACATTTGCTTTACATTCAAATAATGCTGACTTTGTGGTTTTATTTGTTGTCTTAGATATAAATACAGTGGTTAATGTAGACAATCTTGGGAACAATAGACTCCTTGTGGACACTTTGATAAAACGATATTGAAATTGGCTCCACATTTTAAGCATATTTGTGTAGCATGCTAAAAAATTCAGTAATTCCTTAGAGACTAAAAGACAGCAGAGTTTGTCATCATACAATAGGCTACTGTCCTTGTCACTCTAAACAAAGGAAATGGTCTTTACATCAAATGCCTTTGTGGCCACTTCTAAAAATATCTTGCTTCACAAACAGACAACCAGTAAGCAACAGTGTTATCATAAATAGCATCAGACCCAAGGTCCAACGACACCTGTCCTTCCAAGTTTCTATACAGCCTATGTGAGGGTTTGGTTCCAAGGCCAGAGAACATTTGATTATTGTTAATTCTTCCTCATTGTAACATTATTTGACCTTGTATTTTCACTCAATTTCCTTGTAATGTGTTTAAATAGGACCTACCCTAGTTGTCCAAATTAAGTTGAAAAGCAATCTACATGCTCTTCAAAGTTTCTGGAATTCAAAGAAGAATAATTCAATATCAAGTTGCATTTGTTCGTATCCTGTTGTACAAAAAAGCAAAAGTTAAGTGCAATTGTTTTAGTTTTGGAAGAAATAAAGCACAATAAAAAATATTTATTTAATTTATACACGACAGCAGATTGTTCATTTATTGAACTACATGTATATAAAAGGGACAGCAGATTATGCCTCTTAAAGTTGGAAGTGATGAAAAAAATTGAAGATAATTCATTTATTACTACTATTTACGGAAGCGTATTGCATTCACCTGAAAAAAAAATTTTGGCTCTGTTTTCTGAATTGCTGAGATAATTATTCCTAAACTCAGAAAAACATAGCCCATTTTCTGACTTCTGATTTTGACCTTTTAATCTTTTCAGAAAATTCAAAAAAAGGTGCTGATCTGACTGCCTGAGCACATCACTTACACTGGTGCTCCTGCTGCTCTCCAGCAATATCTCCCAATGTCTTAAACCAAAGCCAAAATAAAACTGGATTAAACTAAACAGGCACCTGGACATGTGTGATCCAGTGAAATTGAACTCTATTTTTCTGAGTTCCTGAGATAAAAGTAAGAAATTGAGAAAAACACACTTCTGTTTTTCTGAATATCTGAGATAAATAAAAAAAAAGTCAGAAATTCAGAAAAGCAGAACCAAATGCAATAAGCTTCAGCAATTATTCACTGGAAATTTCGGAAATCTCTCTGCTGCTGGCTGGTGGTGGTGATTGCCCACTGTCAACAAGTACTGTCTATTGTTGCTGAGTGTTTAGAATGCTATCGGGATCCCTATTAATTTATGCTGACAGTGACATCTTGGCACTACACCACTGGTTACTCAAGCCAGCAAGTAGCTGGAGAGTGCCTGAATTCCCTCAGCGGTTTTGAGTTTATATTAAGCCAATTGTCATTCCCTGACAGTGAGTAGCTAATTGTTACAAGTGTAACTGACACACTGTTAATTCCTGCAATAATATCAACATGCCAGGGGTTTCAATTTTAAATTCTTTTAAGTGATTTATTTATGTTACCTGAATTTTACAGACTGTATAAGCCCACAATACATGGCTATTTTTTTTTTTATCTAAACAATAGGCTAATGATCATAATCTGTACACTGATACATAGATACAGAGTATGTATAAAATGCAAAAAATCAGACATTTTTATGTATGATTAGCATGACACACGTATCTAGAGCAGCTTACTAGAAATCAGTTTTGGGTGTTAGAGATTATTTCTGTGAGATGAGTCTAAAATTCGCATCAGATTGACTTTAGATCAAGTGTGCTGATTGGCTAGCATAAAGAACTTGTTTTTTGTCCTGTGTGGACAGAAGAGGTGACTGAAGGTCCGTAAAATTGTGAAGTGCTAAACTAATGCTGCATTCAAGAGACGTCATCAATGATGTCGACAGTGCTTGATTAAATGTAAGAAACTTTTTGTTAATTCATGTATTGAATATCAATTTTTGATCGATATGTCATGTGTAATATTGGAATTACTGTTAACTGTTGTCCTTGTTTAAGATTAGTTCAGAATGTAATTCTTTTAGCATAAACCCCATATCGCCTTATGTGTTTCCTTTGCTCTTCGTTGTCATGAATAAACAGAAAACAGAAATTCAGAAAAGCAGAACCAAATGCAATAAGCTTCCTCAATTATTCACTGGAAATTTTCGAAATCTCTCTGCTGCTGGCTAGTGGTGGTGATTGCCCACTGTCAACAAGTACTGTCTATTGTTGCAGAGTGTTTAGAATGCTATCAGGATCCCTATTAATTTATGCTGACAGTGACATTGTAGCATTGAGACTTAGAGTTGCTAAACACCATAACTGGTATTATTAATTTGGCTGGAAAATATAATTAATGTTGGTCAAGGCTCAAGGTTCTCCCGGCATCATGGCTGATTTCAGGCACAGAAGAGTTCTGAATTCATAAATATCTAGTTTTCTTGCTTTAATCCCTAATGTTAGTTAATTAGAACTGAAGAAAAACTGAGCTACAGTTCGTAATCAAAATAGAACATTTTATTTGTACTTATATTCAGAGATAAATAAGTTTGAGCTTTGAGCCACAAATTGCACTACAATGCGCAGCAAATTTCTGTGAAAAAATTGGATAATATTTTTAAAACATGTCGTCTTATTGCATTGGTCATTTGGCCTTAAATGACTTGTTATATTGTTGATAACAGTTGAGATATTTCTATGGATCTCTGGGCTGGCAGATGGCACCCCTGTGTCTTCTCAGTGTAAACACTAAAATAGGCAACTATAAATTACAAATAAGAGACACATTTTTGACTCCAGGACTGTGCTGCCTGTCTGTTGGCATGTTTCAGTTGAATATGAATCTCATTTAGTTTTTCCTCCATCTGTTCTCCAACCTCAGGTGAATGTTGCTGTAAACTAACTCCACTTCCGAGTTGCCAGGATTTATGCCAGTCTACTCATTATTAGCCCATTAATTTGATGTGTCATTCAGCCAACAGATTAAGTGTTTGCGTGTGTACAGTTCTAATGTTGTCAATGCCAGCCAACAGAAAGAATATCTTCCCTGCCACACAGCTATTGGCTTTCTGCTTGTTGACATGGAACTCGATGTCGGTGCGGTCCTGAGACTCCTTTTACTTGTGTTGGGCCTTTCTGTACCTCAAATTGCGAGTGAGAGTGATTTGCTCCTCTTGTGTTTAAATTCATATGAACTTATACTGACATAGTCAGAAAAATAATTAATGGTGACGTTAAGAACTTAGAGTGGTTGAAATGGGAAGGGTTTAAATTTGGAGTGACAGACAAGAAACTATGTGTCTTTTTCACTGGGGTTGGGCTTAATAAGAAGCTGATGACTGCTGTCCGGTAATATACTACCTGGACTGGTGGAGCTGGTGGACAATCTGCATCTTAAAGTCAAGATATACAGCAGGCAGACCATAGTGGTCAAAAATAGTTTTTTAGCAGGTTGAAATGTTAGGCACTGTGTTCAATCTTCTTACCCTGACCTTAAGCATCGGATGCATACATGAACGATTGGTTTGTATAGGGGGTCCTTGTTCTTCTTCAACCAACTAATGATATTGTAGTCTACAGTACTGCACCAGAGGCCTTGGGGAACATGAACTCCTCAGATCTAGTAACAAATTACAAATGAAATTGGACTGTGAGAATATTGCATTACAATGAATCCCAGCACCCGTTTTACAAGCAGTCTGTATGTCCTGCTTCAGTGGGGGGGTTCAGGCATCTGTTCCTACACATACATACTCCAAACAATACACTGACACACTTGATAGTCACTGCAATCGCTTGGTATTATGGCAGGAAGCACAGCCAGGGCAATAGATTGAAAACAGTTGGTGTGTCAGGGTAAACATTACAACTTCCTCTATAAATATTTACTCTGATAGAATTCCCATTGTACCTAAAGTACACCAAATCATAATCTTCAGATGAATAAACATATTGTACATATTGTATCGATAGATGTATAGATTTAACATCTAGTGTCAGTTCAAAGTTTTTAGGCATGTGTGGCTTTAAGGGGATTATTTTATTCCATGTAATTAGATCACAAGTAATTACTGAGCTGAAAATATAAACAACTGAGGGGAGAAGTAATACTAAGAATACTGGTTGGCAGAGAGAGGATATGTAGTGTATATCAGATGCATCTACTGTATGTTGGCCATAGCATAGCACAGCATTTTAAATATTTTCCATAGTGTAGAATATTTGATAATAACTTTATCAGCTGTAATTCCTTTAATTGCAAAGTTTCAGAAAAGATATTTGCTGATTTGATGTATTTTGAGTTCAATTTTCTCTGCTCATGTTCAACTCATGGAAATATACATCCCAAGGTAGTTTCTTGTTCCCTTACCTATTTCAGCAAAACAAAAATATAACTGACAGACAACAGGATATGAAGAAATTCTAGTTTTACTAATCACCTCCTTTCACAACAAGTTACTTGCAGATAATGATGTAATGGCGCTGTATGGCCGGGTCTGAACTGATAAGAAAAACTCAAAAACCAGGAGAGTAAATTTAAAAGATCACTTTCACCCCTGGTCAGAAAGCAGGAGGAGAGTAAAGCAATCGTATTAACTTATAATTATCCAAATAGGCAGCGGTCCAAAAATCATCTAGGGTTTCATGGAGGCAGCGATGAATGCCAAATGGAACACCAAATGAAAGCACATAGTATGATCTGAGAGAGAATGAATGGGATTGGAATGATATATGGTATATACTGCAAGGCTAATTGTGAGTTGAAAGCAGTTATGTGAAGAAGGAAGGAAGGAAGGAAGGCAGGAGGGAATTGCATGATCTAAAATGACAGGTGGATTACTATATGACATGTGAAGAGGTCAGACAATGAGGAACTAGTATTAAGTTGTTGTTTTGTGTTCTCATAAGCTTATTTTACTTTGTTTGTTGCTTATAGAGATTGAGCATACTGAATTACAACTAAGCAATAAGGGCTGATGTATGTGGGAAAAATTTTTTTGGGGTCCTTGCTGCTACTGTTGTCTTCATGTGGCATTAGACTTTAACTGGATCTGAATTTGTCTGGACTATGTAAATTAATCTACGGAAATACTGACTAAAAATGCAAACGTCTCAGTCTTTAAAGCCACTGTACTCAAACGTCATGATTATTACATTACTTTTCACAAGTAATTCTTTATTTTAGCAAATATTAATTATGTCTTCAGATTTTAAGACAAGCCGTCTGAGCTCCATCCTCTTTTATGACCTTTAAAATTATTCTAGTTCATTTTAATAAACTTTTATTTTTTTAGACAACAATAAACAATTTTTATCATGACCTCATGATTGTGTTTTTAATGAATTATTTCTTTTTCATCAATTCTGTCATGTTTTCTAGTGAGTTTTGTCAAGAACACAACTTGGTCTGAACTGTAGGTGAGCAACAATTTTCTAGTTTGGTCTGACACTTTGTATTCTAATACATTTTCATACAACAGTGATCTAAGCTAACTTGGTTATATAAAAAATATGACAAGCAAGAAGTAAGAACACTGAATGCACAAGAAATAATTAACTTTTATTGAAGATTTACAGAAGAAAATCTCAGGCTCATATTGTATGATCTCTGTTAAAATTCCTCAGCTGGCTCTTATATTTTACTCAGCAGATTCACATCCCTGAAAGAAAAAGATAATAAACACTTGAAGGCAGCATTTTGTAGGAACACAATAACATTTAGTTTGAAAAAGCAATGCAGCATTTTGTAACAATATTCTTATAGAATAATGTTAAAATGTTGTTGAGGTCGTGAAGTATCACACTATTCATTATGTATTTTACAATGGAATATAAAAATATGGATATACTCATGAAGTACATTACATGCACAACACTTGAAAATTTGAATGAAAATGTACCTTTCCAGCGTCACGGCTCTTGGCTCTCAGCTTGTTGACCTGGGACTCAGCAATGTCAGCACGCTCCTGAGCTTCCTCCAATTCATGTTGAATCTTCCTCAGTCTAGAAATGTGAGTGTTGCCCTGCTCCTCCTGTGACAGGTTTGAGAGGTGTCGTTACAAGAAAGTTAAAGATGGTGTCATTTATTCAAAAGTAATTGGTCACATAAACGTTGGTGACGTACAGCTTCCTCAGCCTGTCTCTTGTAAGCCTTGACTTTGAGCTGTAGTTTGTCGACCAGATCCTGAAGTCTGTTCACGTTCTTACTGTCTTCCTCAGTCTGGACAGACAAAAGATTGTAAGTAAAGCAGAAAAGAGACCTCAAAGATTTTTTTATTATTGAAATTATAGATAATCACCTGGTATGTCAGCTCCTTCACTCTCCTCTCATATTTGCGGACTCCTTTAACAGCATCAGCTCCACGTCTCTGCTCAGCTTCAACTTCAGCTTCCAGCTCACGTACCTGATAAATGACAATAAAAAATCATCATGAATGTATCCGACTCATTGCTACTCAAGCATTTATACAACATGCAGGTCGTACCCTGGACTCCAGTTTCTGGAGCTGCTTCTTGCCACCCTTCATGGCGAGACTTTCTGCCTCATCCAGACGGTGCTGCAGATCCTTGGCAGTGACCTCCAGGTTCTTCTTCATCCGCTCCAGATGAGCACTGGTGTCCTGCTCCTTCTTCAATTCCTCAGCCATCATGGCAGCCTGAAAAGATTCAAGTTCATGATAAATATTTTAATTTAAATGTATGGTATCAGAGTAAAGTAGAAGTGTGATTGAAGTAGAAGTGTAAACATGCAAACTCACATCAGTGATAGCTTTCTTGGCTTTCTCCTCAGCATTTCTGGCTTCCTGAACAGAATCATCCACTTCACCCTGAACCTGGAGCAGGTCAGCCTCCAGCTTCTTCTTGGTGTTCAGAAGACTGGTGTTCTGAATAATAAAAAGTCATATTCTATTAGACAATGTGTTTATGTATAACAAAACCCTATATCTTCCTAAACTATCACATGCATATTCATATACCATATATGTGCAAAGATGTTGATTTGTGAATGAATGACAAACAAACCTGGGAGTGAAGCAGCCCGACACGCTCACTAGCATCAACCAGCTCCTGCTCAGCCACTTTACGTCCTCTCTCTGTCTGCTCCAGAGCGGCTCTCAGCTCCTCAATCTCAGCCAGCATCAGACAATTTCTGCGCTCCACCATGGTAACCTGCTCCTTCATGTCTTCTTGTCCTCTGAGGGCATCATCGAGGTGCAGTTGGGCATCCTGACATCAAAGATAAAAAAACACATTAACTTCCTGTTATATTTTTCCCCCTAGTTTTCCAAACTAAACATAAATGATCATATAAACCTTACTTTGAGCTGTCCCTGGACATTCCTGAGTTGTTTCTGGGCCTCAGCAGCCTGTTTGTTGGCATGGCTCAGCTGAATCTCCATCTCATTCAGGTCTCCCTCCATCTTCTTCTTTACTCTCAGGGCGTCATTCCGGCTCCTGACCTCAGAATCAAGTGTACTCTGCATGGAGTCTATCACTCTTTGGCTGTTCCTCTTGATCTGCTCCATATCCTCATCCTTCTCTGACAGCTTCCTGTCCACCTCACTTTTGACTTGGTTGAGCTCCAGCTGAACACGGAGAATCTTGGACTCCTCATGCTCCAGCGTACCCTGATTAAGAAATAAAAATAAAATAAAAATTTAAAATCACACACTTAAAACCAAAGTTACATTTTGCATAAAACAAAAACAAAATCAAAAAAAGTACATAATTATTTTTTCAACCATGTATTTTAGCATTGATCTGATATTGTAATCAAGATTTCACCTCAGCTTCCTCCAGTGCTGACTGAATTTCTGCCTTCTCAGTCTCCACAGTCTTCTTGGCTTTCTCAAGCTCGTGGATGTTCTTTCCAGTCTCACCAATCTGTTCAGTCAGGTCTGAGATCTCCTCTATAGAGAAACCAAAATTAAGTATAATAAGGCCAACATCAACTATACATCATACCAAGGAAAAATGTGGGCTTACTACCACAAAAGCACATAAACTCCACTGCTTAGAGATAAATTAAGTACTAGTACAATTGCTGTACTAGTAACATTAAAGTGTGTAAAATTGACATACGCTGCAGATTCTTGTTCTCTCTCTTCAGGGTCTCCAACTGATCCAGAGCCTCCTCATACGAGTTCTTAATCTTGAAAAGTTCAGTGCTAAGGGAGCGAGCCTCTTTCTGAGCTCCTTCCAGCTCTGCCTGGCCCTCCTCATACTTCTGTTTCCATTCTGCTAGGATCTATAGAGAGCAGTTAATGAATGAAAAAATGAAAATATTATTGAAATAGAGTTAATTTTGCAATTGGTGTGTCGTTCTGTTGAGCTTAGTTTTATTTTCCAGCATAACCACTTACCTTATCAAAGTTCCTCTGCTTCTTGTCGAGGTTGGCAGCCAGAGCATTAGCTCTTTCCACATCAATCATGAGATCTTCCACTTCACCCTGCAGCCTCTGCTTGGTCTTCTCCAAAGA
>KV751340.1:5415911-5433349 GCA_001698575.1 Mola mola
CTCTGGTCAACTGAGAAACAAGAGCTTCTTTCTCCTCAAGCTGGCGAGCAAACTCACCTGAATGACCGAATAATGTTTATAGTTTATGACAAAGTTTCTACACAAAGCTGATTCTATGACAAGTCACCCACCATTCTCTGTCTGCAGTCTGGCCTTTTGTGCATTGATGTCATTCAGCTGATGAACATTCTCATCATTTTTGGCTTTGAGTTCACTGAGCTGATCCTCAAGAGTTCTGCACATTTTCTCCAAGTTGCCCTGTAAAAAATGAAACATTGTGAAATTCAAAACAGGAAATTACAAAATCTGAAAGATTTACACAAAAGCCGTTGTTATCCTAAATGATCAGTGATTATTTAATTAGAGGGGTGCTTAGTTCTTTTGTATAAGTTTATACTATTTATTCGAACCACTTAAGTGTACTTTATCTGCTTTTATATTCCTTAGATCTCAAAAGAAGGAAATCCTCCACTTAAAAAAACTTATACCTTAGCTTTAGCAACAGCCTCCATGTTGCTGGAGAGGTCATCAATCTCCATCTTATATTCGCTCTTTTCCTTCTCCAGCTTCTGCTTGACACGCTGGAGGTTGTCGATCTGCTCTCCCAGCTCTGCAACACTGTCAGCCTGCTTCTTGCGGAGAGCTGCTGCAGTAGCTTCATGCTGCAGGGTTGACTCTTCAAGGTCCCGACGCAGCTTCTGGAACTCAGCTTCACGCTTCTTGTTCATCTCAATCTGAGCAGCTGTCGCTCCACCAGCTTCCTCAAGCCTCTCACTGATCTCCTCAAGCTCCCTGGAGAGGTCAGCCCTCTGCTTCTCAACCTTTGCCCGAGCAGCCCTCTCAGCCTCAATCTCTTCCTCCAGCTCCTCAATGCGAGCCTGTAGATTTCATGATAGTAAAATCAAGTCAGCAATTTCATGTACTATATGATTCACTAACTTTAATACTAAAATGAAAGACATTACCTGGAGCTCCTTGATCTTCTTCTGAAGCTGAGCACCAAGAGACTGCTCATCCTCAATCTTGCTGAGGAGCTGGCTGGTCTCAAAGTCCTTCCTTTATGATTATACCAAAAAAGTTTTCACTTTAATAGTTTGCACTTTAAGTGGAAAATAATGTGTAAGATAATGAAAAAAGGAATAATAATCTAAAACAAAAACCTTACTTCTTGATCTTCTCCTCAGATTGCTGTTTGTCATTCTCCAGGTCCATTATGGATTCCTGGGCCAGTTTCAGATCTCCCTCAAGCTTTCTCTTGGCTCTCTCAAGGTCCATGCGGATTTTCTTCTCTTGTTCCAGTGATCCCTCAAGCTATAATGGCAGTTAATGTTCATATTAATTGATTTCAAAGACAGAGCATAATTATGGAATGAATGTTTGAAGATGACGCTGACAGTTTAAATTGTTTGAAATTTGTATCATAATACTGTATGTACAGTATATTTTCTTACATCGTCCACTTGTTGTTCCAGCTTTGTCTTGACCTTGGTCAGAGTGTTGACTTTGTCCTCCTCTGCCTGGAGATCATCGAGTGTTTGCTGGTGGCTCTCTTGGAGTATTTTAATTATTATTATTATTATTTTGTATCAGTATATAGTCCAAGATATGTAAACCTTGTTTTCTGTGGCATGTTTCTCCTTCTCCACTTTAGCCAAGGTGAGCTCCAAGTCATCAATGTCTTTCTTCAGCTCAGAGCATTCATCCTCCAGCTTCCTCTTCTTGGCCGTCAGCTCAGCATTGATTTCCTCTTCATCCTCCAGTCTCTCAGTTGTGTCTTTGAGTTTGGCCTCAAGCTGGATTTTGCTCTTAATGAGCCCTTCACATCTTTCCTCAGCATCAGAAAGGTTCTCAAATTCCTATTGTAAATTTGGAACATACAATGTTCAAATACAAGTAGCACTATTATCAGTGTGTTTTACACAACTGTGCAGGTATGGGACCCTTTTATAGCTTAATTTTGATTTTCTGAAAATGTCATCACTGGTGTTCCATTATAGAACTTTATTTGGGATTCACTCATTCATTATTTTCTTACTTACTGCTGCTACTTGGGTTTCACTTTCCTCTAGTTTGAACATAAACATAGTGTTTTAACTGAAAACATTTTTAAAAATTCTGTTTAGATGCGCTTTTTCATTCTACTTACTGATGCCACTTGCAGTTGCAGGTCATTCTTCTCCTGCAGCAGGGAAACCATCTTCTCCTCCAGTTCCTTCTTCTTTGCCAGGGCCGTAGCTAGGTCCGTTTTCATCTTTTCATAGTTCTCCTTCATCTGTTGGAGCTCCTTCTCAGTCTCGGCACTCTTCAGAAGAGGCTTGATCTTAAAGTATAGATGCATCCATGGCCAGTTCTTCACATTCATGAATGAACGGATGTTGTACTGAATACTGAAGATTGAATCTCTGTAAAATAAACACACACAAACGAACACACACACAAATATACATATATATACAATATATATATATTTACAATCTTGCTGAAACGGTAGGATTGAGAGGAAAATTAATATCTGTACAGTATTCAAATGGTCAGAACAATGCATTATACTCATGATAATCCCACCTCCTCTCCATCATTTTAACAAATTCCTTCCTCATGAGATAACCTCTGCAGCGGGCCTGAGTCATTGTCACCAGTTCAGCTAGTTTCTCATCCCTCATCTCCTCCAGGGTACCCAGCAGACCAGCTTTGAAGAACACCTGTTGTTTTAGAAAAAAGAAAGTTAAGTACACATGCATACAACTGATCAAGTACAGAAGTAACATAGTCTGTTAAAAAGTACCTTTGTGTGTCCAAACTTGTACTGAGTGCGGTCCACATCAATGGAACCCAGCAGCTTCTCTGAAGCTTTCTTGTTGTCAATGAACTGTCCCTCTGGGATGACACTGGCATTCAATACTTTGTATCTACAGAAGAAGTTACAGTTATCTCTCACACATTTCCTAATACCCTAATAAATCAGCAGCAATAAACTTGAAATGCCTAACTGACACATCACCTCTGCTTAAAGTCACCATAGAGGATTCTGCTGGGGAAGCCCTTTCTGCAGATTCTGATGCCTTCCAGCACACCATTACACCTCAGCTGGTGGATGACCAAGTGGTTTTCCATAAGGCCTGGACATTGTAGATAATAAGGAGTGTGTTCAGTAAGTTTCTATGTTTGAGGCCAGAAAAAAATGACAAAGCAACAACACAAAAATAGACCTGGGTTCTTTGTTTCATTGGGAATAAGGCAGCGCACAAAGTGAGGATGAGTGCTCCTCAAGTTGGTCATCAGCTTGCCCAAGTTCTCCTGTGGATGCAAAATATTCAATATTAATAAGAAACCCAAACTCAGAATATGAACTAGTCATAGTTAACTGAATATTGACTTTGTAAAGGTTAAACCTACTCTGAAAAGGGCAGACACAGTCTGGAAGGAACCACCCTTCTTCTTTCCCTTCTTGCCACCACCTCCAGAAGCCTCTGGTTTTCAAAATATATTTTTTTTTCATTAAAAGAACTCTTTGACTTTCTATTTTGTGGAAGACTGATTTTGTATTTCAAACACGATCAGAGTTTAAAATGATTAGTTTCTTATCGTCACCTGAAGCATGGGTCGCATACAGCATTGACAAGAGTTTGTTTGATGACTTCTGGTAGAGCTGAACAACTGAGTCATTCAGGGGGTCCTTGTTCTTGTCCAGCCAGCCACTGATATTGTAGTCCACTGTACCAGCGTAGTGAACCAGGGAGAAATGAGCTTCAGCTTTACCCTTTGCAGGTTTTGGCTTCTCAAAGGCCTTGGTCTTGCCAAGGTGCTGATCATGCAGCTTGTTTTTGAAAGAAGTGTCTGTAGCCTTGGGGAACATGCACTCCTCTTCAAGGATGGAGAAGATGCCCATTGGCTGAGAGCAAATTATGTCATATTAAGAATTCAATCAATCAATCAATGTATCATTCACCTAGATAAAAGGAATTCTGTTCTACCTGACATATTTGTCTTACCTTCTCAATAAGCTCAATACAGGCAGCTAAGTCCATACCAAAATCAATGAACTCCCACTCAATGCCTTCTTTCTTGTACTCCTCTTGCTCCAGGACAAACATGTGGTGGTTGAAGAACTGTTGCAGTTTCTCGTTGGTGAAATTAATGCACAGTTGCTCTAAGCTGTTGAACTACAATTACAAAATATTTTTATATTTAATTGCACAACAAGATTGACCTGAAAAACATTTAAGATATGTTTTGACAACTCACATCAAAGATCTCAAATCCAGCGATATCCAACACTCCAATGAAGTACGATCTTGACTGCTTTGTGTCCAGCATCTCATTGATACGGATGACCATCCACAAGAACATTTTCTCATAGACAGACTTGCACAGGGCACTGACAGCATTGTTGACCTAGAAATAAGGATTTGAGAGTGTAATTTCCTTAATATAATCATATTAAATTGCAAATATTTTACTTTTCTCTTTGAACATATTTTCTTTATCTTACCTGTGGGACAGTCTGACCCTTAGTCACCATCTCGTTTCCAACCTTGACTCTTGGGTAGCACAGAAATTTCAGCATATCAGCTGAGTTCAGGCTCAGGAGGTAAGCTATTTTGTCAGCCACTGAGGGAGAGACACATAAGAATTACAGTATGTATTGATATACGTAGTATTTTATGCACAAAAATGTGTGATGAAAATGCATTATTTTAGGAATCACCCTCAGTGCCATCAGGTTCAGCCTGCTCCTCACGCTGCTTCTGCTTGAATTTCAAGTTGCCATGATGCATCACAGCTCCAGTCAGCTTGTAGATGTTAATCTTCTCCTCAGCAGTGAAGCCCAAGATGTCAATAGCAGTCTACATTAAACAGGAAATTACATTTTAATTATCTAAAAACAAATACATTGTCTTAAAAAATAAGCAACATGTGCATACTTACATCTGTTGCATCAAACTCCTCCACGTCATTGATGCTTTTGACAGTGATTTCACCCTGACTGACCATGGGGTAGTCATATGGGTTGGTGGTAATCAGAAGAGCCTCTGAGGAGAACATCAGAATACATACAGGAAATTTTGGATCTTTTTTTTTCTGAAAATATTGAAATTTCTATTTCAGGTTTTTGTAGCATCCTACCCAGGAGCTCAGGCCTGTGGCCAGTCATCAGCTGATAGAAGATATGGTAGCTCCTCTCAGCAGACAACTGGAAGGTTACGCGGGACTTCTCCAGCAGATCTAAGAATATCAAATCAACTTTAAGGTTACTGTTTTACACCATAGTGTATTTCTTCTTCCAGTGACGGAGCTTAAGTACAAATTAATCTTATTTTGCACCATTGTTTAAACTTACATGTTTCTATATCAGCTGAAGCCAGCTTGCCACTAGAGCCAAAGTGGATCCTGATGAATTTACCCTAAACAGCCAGATCATTAATAATACAATTTCTTGCACTTTACCAACAAGAAAGTATCAGGATATTTCCTCGATCACTTACAAAACGAGACGAGTTGTCGTTCCTCACAGTCTTGGCATTACCATAGGCCTCCAGCAGAGGGTTGGCTGCAACAATTTGGTCCTCAAGAGAGCCCTGCAAAAGATATTTGCATTTATATAAGCTAAACTGTAAAAACAACTTTCCACTCAGACATTTTTTCCCTAATAACCAGCTTTACCTGCATTTTGCCAGACGTTGCTTCAGCCTTCTTAGCTCCAATAGCTGCAATTGTTGCAAAGTACTGGATGACACGTTTGGTGTTGACGGTCTTTCCTGCACCAGATTCTCCACTGGGGTATAAAAGAAACATAATCAAGGCTCTACTATGTTGCCATAATGCTTGCAAAGATTTAGCTCATGATTTATTATATACTCACGTGATCAGGATAGACTGGTTCTCACGGTCTGAAAGTCAAATATACATACCTCACATTATTTCCATGTTTATTTTCCTTCTCAGTAAGTTTTTGTTTAATGTACATTTTAAATGTGTATCTACATTTAAACCTTTAGAACTTTTATCTTACTAGTGAGCATGAACTGATAGGCATTATCAGAGATGGAGAAGATGTGGGGTGGTGCCTCAATCCTCTTCTTGCCTCTGTATGCTTCTACACATACAGCATCATACACAGGAAGCCACTTGTAAGGATTCACAACAACGCAAAACAACCCAGAGTAGGTCTGTAAAAGTAGAGGAAAAGAAACATTTTTATACTGATATATACTATGGATCTAAATTATTTATCTCAACTAAGTATATTTATATTATATACAAGTTAAGCAAAAACCTACGTAGATCATCCATGATGCATAACGCTCTTTAAGGTTATACAGCACAGATGGCTCATTGAGATGGGTCATCATGGCCATGTCCTCCATCTTATCAAACTTTGGAGGGTTCATGGGATGGATGTCATCCTCTTTAACAGTGACGGTCTGCATAGAAAATTGAGTTAAAACTTTTCAGTTATTGTAAGAACTTTCATGTTGGTTTCATTAATTTGATGACATGGACTTTCACATTCAGGGTCTGCTATTTAAACAGATGGACAAAAACATCTGTTCTATTATTGTATTTCAAATTGTTTAATTATTAACCTACCTTTCCTCCAGCTGTCTCAACCGTGGCTTTGCCACCCTCTTTTTTGACGAGTTTACCCTTGATGTACATCTCATCTTTATCAATAACAAAGAAGGCAGACTTTGCATCAAATGGAGCAGTCTGGGCCTCAATCCTCTCCTTCTCTGGTTTTCGGAGGTAAATGGCAGCAGGGCCATACTGCTGCATCTCGGCGTCTGTGCTCATGGTGGCACTTTAATGGAGACTGAAAACATGAGACATTCAAACTTTAGTGTGAAATATTTATGGAACCTGCAATTGAATAATTTCCATTCTAACTTAATTATATTCCCTTATTATTCCATTATATTACAAAATTTACCTCCAGTGATGCAAACAGAAATTCCTTGATTACCTGTTGTTGACAAGATGCAATAAAACAAGTTCAAAGTCAATCTTTTCATTATTGTTTTTCCTTTTTTCCTAAGACTACTACAATGAATTTCATTCACAAAGCCTAAACGTTAAGCCAAACTATTAGAAGGTCTATCATTGAAAGTGCAAAACACTAAATTAACAGTTATACAGTATTTAGAGTGTCATAAAAGATATGCAATACAAATACATGTGTGCACTCACCCGTCTATGATGCCAATCAGTTAGAGTAGATGTGCCGAGCTGCTGTTTATATAGACAACGTGTCTGCTTCCTCAGCATGAGAGCTCCACTCGATTTGGTCAGGAATGCTTGACACTGTGTTCCCTGATATTGATATGTTCTTTGCATTAAAATACTTGAACACATAAGGTATGAATGACCAAGCATGTTCTATTTTATTACATTATAAAGAACATTATTTAAATCATTTAAGTTCTTTATTTTTGTAATCAAATACAGTATAACACAATCTAAATATTTGGGGATATTGGATTTAATTGATGTCTCTTGCTGTGCACCCTTAAAGTCCAGTGTCAAATCAAATTATTTTTTTGTGATTTTTCAAATCACAATTGCCTGCAACACAATCTTGAAAATGAATATGATTGTTGAGAAGTGTTTTCAGTAACAGAATACAATATTATTAGGTATATTCTCTAATGTGCTTATAAATATTGGGTACACCAGTGATATCTAATATATAACCAATAAGTGCACTACATCATTTGTCGAGTACTTAAGACTCTAGATTTATTATTTTGAAATCATTTTAATGGGAATCATTTCAAGATTAAGTTTGTATAAGTGCCATGTTAATGTTGATATCACAGCCAGTAATGAGTTTTACATTTGTTGAAGCATTAAAATGTCTGGTGTATAGTTACAGGACATGCAAAATACAGGCTAATGGTCTTTCCATGAATGCTCGATGTATTATGTATCATCTTGGAATTGATTCCAAGAAAGATTGCCAGCTCAGATAATATAACACCAGAAACGTATTCCTTACAAACATCACTAACATTTTGTCATGACGAATTAAAATGACACAGTTTTAGAGTGGAAAGGTTTGAAATGCTGACTGAATAACTGACTGACAAATGATTTAATGTAGCAAAGTGTTGGATCATCTCCAGGAGAAACTGCCATCTCCAAGTTTCACATGGACTTGGCTTAATATTTGCCATCATATCAGGAGATCACAGGGTATTACCATGGTCAAAAATAAATCCAGCTAGTCAGGGAGCAATGATTTGTATTTGGCAAAGACAGTGGGATATATTTATAGGACACATTTAGATATGTTGTCAACACCATATCTCAGATGTATTTCTCTTATCAAATAATATCTTTTAATTCTCAAATGTATATCAATAGCAATTATAGCATTTGGGTCAGTAACATAAAGCCATTGCTAGAAAAGTATTTAGTATAATACATTTTACATGTTATGCTCATTGTAGTTACCCTCAAGCCAGGTAGAATTGCAAAGGAACTGCTGAGCTGACACACCCAGCATTAAGCAGGAGTCACAACCAAAACAGAAAATGACTGACTTGCTCCACTTGTTTCTAGCCCTGGTATTATAATATAGTAGGTTACTGGTAATACAGTCCAATTCTGCGGTCCTTTTCCAAGTGTGCAACATCGAGACTTAAATTCATCATGGTTCTGAAATAGTAACAGAACATGTTTTGGGCCATAAAAGTAACAACAGTGCTTATGAAACTAAATTCACACAAATGTCTAATAGAATAAAATCATCATTTGATGCCATTTTAGGGCAAAGGTCAACTTCACTGAAACATCATAATGCGCTTCAAAATCACTTTTATGACAATCATTTCATATCAGGCAGAGAAGATTGTGACCATATTTCACACTGATCAGATGTCATGATCCATGACATGAACTGCCATGACCCTGAACTGCTACGTTGAGGATGTGTGCAAATCACATTATTAGAATGTGTTTATTTTCTGATCTATCAGAATCAGTTTGATTGTTCAAGCAAGTGAATGCACTGTTTTTGTTTCTCTCTATTAATTTAAACATTAATAGACAAACAACTGTTGTGCACAAGAGGTCTTTTTTTGCTGATATTTATATTGAGCTTCAGGTGACTGAACCTGTGTTACATTCTCTGGTTATTTAAAATTTGACTTATTTTGAATTTTGATTCAAATTTGTACTGCTAATGTAAATTGGTTTCTATTACGAGTTATCGGTCTCCTTGAAGAGTATCAAGTATGGATAGTAGTCATTCCATACTAAAAATAGACTCTAAGTGAAGACGGCATGTACCTCACTTGAAATTACTCACTATTTAATATAGTTCCATTTTCTTTCATGCATTTTAATTTCTTCTAACTTCCATTTTGCCAGAACCAAATTTATTATTAAATTCCTTTAAAGTCTTTACTGCATATTAATTTGAGTCTGTATAGACTCACTATATATTAATGTTATTTGCAGCTTGACTGGTGCACAAAGGCACACAACCCTATATAGTAATTCTAGTGTGATGTTGGACAGCTACTAGATCTGCCTAAAGTGCACGAGTATTAGCTAAGTGTAAATGTATTTAAAATGGTATCTCTTGCATTTTTGCACATTTTTATGTGCCCCGTGCTGCATCTTGGAAATCGTCACTTTCAGAGTTCATTTTAGGGGTGGTGCTAGCCCCTTTTAACTAGAGCAGTTATTGAGGAGTGTTTTGTTAAAAAAGCAGGGCAGTTTGTGAACTTTTCAGAATTTTTTTTGTTGCGCTAGCCCGTATTAAATACATTTTCACAGTACCTTTTCATGATCATGAAAGCTATTTTAATGTTCAAAATGTCATACCATTTATTAATCAACCAGATAAGGTTTTTGGTGAATCACTTTCAGAGTATGATGACAGGAATATTTCCAGGGGCGCTTGGAGCTCACATGTAAATCCTGATTTGCATTAGAGGGTCAGGGTCGTTCAACTGATTTACGTTGTAAATATTTATTCATGATAACGTTACAAAAAGCTAAACTTTAAGAGCAAACAAGGTATTCATGCAAACTGTCTAGGAACCCTTGAAATTTGATACTCGGCTGCAAGCTGCTCCAGTGCATGTTGCAGATCATGGACTGATGAAGCCAAAAGAAACACATCATCTGCAAAAAGCAGAGAAACAAGTCTGAGGATTCCAACCCAGACACTCTCCTCTCCCCTCCCCATCTACGCCTTGAGATTCTGTCGATGAATATCACAAAAACTAACAGGGACGATGGGTAACCTTGGCAGAGTACAGCACCTACTTAAAAACGTGTTTGAATGCAAATCCAGCTCTCACATAGGTGATATAGGGGCTGAGTGGCATGTATAGCCTGGAAAGCAAATTTTAATTGTCTGCAAGTTTATTTTCATTTTTTTTTGTTACTGCTGTATCCTGTGATGCATTGTAAAGAATTAGTTTATTGACTGAACCTTGACTTTAGAATACTTTAGCATGGAATGCATACATAACTATTGTCAGCAAGTACATAATTACAATGAGTTTTTTATAACTTCTCAAGAGTTACAACTGGAAAATACAAAATTTATTTTTGTTTGAAATTACGTTCAAACATATTAAATTATACTTAGAAAACCAAGCAAACATTAAATTGCATACCAACTGCAAACAATCATCAAATGAGTTCTCGGTTACTGAATAATATATATGTTATAACGTTTATAATGGTGCAGCTATCAAACTATTTTAAATAACATTTAAAGTCAGTCACATGTTCACTATATCACTATATTTTAGAATGGTAGCATAAAACAATTAAAAAGCTGAGGCTAAAATTGCTTTAATTACTTAATTATAACAAACCATTATCAACTTTTTAATCTCTACATTAAACATTCTTATTATAGGTATAAGATGTCAGGGGCCTGCAGCATTTATTTAATGACTGCGAATATTTTCAGTTACGGTAAGGTTGTTAGACCTACTGCATGATCAAAAATAGAAAGACATCCGAAAGTCTGGCTTCATGTGTCAGTAAACATAAAACTGATGCCAGTGATTCAGGAGGACATATGAAGGGCTTGTTGGCTTAAACCTACTTCATTTTTTTAATTATTTTTTTTAAATGTTGTTTTTGTGGCTTCAGAGATTAAAACTGGTGCAAGTTTATTCATTTTAGGAATTTTATCTGTTAAGCTAATTGACTCTTCACACAAAGAAGTACATAAGGTGTGTGGAAGCCTGTAAAGTATAATTATATATCCTGCTTTACCACATGACAGATACAATATTGAGGAGGGTTTTGATTGGTCCACAAATGTTTTAGCTTTGTTTTATTTTTGTATCTATCAGATTAATTTTTTTAATTATCCCTACTGATAAGGGAGTCAATGACACTTGCTGAACTTGCTTTAATTCAAAAGAGATAAACAATAGTAAATACTGTAGCAAGCTTAACCTAACATAAAATTCTACATATGGAAAGCCATTAATGTTGCCGAATTAAATATATTTATTGTTCTGCTTACTATTAAGCCCTCTTGTTAAGTCAATGAAAACAATTTGGCTTTAATTATTCCCTTCATTATCAGCTATAACTTCATTATTGTCTGATAGCCAATATTATAGCTCTCCAGTTTTCGGTTTGATATTTATTGTGGCTGCTGCCGCTCAGCTTCTTGACTACCTGGAACGATAGGATGTAAGCAGACACTGGATATTGCATTAAAATCAAGACTCTAGTGCTCACTGAATTTCAGCATTTCTAGTCTTTAGGCCTCTTAGCAGCCTGAGACCCCCTCTAAAAAAACAATCAAAACCAAAATATAGTTAATATTGACCTACAAAATTTGTCTTACCAGTTAGTTTTAGATAGTATACTACAGTAAGCATAAAATACACAATTGGTAAACTGTGGTTTGTATATCTAAGTCTGATTCAAATGTTAAGTGTTTCCTCAAACAGGGATGTTGTTTGTAATTTCAACTAGAATGACATGCACTGCAGGATTTTTTCTTCTTCTCTCGTTTCCATCTCATCCGTATTGAACACTTCAATGCCAAGAGAAAGAGTCTTCCTCCCTCTGAGCTCCTTCCAGCTCTGCCCGACTTTTCATATGTTTTTGTCAGGACTAGGAAACTGCAAAGATGGATAATATTATTTATCAGATGGGTTTTTCTTCACTTTCATTAATTGCCGTTTTGATTTCCTGTTTACAATCAAGATTGCTTAGATGCTTCAAGTTTACAAGCGATAGGATTAGCATGTCCTCATCAACCATGAGGTTGTGCACTTCACCCTGCAGCCACCGCTTTGTCTTCGCCAAAGAGACACATTTGGAGTTTCAACTTCTTTTACTTTCTCTGTCATCTGTCAAATCAAACAATGTGTGTCTTTAAGACAGATTTCATATCTTTAATGAAGCCTTACTAACTTTGCTGAGTGTGAGTTGACCTAGCAATCAAGCACTAGATCAAATAACACTATACATGCAATAGAGATAGACATTGTCTAGATATTGTAGATATTGTATTTTAAATAGTTTTTTGATGAAAATATGGAGTAAACATACAAACTTCTCAGGCTTGGATTTAGACCTAGAACTTTTTATAGAAAATATTGGTAACAGTAAGTATACCTTAAAAAGATGAAATATAGATTTTACATTTAAAAGCCATCACACATAAAAGCCATTGATAGCCATTCTGATAATGCCACATTTTTTTGCTTATTTCTATTAACTGAACCTGTTGAGGGTCAACTTAAACTATATGGCAGTGCAATGTGCTAACTATATCAGATTTTAAACTTGGCTTTTGTAAATTATATGATGACTGGACCTTTTCCCAAAGGGGTAAAGTGATATAGGCTGATCAAAAGTGGAAAGGCATGTGCAAGTCTTAGCTCATTTGACAGAATAAATGCACATGGTGTGACGTGCGGAGTCTGGACCCACAATCGGACACAGGAAGCTCAGGGGTTAAAGTACCAAACAAATTTATTTAACAAAAACAAGAATCAAAACCGAACAAAGTAACAAACACCAGGGTTGGACACGGCTGTGGTGGCTGAGCTCTCCAGTTCCAGCAGGGCTGGAACAACAAAACAACGATTAACAAAAGGCGCTGGAAACTCCAGGAAGGTTTTAGACAAAGTACAAACAAAAGATCGCTAAGAAGACTGAGCAAAGTACTGAACAGAAAATCTCTAGTAACACTAGGAACCACGGAATCAAAGTAGCAACAAAAAAAAAAAAAAAAAATCACTAGAGCAGAACTAGGAGAATCGGACACGAAGAACATGGAAACAGGGAAGTCAAAGTTATCAGGACGTAGGGATCGATCGAAGTTTACCGTGCGAGGAACAAGACGTTCTGGCGACGAGCACATCAGGATCTGTGTCTTAAATACCACCACTGATGAGGAATCAACAGCTGCAGGTAATCAGCTCTGCACACCTGAGCCGCTTCAAGCCCTGAAATTAAGTAAAACAAAACCACAACACCGGAGACAGAACAGTACCCCCCCCTCTAAGAGGCACCAGGTGCCTTACCAGGCTTATGGGGAAACTCCTTGTAAAAGTCCCGTAGCAACGAGGAGTCAATAATGAGGGAGCGTGCTATCCAGCAGCGCTCCTCTGGACCGTACCCCTCCCAGTCCACCAAGTACTGGTAGCCGCGTCCTCTGCGGCGAACATCCAGGATCTTCCTGACCACGTAGGCTGGATGATTGTCAATGATCGAGGGGGAGGCAGGGGTTGGACTGGAGGGCCGAGTGGACTGGTGACGACTGGCTTCAGAAGGGAGACATGGAATGTGGGGTGCACTTGGAGGGAAGATGGAAGTTTCAGCCGGACTGCTGTAGGGGTTGATAATTTTGTCGATCTTGTAGGGTCCAATAAATCTAGGAGCCAGTTTACGAGAGTCCACTTGGAGAGGGAGATCCCGAGTAGAGAGCCAGACCTTTTGCCCTGGATGGTAATCCGGAGCTGGAACACGGTGTTTGTCAGCCAAGGCATGGTTCCGCTGGGCAGTGCGACACAGGGCGGCCCTGGCGCACTTCCACACGGCATGGCAACGACGAAAGTGGGCACGGACAGAAGGAACTGCTTCTGTCCCTCGTTCCTGGGATGAAACAGTGGGGGTTGGTACCCATAAGCCACCATGAAGGGTGACATGCCTGTTGCCGATGATGTCAGAGAGTTGTGTGAATATTCTACCCAGGGTAGATGCATGCTCCACGAAGCAGGATGACGAGCCGGCACACAGTGGAGAGCAGACTCCAGGTCCTGGTTAGCTCTCTCAGACTGCCCGTTGGACTGGGGGTGATAGCCTGAAGAGAGACTGGATGAAGCTCCAATGGCCTTGCAGAAGGCCTGCCAAACTTGGGAAGTAAATTGTGGGCCTCGGTCTGACACGATGTCCACTGGGAGACCATAGATGCGGAACACGTGTGTCACAAGCAAATCTGCCATCTCCAGTGCAGAGGGGAGCTTAGGGAGGGGAATAAAGTGCGTCATCTTGGAGAAACGGTCCACCGCAGTCAAAATCACTGTATTCCAATTAGAGCGCAGCAGATCAGTTACAAAGTCAATAGCCAAATGTGACCAGGGACGTCCTGGGACCGGTAAAGGCTGAAGGAGACCTGCAGCAGGTTGATGGGACGACTTTCCTCTGGACCAAACTGTGCAGGCAGCGACGAACCCCTTCACGTCTTGAGCCATTTTCGGCCACCAGAACCGCTGTTGCACGAGCCTTAATGTGCGGTTGACCCCTGGATGGCAGGCAAGTTTCGAGGAATGTCCCCACTGAAGAACCTGGGATCGGACTGCCTCTGGGACGAAAAGCCGATCCTTAGGGCCCGAACCAGGGTCTGGCTGCTGCCGTAGAGCCTGCAGAACCGCCCGTTCGATGTCCCAAACTGCTGACCGGATGAAGCAGGAGGCTGGGAGGATGATCTCGGGGTCCTGACTCTCCTGAGGGGAGTCATACGAGCGGGAAAGGGCGTCTGGCTTAGTGTTCCGAGTCCCTGGACGGTAGGAAAGGGAAAAATGAAAAACGTCCCAGAAAGAGAGCCCAACGAGCCTGGTGGGAGTTGAGCCGTTTGGCCAACTGCAGGTACGTAAGGTTCTTGTGGTCAGTCAATACTAGGAATGGTACCTCTGAGCCCTCTAACCAGTGCCTCCACTCCCGAAGCGCAGCCACCACTGCCAATAGCTCGCGGTTGCCCACATCATAATTCTTTTCAGCGAGGGAGAGCTTTCTAGAAAAGAAGGCACATAGATGTACCTTCTGATCCTTCGGGTTTCTCTGGGAGAGGACAGCCCCAATGCCAGTGCTGGACGCATCCACCTCGACGATGAACTGGAGCTGGGGATCTGGGTGGATGAGAATGGGGGCTGAAGAAAACAGCTGCTTGAGTTGGGTGAAGGCAACGTCAGCCTCGGGAGTCCAGGAGAAATGGCTGGCCGTAGAGGTCAGTTGAGTGAGTGGAGATGCGACCTTGCTATAGTTCCGGATGAATCGTCTGTAGATGTTGGCGAAGCCCAGGAACTGCTGAAGTTGCTTTCTATTAGCATGCATCGGCCAGTTAACCACCGCCACGATCTGGGCTGGGTCTGGTCTTAGTTGACCCTGGGCTAAAACGTATCCGAGAAAGCTAATCGAAGCTACACTAAACTCACATTTCTCCGCTTTTACACAAAGTCGATTTTTGAGAAGACGCTGGAGGAACATTTTCACATGCTGTGTGTGTTCTTCAGCCGTCTTGGAAAAGATCAGGATGTCATCCGGGTAAACATAAACGAACTGATTTAACACGTCTCTTAGCACATCGTTAATCAGGGCCTGAAAGACAGCTGGAGCATTCGTGAGACCGAAGGGCATCACCAGGTATTCGAAGTGACCTAAGGGTGTCTTGAATGCTGTCTTCCATTCGTCCCCTTCTAACGCGTATTAAGTGATATGCGTTCCTAAGGACGAGTTTCGTGAAGATGGTGGCCTGATGCAAGGGTTCGAAAGTGAGATCTATTAGTGGCAGCGGGTATCGATTTTTAACAGTGATGTCATTAAGTCCTCTGTAGTCAATGCAGGCTCTAAGTGACTTGTCTTTTTTCGACACAAAAAAAAAAAACTCAGCCCCGAGAGGAGAGGAGGGCGGCCTAATGAGCCAAGGTAACCCCCAAAACCACAGGAGATGAAGGCAAGGAAATAACTAGAAACCTAAGATGCTCATGGTGATTGCCTGAAATAGTGAGAGAAAGGGTGACAGTCTGATGGGTAACAGTCTCGAGCAGTCTGCCATCAATAGCACTAACTGGTCGCGGAGTATCCATCTTTACATTGGGGAGATTAGCAGACCTGACAAAGGCATCATCAATAAAATTGTCATCTGCCCCTGAGTCAACCAAGACCTGGAGGTTAATGGTGCAACTACTACTAGAGACGGTGGCTGGCAGAGAGATGCGTGGAGGGGCGCTGGGAGAGAATTTAGTTTCACCCACCACGGTACTGGAAGGGGAAGTAAGGCGAGGCCCCCTAGGTCGAAGTGGGCACTGGGAGATGAAGTGACCAGGCTGTGCGCAGTAGATGCAGAGGCACTGGGACACTCTTCTGCTGCGTTCCTCCGGTGACAACTGGGTCCTGCCAAGCTGCGTAGGTTCCTCCCAGGAGGCTGCGGAGGCGTTGAGTGGGGTTGCTGTGAGCAGGCGACAGGTTGACTCGGAGCAGGGCGTGGGGGAGGCGAGCGAGTCGCTCTATGCTCCCTTCGTCTCTCCCGGAGATGGTTATCAATCCTAATAGCCAGATTGACTGATGACGAAAGGGCTGGTCAAAGACCTTGCGCATTTCAGAAGTAAAAGTCTCAAAGGAAGCCAAAACAGGCGAACTGGTCTCCCACAGAGAATTGGTCCATTCCCCCGCCTTACTTCTAAGGAGGTTAATTACGTATGCTAGTTTTGCTTTCTCAGAGGAGTACGAGCTGGGCTGTTGGTCAAAAACCTAGCATGCATTGTAACAAGAATCTGCCACAGGCTTCTACCTCCCCCGTGTAATGTTCAGGTGGCGGAATAGAAGGCTCCCGGGTGGAGACAGATACTGCAGCAGGTGGAGCAGGAGTGGAAGACAGAGGCGGGGCAGCAGGTCCTGACGACATCTGTGCAGCCATCTGATTAACACTGGCTGCCAGATTCTTCACGGAGTCCATGACTTCTCTGAGCACCTGCTCATGTTTACCGAGCAGTGAGTCCTGCATGCGGATAGCATGCTGCACCAAACCTGTGTCTGCTGGGTCCATCTTGTGGTCAGAACGTACTGTGACGTGCGGAGTCTGGACCCACAAGCGGACACAGGAAGCTCAGGGGTTAAAGTACCAAACAAATTTATTTAACAAAAACAAGAATCAAAACCGAACAAAGTAACAAACACCAGGGTTGGACACGGCTGTGGTGGCTGAGCTCTCCAGTTCC
>KV751340.1:5433380-5460541 GCA_001698575.1 Mola mola
AGGCGCTGGAAACTCCAGGAAGGTGTTAGACAAAGTACAAACAAAAGATCGCTAGCAACGCTAGGAAGACTGAGCAAAGTACTGAACAGAAAATCTCTAGTAACACTAGGAACCATGGGATCAAAGTAGCAACAAAAAAAAAAAAAAAAAATCACTAGAGCAGAACTAGGAGAATCGGACGTGAAGAACATGGAAACAGGGAAGTCAAAGTTATCAGGATGTAGGGAGCGATCGAATTCTACCGTGCGAGGAACAAGACGTTCTGGCGACGAGCACATCAGGATCTGTGTCTTAAATACCACCACTGATGAAGAATCAACAGCTGCGGGTAATCAGCTCTGCACACCTGAGCCGCTTCAAGCCCTGAAATTAAGTAATCAAAACCACAACACCAGCCACAGAACAAAACACAACTGCCAAAATAAAAGCAGAGGTGGTAGACTCTCACTTGAGGTACCATTAGACACTCAAGTCTCCAGTGGTATCTCCAGTAAAAAACAGATACTGTAATGTGCGTAGCCACTTGTGTCAAACTGTGTAGAAAACAATTTGTTTAGAAGTGGATTTAATGTGGATATTGCTGCACATACACCTGGGTCTGCATGTAACTGTGTAAACTATTCTGTGAAGACAGTTTGTATAATTTTCTTAGTTTGTGTCTGAATGGTATTTATAAAGCATGTCATGATAATTCATAATGACTTTCTTAAACAGACATGAACTGATACTCATTACGACCAAATTATTATTTTATGTATTTGAGCTTATAGGTTTTATTGTATCTGTTGCATTTTTAAAGAGAATACAATCACTATAAACTACCCTCTAGTAAGGAATTGTACTTTGTTTACTTGTATTTTGTTGTATTAGCTTTACCAGATAAGTGTTATTGTGGTGTGTGTGTGTGGTGTTCATTACATTGACATATCCTCAAAATGTCTAAATAAATAAAAGAAGAGAAGTGGCATAAGAAGAAATTGCTACACTAACCTTGCATGCACATTTGTCCCTTGGTTGTGATTTATGTCGATTAAATTATTATGACACAGATCTTAACTAATTTGGTAATCTAAGAGTATGATAAGCAAGAAACAAGAAAACAAGAAAGTATGAGGAATATTTATTGAAGATTGACAGAAGAAAATCTTCAGGGGATCATATTATATGAACTCCATTAAGACTCCATAGCTGCTCCTTATATTTTACTCAGCAGAATCACTTCCCTGTAAAAAAGAGAATAATGAGCACTTGTGGGCAGAATTGGTATGAATGTATCATAGCCAGAGTAGATTAAAATTCGGTATGTATTGTGGGAAAACCAATTCAACATTAAATGAAATGATAATACTCGAATTAAAGTAATGTATGGGTATTTATACAGGTATTTTTCATTTTATCAGCAAAGTATATTTTACTATACCACGCGAAATTGGTCACTCATTTTAAAGTCGATTATATATTTAAATTAAATATAAAGTAAAATATATATGTAAATTAAATACATATGGATTTTAAATTAAAATATAAATTTCAGTAATGTACTGTTTTCTTCCTTTTTAAACTTTACCAAGATTTTTATAGGACTCGTCACAGCGAATCATCCTCCTCCATCTATCCCTGTCCTCTGCATTTTCTGTCACACCAACTATCTGCATATCCTCTCTCAAACCATCCATGAATCTCTTCTTTGGTCTTCCTCCTCCTGCCTGGTTGCTCCATCTTGAGCATCGTTCTACCAATATATTCACTATCTGTCCTCTGCACATGTCCAAACCATTTGAATCTGGCCTTTCTAACTTTTTCTCCAAATTGTCTGACGTGACCTGTCCCTCTGGTGTGATTGTTCCTAATCCTGTCCATCCTCGTCACTCCCAACGGAAATCTCAACATCTTTGACTCAGCCCCCTCCAGCTCTGCCTCTTGTCTTTTGGTCAGTGCCACCATCTCCAAACCAAACACCTTTCACTTTTGCTGCCAGGCTTTTGTCACAGATCACTACTGACACTTTTCTTCGCCCACTCCACCCTGCCTGCACTGGCTTCTTCAGCTCTTTACCACACTCCCCATTGTTCTGAACAGTTGACCCCAAGTACTTTAACTCATGGACCTTTTCCATTTCTACTCCGTGTAACCAGTTTCACTTGCTTCCCTTTCATTCACATTCAGTTACATACAGTACATAGATTATATATAGTATACAGTATGCATATATTTGCAATACAACATAAATCAAAAATGAAAATGAAAATGAAAATTTACCTTTCCAACATCACGACTCTTGGCTCTCAGCTTGTTGACCTGGGACTCAGCAATGTCAGCACGCTCCTGAGCTTCCTCAAACTCATGCTGAACCTTCCTCAGTCTAGATATGTGAGTGTTGGCCTGCTCCTCCTGTGACGGATTTGGAAAATGAAGTTGCAATATAGTTAATGATAGCATTATTCATTCTAAATTAACTAATTAGTTATTTAATTTGATTTACAGCCTCTTCAGCCTGTCTCTTGTAAGCCTTGACTTTAAGCTGTAGTTTGTCGACCAGATCCTGAAGGCTGTTCATGTTCTTCTTGTCCTCCTCAGTCTGCACGGATAAAAGGTGGTAAGTTAAGGAGAACGGAGATTTGTATTTGTACTTGCAGAACTGTATTTGTATCAGTAAATTTATATACCTGGTAGGTGAGCTCCTTCACTCTCCTCTCATATTTGCGGACTCCTTTAACAGCATCAGCTCCACGTCTCTGCTCAGCTTCAACTTCAGCTTCCAGCTCACGTACCTGATAAATGACAATAAAAAATCATCATGAATGTATCCGACTCATTGCTACTCAAGCATTTATACAACATGCAGGTCATACACTGGACTCAAGTTTCTGGAGTTGCTTCTTGCCACCCTTCATGGCGAGACTTTCTGCCTCATCCAGACGGTGCTGCAGATCCTTGACAGTGACCTCCAGGTTCTTCTTCATCCTCTCCAGATGAGCACTGGTGTCCTGCTCCTTCTTCAATTCCTCAGCCATCATGGCAGCCTAAAATGATTCAAGTTCATGATAAGTATTTTAATTTAAGAGTGAATTAAATGATATCAGTGTGTAGTGGAACATTTATTTTAAAATAACAGAGGAAAATAAGTAAACTCACATCAGTGATAGCTTTCTTGGCTTTCTCTTCAGCATTTCTGGCTTCCTGAATAGCACCATCCACTTCACCTTGAACCTGGATAAGGTCAGCATCCAGCTTCTTCTTGGTGTTCAGAAGACTTGTATTCTGAATATTAGAGCCACATTTCATTAGACAATGTGTTTATGTATCAAAAAGCACTCTTGAATATTTATTAAGTACAAAAAAGTTATTTGTGAATGACAAACTAACCTGAGAGTGAAGCAGCCCAACACGCTCACTAGCATCAACCAGCTCCTGCTCAGCCTCTTTACGTCCTCTCTCTGTCTGCTCCAGAGCAGCTCTCAGCTCTTCAGTCTCAGCCAGCATCAGACCATTTCTGCGCTCCACCATGGAAACCTGCTCCTTCATGTCTTCCTGTCCTCTGAGGGCATCATCAAGGTGCAGTTGGGCATCCTGACATCAAAGAATAGATATTAATTTTCTTTCATGGCAAAAATTTGATCATCATTCAGCAGTTGTACAAAAGTCACCTTGAGCTGTCCCTGGACATTCCTGAGTTGTTTCTGGGCCTCAGCAGCCTGTTTGTTGGCATGGCTCAGCTGAATCTCCATCTCATTAAGGTCCCCCTCCATCTTCTTCTTTACTCTCAGGGCGTCATTCCGGCTCCTGACCTCAGAATCAAGTGTACTCTGCATGGAGTCTATCACTCTTTGGCTGTTCCTCTTGATCTGCTCCATATCCTCATCCTTCTCTGACAGCTTCCTGTCCACCTCACTTTTGACTTGGTTGAGCTCCAGCTGAACACGGAGAATCTTGGACTCCTCATGCTCCAGCGTACCCTGATTAAGAAATAAAAATAAAATAAAAATTTAAAATCACACACTTAAAACCAAAGTTACATTTTGCATAAAACAAAAACAAAATCAAAAAAAGTACATAATTATTTTTTCAACCATGTATTTTAGCATTGATCTGATATTGTAATCAAGATTTCACCTCAGCTTCCTCCAGTGCTGACTGAATTTCTGCCTTCTCAGTCTCCACAGTCTTCTTGGCTTTCTCAAGCTCGTGGATGCTCTTTCCAGTCTCACCAATCTGTTCAGTCAGGTCTGAGATCTCCTCTATAGAGAAACCAAAATTAAGTATAATAAGGGCAACATCAACTATACATCATACCAAGGAAACGTGTGTGCTTACTACCACAAAAGCACATAAAATCCACTATTTAGAGATCAAATAAGTACTACTACAATTGCTGTATTGGTCACATTAAATTTAGATTTACATACGCTGCAGATTCTTGTTCTCTCTCTTCAGGATCTCCAGCTGATCCAGAGCCTCCTCATACGAGTTCTTCATCTTGAAAAGTTCAGTGCTAAGGGAGCGAGCCTCTTTCTGAGCTCCTTCCAGCTCTGCCTGGCCCTCCTCATACTTCTGTTTCCATTCTGCTAGGACCTATATGGAGGAATTATAAAGTGAAAATATTATTGAAATAGAGTTAATTTTGCAATTGGTGTGTCGTTCTGTTGAGCTTAGTTTTATTTTCCAGCATAACCACTTACCTTATCAAAGTTCCTCTGCTTCTTGTCAAGGTTGGCAGCCAGTGCATTGGCTCTTTCCACATCAATCATGAGATCTTCCACTTCACCCTGCAGCCTCTGCTTGGTCTTCTCCAAAGAAGCACACTTGGAGTTTACAGCCTCGATGGATTCCTCAGCCTCCTGCAGTCGCTGAGCAAGCTTTTTCCTGTAATGAAGTAGCAAAATTTATGTGAACTGTTAAAACATTTAAAAAAATGTAAAAACATGTTTATGTATAGAATAAGAAGAAAGCTTTTACATACTTTGCCTCCTCCAGCTCCTCAGTGCGCTGAATAGCATCAGTCTCATATCTGGTTCTCCACTGACCCACCTCACTGTTGACCTTAGACATTCCTCGCTGTAGCTCAGCCTTGGCCTCCTGCTCCTCCTCAAACTGCCCTCTAAGCAGATCACAGTCATGGCGGAATGACTGAACAGCATGTGCCAGGGCATTTTTGGCCTTTTGAGGACACAGTGCATGTTAGAAAGTCGTTTTCATTGACCTACTGTACTTTAAACTGAATGTTGATTTTTCATACTGCTGATGACAGCTCTTTATTTTGTTGTGATTTTTTTCAAGTCATTACTATTCAAACTATATCTAAAGCTAAATTACAGTTAATTTCACAACAATATAATGATTTTACATCTATATCTTCATAAATTACATACTAGTATATATTGTTAGTAAACATGTTGAATGAAAGAGTGCTATTGGAACGAAATGATAATAACGTGAAAATAAGAGGAAATCAAAGTTTCGTACCTTTACTTCCTCCTCAACGTGTCTCTTAAGCTCCTCAATCTGCTGAGTATAAGCCTGTTTGCCTCTGGTTAACTGAGAAACAAGAGCTTCTTTCTCCTCAAGCTGCCGAGTAAACTCACCTGAATGAGAGAAGAATGTTAGTAATGGATATAATTTTCATGATTTTCAAGTATTTATTTTTAGAACACTTCACAAAAATCAAGCATACATGTAACCAATTAACATGTACCTTATTTTGATTTTTTTTATTTGATAAGAGATGATTCACCATTTTCTGTCTGCAGTCTGGCCCTGTGTGCATTAACGTCATTCAGCTGACAAACATTCTCATCATTTTGGGCTTTGAGCTCACTCAGCTGGTCCTCAAGAGTTCTGCACATTTTCTCCAAGTTGCCCTGTAAACAACAACACATTGTACACTTCGCATCAGCATTTCGTATTCATGTAAAAGTACTGGCATATTTGTTTTTTCATGTTTCTAAGAATAATGAAAACTAAATTCTTCAGTTTGTAAACCACTTGCTTTTGATTTAGCAACAGCCTCCATGTTGCTGGAGAGAACCTTGTTTTCTGTAGCGTGTTTCTCCTTCTCCACTTTAGCCAAGGTGAGCTCCAAGTCATCAATGTCTTTCTTCAGCTCAGAGCATTCATCCTCCAGCTTCCTCTTCTTGGCCGTCAGCTCAGCATTGATTTCCTCTTCATCCTGAAGTCTCTCAGTTGTGTCTTTGAGTTTGGCCTCAAGCTGGATCTTGTTCTTAATGAGCCCTTCACATCTTTCCTCAGCATCAGAGAGGTTTTCACTTTCCTATATTTTCAAGATACAGGTATTTACTAGAATTTTGACTATATCATGTATAATCATAATTTTACAAACAAACATTTAAATTCTTAATTTGTACAATAATTTGCATAACATTTAGCCCTTTAGTAAAGCACTGCATTATGCATAAATCACATTTGTAACAGTTCACTTACTGCTGCCACTTGCAGATGCAGGTCATTCTTCTCCTGCAGCAGGGAAACCATCTTCTCCTCCAGTTCCTTCTTCTTGGCCAGGGCTACAGCAAGGTCTGTTTTCATCTTTTCATAGTTCTCCTTCATCTGTTGGAGCTCCTTCTCAGTCTCAGCGCTCTTCAGAAGAGGCTTGATCTTAAAGTACAGTTTCAGCCATGGCCAGCTCTTCACATTCATGAATGAACGGACATTGTACTGAATGGTGAAGATTGAATCTCTATAAAATAAACAAACATTACAAAATATCACTCCTATGCTGATATATTTTTGAGAACTGCAAGATTTATGTGATGTCTGGACCTTGAATATAATTCTGTATCTGAAATCAACAGGTTAGTATGATGATGATATAGTGATCGTATGTTGTTAGGATCCTACCGTCTCTCCATCATCTTAATAAATTCCTTCCTCATGAGAAATCCTTTGCAGCGAGCCTGAGTCATTGTCACCAGCTCAGCTAGTTTCTCATCTCTCATCTCCTCGAGGAGACCCAGCAGACCAGCTTTGAAGAACACCTACAGTATCACATCAAGTGATGAAAATTATTATTCTGCACACATAGATAGAAAGGGGTGACTAAAACTGTTCACTGTCTTTAAGAATATACCTTTGTGTGCCCAAACTTGTACTGAGTGTGGTCGACATCAATGGAGCCCAGCAGCTTCTCTGAAGCTTTCTTGTTGTCAATGAACTGTCCCTCGGGGATGACACTGGCGTTCAAAATACTTTGTATCTAAAAGAGATAACAATGGTACTTAATTTTTTCTACTTCAATATTCAGATCGCTATTCACATCATGATAACCAATTAATTACACTGAATAGTCACCTCTGCTTGAAGTCACCATAGAGAATTCTGCTGGGGAAGCCCTTCCTACAAATTCTGATACCTTCCAGCACACCATTACACCTCAGCTGGTGGATGACCAAGAAGTTCTCCATAAGACCTACACATTTAAATTGAATTGTATTACAACATTTCTCCAGATGACCATGTGGCACTCAGTGCAGAACACAATGTTAGGCACTTACCTGGTGTCTTTGTTTCATTGGGAATCAGGCAGCACACAAAATGAGGATGAGTGCTCCTCAAGTTGGTCATCAGCTTGCCCAAGTTCTCCTGTGGATCCACATCAGATAATAACACATCATTATCATTTTAAATTTGGGTTTTACAATTGCTTTCCAAAAATATTAAAGGATACATACTCTGAACAGAGCAGACACAGTCTGGAAGGAACCTCCCCTCTTTTTTCCGCCAGCCTTCTTGCCACCAGCTTCTGGTTTGCAAAATCAATTTTTATTAATTGTTGTGAATAAATAACACTTCACTTATTGTGATGGGTTTTTTTTAATGTGGAATAGGGATTTACTCTTTCACACACAATAAGAGTATATTGCAAACCACAACCCATTTTACTTCACCTTCTGCTCCAGCATGGGTTGCATATAGGAAGGATAGCAATTTGTTTGAAGCCTTCTGGTAGAGCTGAATAACTGAGTCATTAAGGGGGTCCTTGTTCTTGTCCGTAGTGAGCCAGGGAGAAGTGAGCTTCAGGTTTACCCTTTGCAGGTTTTGGCTTCTGAAAGCCTTTGGTCTTGCCAAGATGCTGATCGTGCAGCTTGTTCTTGAAAGTTGTGTCAGAGGCCTTTGGGAACATGCACTCCTCTTCAAGAATGGAGAAGATGCCCATTGGCTGAAGGAAATTTTAGCATTTTTTAAAGATTGTATTCAGAAACAGGAATTAAGTTCTGCTAGACATACTTTTCTTACCTTTTCAATAAGCTCAATGCAGGCAGCCAAGTCCATACCAAAGTCAATGAATTCCCATTCAATGCCTTCTTTCTTGTACTCCTCTTGCTCCAGGACAAACATGTGGTGGTTGAAGAACTGTTGCAGTTTCTCGTTCGTGAAGTTGATGCATAGTTGCTCCAAGCTGTTGAACTGTGATTATGAAAAATGTTTAGAATTACATAGTTAAATATAGTTTTACTTTAAACCTGGTCAGCTGTGTTTGACAACTCACATCAAAAATCTCAAATCCAGCGATATCCAACACTCCAATAAAGAACGATCTTGGCTGCTTCGTGTCCAGCATCTCATTGATACGGATGACCATCCACAAAAACATTTTGTCATAGATGGACTTGCAAAGGGCACTGACAGCATTGTTGACCTAGAAATAAGGATTTTAGAGTGTTAGTTTCTCAGTGTAGTATTTTCATATCAAATTGCAAAAAAAAAAAACTTGAAAAAGTTCATGTATTTCAAACTTCATTCAAGCATTTTATCTGTCTTACCTGTGGGACGGTCTGACCTTTGGTCACCATCTCGTTTCCAACCTTGACTCTTGGGTAACACAGACATTTCAGCATATCAGCTGAGTTCAGGCCCAGGAGGTAGGCGATTTTGTCAGCCACTGAGGGAGATAATCACAAATGTTATTATACAAACCCCGAAAAAACAAAACAATTTTGATGACAATTAATTATATTAGCACTTACCTTCAGTGCCATCAGGTTCAGCCTGCTCCTCACGCTGCTTCTGCTTGAATTTCAAGTTGCCATGATGCATCACAGCTCCAGTCAGCTTGTAGATGCCCAATTTCTCATCACTAGTGAAGCCCAAGATGTCAATTGCTGACTGCAATGTAAATTATATAAAGTTATTGGATTAAACATGTTCCCTTGTATGATATGTGTAAAACTAAAATTTTTTCTTACATCTGTTGCATCAAACTCCTCCACGTCATTGATGCTTTTGACAGTGATTTCACCCTGACTGACCATGGGGTAGTCATATGGGTTGGTGGTAATCAGAAGAGCCTCTGAGGAGAACATCAGAATACATACAGGAAATTTTGGATCTTTTTTTTCTGAAAATATTGAAATTTCTATTTCAGGTTTTTGTAGCATCCTACCCAGGAGCTCAGGCCTGTGGCCAGTCATCAGCTGATAGAAGATATGGTAGCTCCTCTCAGCAGACAACTGGAAGGTTACGCGGGACTTCTCCAGCAGATCTAAGAATATCAAATCAACTTTAAGGTTACTGTATTACACCATAGTGTATTTCTTCTTCCAGTGACGGAACTTAAGTACAAATTAATCTTATTTTGCACCATTGTTTAAACTTACATGTTTCTATATCAGCTGAAGCCAGCTTGCCACTAGAGCCAAAGTGGATCCTGATGAATTTACCCTAAACAGCCAGATCATTAATAATACAATTTCTTGCACTTTACCAACAAGAAAGTATCAGGATATTTCCTCGATCACTTACAAAACGAGACGAGTTGTCATTCCTCACAGTCTTGGCATTACCATAGGCCTCCAGCAGAGGGTTGGCTGCAACAATTTGGTCCTCAAGAGAGCCCTGCAAAAGATATTTGCATTTACATAAGCTAAATTTTAAAAACAACTTTCCACTCACAGATATTTTTTTCCCTAATAACTAGCTTTACCTGCATTTTGCCAGACATTGCTTCAGCCTTCTTAGCTCCAATAGCTGCAATTGTTGCAAAGTACTGGATGACACGTTTGGTGTTGACGGTCTTTCCTGCACCAGATTCTCCACTGGGGTATAAAAGAAACATTATCAAGGTTCTGCTACATTGTCATAATGTTTGCAAAGATTTAGCACAACAGTTTTTAGTACTCACGTAATCAGGATGGACTGGTTCTCACGATCTGAAATCCAAACATAAATGTTTCACATGGGTTCCACTTCAGTTTTTAGTTTTGTTAATTTAAATTATAACTTTGAACTTACCAGTGAGCATGGACTGATAGGCATTATCAGAGATGGAGAAGATGTGAGGTGGGGCCTCAACTCTCTTCTTGGCCCTGTATGCTGCTACACATACAGCATCATACACAGGAAGCCACTTGTAGGGATTCACGACAACGCAAAACAACCCAGAGTAGGTCTGGAATAATATAGTGCATAAATATCATTTACATAGGTTACCATTTACAGTAAATTTACATGTGTAAATAAACACAAATTTAGTATAGTTTAGTGGAGACTCACATAGATCATCCATGATGCATAACGCTCTTTGAGGTTATACAGCACACAAGGCTCATTGAGGTGGGTCATCATGGCCATATCCTCAATTTTGTCATACTTTGGAGGGTTCCTGGGATGGATATCATCCTCTTTTACAGTGACAGTCTGAATTGAAAATACAGTAAAAAGTTATTACAAAAAAGTAAAAACAGCTCATCGACTGAATGGCAATATTCTTCAGAGTGTCTGGTTTATGACAATAATAAACATGTTGTTACAACTAAATATAGTAAATATTTGATTAACATGGATTAGTTCAGATAAATGTCAATGTTGCCTATATACAGCGAGTGCTTCACACAGACATTTATTTTGTGGTTTGTTGTCAAAAGAAAATAATGGTTCACTTACCTTTCCAGTCACTGTTTCCACTGTAGCTTTCCCACCCTCTCTCTTGACAAGTTTACCTTTGACATACATCTTTTCTGGCTCAACCACAAAGAAGGATGTTTTTGCATCAAAAGGAATAGTTTGTGCCTCAAGCCTCTCCCTCTCTGGCTTCCGGAGGTAGATGGCTGCCGGGCCATACTGCTCCATCTCTGTATCAGTACTCATGGTGGCACCTTAGTAGAGACTGTGAAGATGAAAGTCTACATTAATGCTAATATATCAACACTATTATCAGCAATATATCATATGTATGGTCTTCTGTCCAGTTGAATTTTTCAGTTTGTTCATAATGATATCTTTACCTCTGCCTCTGGAAAAGAATCAGTGTAGCCTCTGGGGAAGTTGGAAGATGCTATGAAAAGATGATTGAGCATGAGAACAATAATTATAATTGGGGTTTTTTTCTATTTCAATTTTCAAATGTGAAAATTCAGTCAATTTGAGAGCAGTATTGCAAATATTGCAAAATGACTTTTGAATATAAGATAACAATATTGAAAAGAATCTCATAAAAGTTCAAAACGCTGTCATCTACTTACCTGTCCTCACAACCAAATAAATATTTAGAAGTACTGAATAATAAATGATTACAAACCGTGGTCAGTTGATAGACTTACCCTTGTTAGAGCCTATTAGTTCAAGCAAACGCCCAGAGCTACCTCTTTTATAGGGTGGGAGTGCCTGTTCAGCACAAGTCTCTCACTCAGTTTGGTCACAACCAACATGATGCTTATTTTGTGGCAGTGACATTTTAGCAGGTGTTATAATCCCTTGAAACTACAATTTACAACATTTACAACTTATAACAGAATGCATTGCAAGGTTATACAAATTGATTTGATTGCAACCTTGTTGACCAACCAAAGTTGAGTGTTTTAATTTAAAATTTAAATCAATGCGTTAACAAGAAATGTTACCTATGAACACAGTCTCTCCTCTCCAACAAATGAGGAATGCTAATTCATACCAAAGAGAAGCTGAAATGCACTTAAACACAATATGTTCAAACATATAAACAGACCAGTAAACCAAATAAGGCATTAGGGTCTTTCTAATGATATATGAATATCAGATTACCTCAACAGAAACAATGAGGTGCTTATGTATGTCTGTCCTGGATTATTTTAAATTTAATCTCTTAATGTTTATCTAATAATGCCTAAAAGGGCAGACATGGCACTGATGGCCAGATTGATATCGTTTGTGTGGAGTTCCAATCATTATAGTTCTTAATGTACAGGACACTCAAGTTAAAACATCTTTTGAACATTAATATGGTATTCAGTTGCAGGACACTTGCTCATTTGAGATCTCTGGAAGTTCAGTCCAAATGATACTAATATAAGACAGATGTCAGCAGATTAACTGAAACATAACATTAATATTTAACATTAATTTAGGTGTTCTAAAAATAACACTGTAATACACACATCAGGTGTGTTTGTACTCTATTTAATCTTTTTAATAAGAATCCAAGCATCTTATTAATAGATTTTTTACCATATAACTGTTTTTGTGTCTGTCCAATGAATGCGTAGAACTTCATTTTGGAAACAGCCCCAAATATTTGTAGTCTATGATTACAGGACACTGGGACATCTCCTATTCCTGTAATAAAATCAAAGATGATCCATATATGTTCAATCAGCTCTTATTTAACTCCCTATCTGGACATGAAAATAGTTGGCAACTCTTTGATATCAAGCTTAAAATAAGTTCCACACAAGGCAAAACAACCTTTATCCACTTGCTACATTTGATAGAGAGGATACGGCATCTGTTGATGAACCACTAAAAGTGCCTTGTCATATCTTTAGGGCTTAGGTTCATTAAGGTTAGGTTCTTTTTAAGTGGATGGATACATTTCTCAATTTATGCTATGTCTGACTTGTTTTTGGCTCATATGACACATCATTTCAGCAGATGGACTATCTAAGTGTCTAACACAAGCATTTCATGACACTTTTTTATAGCCTTCTTGCTTCTGAAACTGTTAAAACTGCTTCAAAATTCTTACTTTCTTTTATAAATCAAAAAAATAATGTTTTATATTTACTGGTGCAGCATTTTGTTATGTAACTGGACATTACATCCAACCTGGATACTCATCAAATCTAAATATTTTTCTCTTAAAATGCTATCATTCCTTGGACATATGAGTTGCTTAGGTCGTTCCTTTAACATTTAGAATTGTGCTACTGAAGCAAATCCACAGGAGATATTTTTCTCCTCTTCGATGTGTCAAAGTTTAGTTTCATCCAGGTAACAGTGCCCTTATGTGAGTTGGCAATGATATATTAATTTGATACCTGTAACATGACTAAATAGAAGCCCTTTCTTTCAATAGGGTTTTTCCTTTGCCTTGCTTCTTATTTTTTACATTACAAAATATTTTTTTTATCAAGGTATTAATGGAGGAATGCAGAACACCACATTTGGAACTCAAATAAAAATAAATATTTGAATGGTGTTAGAACTCTACCAGGCTACTCACAGATATATGCCTGCTATTTCAACCTAGGTCTGAGTAGGCCCAGGCAAAGTTTAATTGCCTGTGTGTGGATAGTGTAGATGGAGAGGTCAAAATTGTGTTTGTGCAGTAAACAGAATGAAACTGCTTGAAAACTAAATTAACTGATCCAGATGACTTTTCACGGTTCTTAATGATCTATCGCCTCGATAATGAAGGCACAGCAACAAAATCATTTCCTTCTGCCTGCTGCTGTTGAAGGCTACAAGTTAAAGTACATTGACCAAAGGTTTATATATATGTGTGTATTTGGAGCTGGAAGTGTAATACCTTCAGACATCTTTGTCAACAATTTAAAAAAAAATAACCCCAAAATAACAAAAACAAAAAACTATTGAAGGTTCTTGTACCATAATGCAAATTTATGGTTCTGTAACACAAGACATTACAGCATCGGTATTTTCTCTACTTTGTTTTGAACCAATTTCTCTGGCTAACGAAATGAATTAGTCAGCAAAAAAGAATATCACAGGATTCATATGAAAGTGATCATCTTTATTAAAAAGAGCCCCTAATCATTGGTTCATATTTTATGAACTCTGTTGAAAGGCTTCAGCTGATGATGACACTCACTCAGCAGACTCAGGCTAAACAAAAAAAAGAGATGAAAATTAACAAGTATAGCGCATTTAAAAATCAACATATCAGGTAACTTACTTTCTCTAATATATTTAATGTGGACATTCAAATAGAAAACTATTCAAGTAATATAGAGTGTTATATTGGATAATACACAGCATCAAACCATTTTACTCATGTCCAATTAAGACCATTGACCATTTGATGATGAAAACAGCAAACTTACCTTTCCGATATCACGGCTCCTGACTCTCAGTTTGTTGACTTGGGACTCAGCGATATCAGCACGCTCGTGAGCCTCCTCCATCTCATGCTGAACCTTCCTCAGTCTAGATATGTGACTACTGGCCTGCTCCTCCTGTGAAGGGGTGGGAATTCTATTGTTTTAGTAATATACCAGACAGTTTATTGTTGTTATGTACATTATGTATTTGACTTACAGCCTCCTCAGCCTGTCTTTTGTAGGCTTTGACTTTAAGCTGCAGTTTGTCCACCAGATCCTGGAGTCTGATCACATTCTTCTTGTCCTCTTCAGTCTAAACAGTTACAGGATTATACAATATGCGATAAAGGAATGAAGAAATTAAAGATAAATTATGTTGCTTTTTTGTTTTTTTTTGTAGAAATTACCTGGTATGTCAGCTCCTTCACTCTCCTCTCATATTTGCGGACTCCTTTAATGGCATCAGCTCCTCGTCTCTGCTCGGCTTCAACTTCAGCCTCCAGCTCACGTACCTGATAAGTGATAATAGATAAAGTCAAAGTTTTGGACTATGGCTACATAAAAACAAAGGTTAAATTATTTTGTACATTTAAAGAGCGATTTTATTTCTTAAACAAAACAGTGGGCATTTATTTTCCAGGTCATACCCTGGACTCCATCTTCTGGAGCTGCTTCTTGCCACCCTTCATGGCAAGACTTTCTGCCTCATCCAGACGGTGCTGCAGATCCTTGACAGTGACCTCCAGGTTCTTCTTCATCCTCTCCAGATGAGCACTGGTGTCCTGCTCCTTCTTCAATTCTTCAGCCATCATGGCAGCCTAAAACAGTAAAGTTCTATAAATTAAGTCTGTAAAAAAAACAAACAAACATTGAAAATGTACAAGACCATGTGAAGAAATGCTTGAGATTTAACTGAACTCACATCAGTGATAGCCTTTTTGGCTTTCTCCTCAGCATTTCTGGCTTCTTGAACGGCATCATCCACTTCACCTTGAACTTGAACAAAGTCAGCCTCAAGCTTCTTCTTGGTATTCAGAAGACTGGTGTTCTGAATGTTTCAAAAAATCTATGTTTAATATGCTGTTTATAACCCAGCATTTGCAGAATGTGAACAGAATTGTGAATGACAAGTGAAAAATAAACCTGAGAGTGAAGCAGCCCAACACGCTCACTAGCATCAACCAGCTCCTGCTCAGCCACTTTACGTCCTCTCTCTGTCTGCTCCAGAGCGGCTCTCAGCTCCTCAATCTCAGCCAGCATCAGACCATTTCTGCGCTCCACCATGGTAACCTGCTCTTTCATGTCTTCCTGTCCTCTGAGGGCATCATCGAGGTGCAGTTGGGCATCCTGACATCAAAAAATAAAAGATATAATATTAATTTTATTTTTTCTTTCATGGCAAAAATTTGATCATCATTCAGCAGTTGTACAAAAGTCACCTTGAGCTGTCCCTGGACATTCCTGAGTTGTTTGAGGGCCTCAGCAGCCTGCCTGCTGGCATGGCTCAGCTGAATCTCCATCTCATTCAGGTCTCCCTCCATCTTCTTCTTGATTCTTAGGGCATCATTTCTGCTCCTGACCTCAGGTAGTCTGCATGGATTCTATCACTCTCTGGCTGTTCCTCTTGATCTGTTCTATCTCCTCATCCTTCTCTGCCAGCTTCCTGTCAACCTCATTTTTGACCACGTTGAGCTCCAGCTGAATGTGGAGAATCTTGGCTTCCTCATGCTCCAATGTACCCTAGGTGCAATTTTAAAAAGTAAATTTTCAGTTAATAACTCAATCATACAATATAATTCTTGATCTACAATTATAATTACATTTGAAGTGATGTAATAGAAGTTAAATTTTGTGACTGATTCGAATTCCATTTTCATTAAATTTCATTTAAATTCGATTCACATTAAATTTCTGTTTGGAGAATTATTTACACATATCATCGCATCAACATGGTTTTTAGTGGCATATGAACTTACCAAACCAAACTCATTGAGAATATAAGTGAGAGTAAGAAGTGCTGTATCAAACAACTTAAATCATTGTCTTGATAAAAGTTTGGTCAGCTGAGCTAAAACATAAATGGATGGTTTTTATGAATCCCTGCCAAATCCTGATGTTGCTATACCTCAGCTTCCTCCAGTGCTGACTGAATTTCAGCCTTCTCATTTTCCACAGTCTTCTTGGCTTTCTCCAGCTCATGAATACTCTTTCCACTCTCACCAATCTGCTCAGTCAGGTCTGAGATCTCCTCTGTAGGAAACAAAATGTAAAATAAAACACATTTCACATTACCTAATTATGAGATAAGATTAAAGTTCACATACGCTGCAAGTTCTTGTTTTCTCTCTTCAGGGTCTCCAGCTGATCCAGAGCCTCCTCATAGGAGTTTTTCATCTTGAAAATTTCAGTACTGAAAGAACGAGCCTCTTTCTGAGCTCCTTCCAGCTCTGCCTGGCCCTCCTCATACTTCTGTTTCCATTCTGCCAGGACCTATATAGAGGCATTATAGAGTGAAAATATAATTTCAATGAAATGGTTTGCAACTGGTGCGCTGCACTGTGGAGCTTAGTTTTGTTTTCCAGCATAACCACTTACCTTATCAAAGTTCCTCTGCTTCTTGTCGAGGTTGGCAGCCAGAGCATTAGCTCTCTCCACATCAGTCATGAGATCCTCCACCTCACCCTGCAGCCTCTGCTTGGTCTTCTCCAAAGAGGCACACTTGGAGTTTACAGCCTCGATGGATTCTTCAGCATCCTGCAATCGCTGAGCAAGCTTTTTCCTGTAATGAACAATAATGTGCTCATGCTTTTTTGTACCACAAATAGCAAAAATGGGATTACTATGAAAAAGTTATGAAACAAAATGAAACAGAAAGGTTAAGGGTTATATACTTTGCCTCCTCCAGCTCCTCAGTACGCTGAATAGCATCAGTCTCATATCTGGTTCTCCACTGAGCCACCTCACTGTTGGCCTTAGACATTCCTCGCTGTAGCTCAGCCTTGGCCTCCTGCTCCTCCTCAAACTGCTCTCTGAGCAGATCACAGTCATGGCGGGATGACTGAACAGCATGTGCCAGGGCGTTCTTGGCCTTTTAAGGACATAGTGCATGTGAATATGAATTTGAATTTACTAGATGTATGTTACACCAAAATGCTGTATGCAAAAGTAAATTTAGTTAAAATCCCGAAGACCCATTTAGAGTAATTGCCCTGAGTAACTTCCTTTAATTAAGTTATTATTATATGTTATTATTACAATTGAGTTCTTTTGTCATTAAGATCCCAGAAAATAAAATATTTCAGCACTTTTTAACCAAGGAGTATGGACAACAAAATTTCCTCTGATGATATTTTGTACTTTTTATGGCAGCTCTCATATGATTCATTATTTCATGAGATAAATCTTTTAAGTTCTATTTTATTTTAAGTTACTGTTAATTCTGCAATAATAATCATTTTAAGAAAAATAGGAAAAAATAAACTTTTCATACCTTCAGTTCCTCCTCAATGTGTCTCTTAAGCTCCTCAACCTGCTGTGTATAAGCCTGTTTGGCTCTGGTCAACTGAGAAACAAGAGCTTCTTTCTCCTCAAGCTGGCGAGCAAACTCACCTGAATGACCGAAAAATGTTCATGTCTTCTTAATGATCATGATTTTAAAAAATTTATTTTTTCAATACAGGACACATCAATTTACCATATTCATGGATCTTATGTGACAAAATCTCTCCACAGTTTTTTGGTTTTTTTTAAATGACAAATGACTCACCATTCTCTGTTTGAAGTCGGGCCTTTTGTGCATTAATATCATTGAACTGACGCACATTCTCATCATGTTTGGCTTTGAGTTCATTCAACTGGTCCTCAAGAGTTCTGCACATTTTTTCCAAGTTGCCCTATAAATAATGAAATATTATGTATTTACAGCATTTTTCAAAACTTTTAAATCCAGATTTTTTAATTTTTGAACAAACTACTTGCCTTCGATTTAGCAACAGCCTCCACGCTGCTGGAGAGGTCATCAATCTCCATCTTATACTCGCTCTTTTCCTTCTCCAGCTTCTGCTTGACACGCTGGAGGTTGTCAATCTGCTCTCCCAGCTCTGCAACACTGTCAGCCTGCTTCTTGCGGAGAGCTGCTGCAGTAGCTTCATGCTGCAGGGTTGACTCTTCAAGGTCACGACGCATCTTCTGGAACTCAGCTTCACGCTTCTTGTTCATCTCAATCTGAGCAGCTGTCGCTCCACCAGCTTCCTCAAGCCTCTCACTGATCTCCTCAAGCTCCCTGGAGAGGTCAGCCCTCTGCTTCTCAACCTTTGCCCGAGCAGCCCTCTCAGCCTCAATCTCTTCCTCCAGCTCCTCAATGCGAGCCTGTAGATTTGATAATAGTAAAATAAAGAAGGTTATTAATTTAAACATAAACTTTTCAAAAACTTTATACTAAAATGAAATATATTACCTGGAGCTCTTTGATTTTCTTCTGAAGCTGAGCACCAAGAGTCTGCTCATCCTCAATCTTGCTGAGGAGCTGGTTGATCTCAAAGTCCTTCCTAAATGAAATAACCATGATAGCTTTCATTGTCACAATTTATACTTTAGTTGAAAAGAGAGAAATATGAATGATCCCCAAAAAAAAGAATAATAATCTAAAATAAAAAAACCTTACTTCTTGATCTTCTCCTCAGATTGCTGTTTGTCATTCTCCAGATCCATTATGGATTCCTGGGCAAGTTTCAGATCTCCCTCAAGCTTTCTCTTGGCTCTCTCAAGGTCCATGCGGATTTTCCTCTCTTGTTCCAATGATCCTTCAAGCTTTATAAATAAAAACAAGATTTGTATTTGTACAGTGGAACATCAATCCACCAAAGACCCACTCTGCTTTATTTGGCAACTAATAATTTCAAAAGAAATGTTTCCTTACATCGTCCACTTGTTGTTCCAGCTTTGTCTTGACCTTGGTCAGAGTGTTGACTTTGTCCTCCTCTGCCTGGAGATCATCAAGTGTTTGCTGGTGGCTCTCTTGGAGGGCTCTCTTCTCTTTAGTCAACTTGGCAATGGACTCATCTTGAGATGCCATCTCCTCTGTCAGGTTTTTCACCTAAATTATGTGAAAGGTGCATTTTCACCACCACATTATATTGGTACAAACCATGTTTAAAATAATACAGGTCTGAAATAACTGGAACCTTGTTTTCTGTAGCATGTTTCTCCTTCTCCACTTTAGCCAAGGTGAGCTCCAAGTCATCAATGTCTTTCTTCAGCTCAGAGCATTCATCCTCCAGCTTCCTCTTCTTGGCCGTCAGCTCAGCATTGATTTCCTCTTCATCCTCAAGTCTCTCAGTTGTGTCTTTGAGTTTGGCCTCAAGCTGGATCTTGCTCTTAATGAGCCCTTCACATCTTTCCTCAGCATCAGAGAGGTTTTCACTTTCCTATATTTTCAAGATACAGGTATTTACTAGAATTTTGACTATATCATGTATAATCATAATTTTACAAACAAATATTTGCAGAACATTTAGCCCTTTAGTAAAGCACTACGTTATGCATAAATCACATTTGTAATAGTCCACTTACTGCTGCCACTTGCAGGTGCAGGTCATTCTTCTCCTGCAGCAGGGAAACCATCTTCTCCTCCAGTTCCTTCTTCTTGGCCAGGGCTACAGCAAGGTCTGTTTTCATCTTTTCATAGTTCTCCTTCATCTGTTGGAGCTCCTTCTCAGTCTCAGCGCTCTTCAGAAGAGGCTTGATCTTAAAGTACAGTTTCAGCCATGGCCAGTTCTTCACGTTCATGAATGAACGGACGTTGTACTGAATGGTGAAGATTGACTCTCTATAAAATAAACAAACATTACAGAATATCACTCCTATTCTGATATATTTTTGAGAACTGCAAGATTTATGTGATGTCTGGACCTTGAATATAATTCTGTATCTGAAATCAACAGGTTAGTATGATGATGATATAGTGATCGTATGTTGTTAGGATCCTACCGTCTCTCCATCATCTTAATAAATTCCTTCCTCATGAGAAATCCTTTGCAGCGAGCCTGAGTCATTGTCATCAGCGTGGCTAGTTTCTCATCTCTCATCTCCTCGAGGAGACCCAGCAGACCAGCTTTGAAGAACACCTACAGTATGTCATCAAGTGATAAAAATTATTATTCTGCACACACAGATAGAAAGGGGTGACTAGAATATAGAAGAAGAAGAACATACCTTTGTGTGCCCAAACCTGTACTGAGTGTGGTCGACATCAATGGAGCCCAGCAGCTTCTCTGAAGCTTTCTTGTTGTCAATGAACTGTCCCTCAGGGATGACACTGGCGTTCAATACTTTGTATCTACAAAGACAGTTATACTGTTACTTAGGAATTTTTCAAGTCTTGTCGTGTTAACCTCTATCACAGCACAGGGTTTCCATAAATTAATCTCTATAGATGTCCCAAAACAATTTCTTATGCATCAGCTGAAGGTTACTGTCACCTCTGCTTAAAGTCACCATAGAGGATTCTGCTGGGAAAGCCCTTTCTGCAGATTCTGATGCCTTCCAGCACACCATTACACCTCAGCTGGTGGATGACCAAGTGGTTTTCCATAAGACCTGGACATTGCAATCACAGTGGGTAAAATAGTTCTTCTGTTATGATGTTACACAAAGTGCAGAATGATAGATAATTAACTTTTTACCTGGTGTCTTTGTTTCATTGGGAATAAGACATCGGACAAAATGGGGGTGTGTGCTTCTCAAGTTGGTCATCAGCTTGCCCAAGTTTTCCTGTGCAACAAATAAACAATAGGTCAACTTAATTTCAAAGAAAGTTCCTGAATTGTTATCTGGCCCATACACAAAATAATAGCCTACATACTCTGAAAAGAGCAGACACGGTCTGGAAAGAACCACCCTTCTTCTTTCCCTTCTTGCCACCACCTCCAGCCTCTGTTTTTCAAAATATAGTTTTTTCATTATAAGAACTGTTTGACTTACTATTTTGTGGAAAACTGATTTTGTATTTTAAATAAGATCAGAGTTTATAATGATTAGCATCTTACCATCACCTGAAGCATGGGCCATATACAGCAGGGACAAGAGTTTGTTTGAAGCCTTCTGGTAGAGCTGAACAGCTGAGTTATTAAGGGGGTCCTTGTTCTTGTCCAGCCAGCCACTGATATTGTAGTCCACTACACCAGCGTAGTGAGCCAGGGAGAAGTGAGCTTCAGCTTTACCCTTTGCAGGTTTTGGCTTATCAAAGCCTTTGGTCTTGCCAAGATGCTGATCGTGCAGCTTGTTCTTGAAAGTTGTGTCAGAGGCCTTTGGGAACATGCACTCCTCTTCAAGAATGGAGAAGATGCCCATTGGCTGAAGGAAATTTTAGCATTTTTTAAAGATTGTATTCAGAAACAGGAATTAAGTTTTGCCAGACCTACTTTTCTTACCTTTTCAATAAGCTCAATGCAGGCAGCCAAGTCCATACCAAAGTCAATGAACTCCCATTCAATGCCTTCCTTCTTGTACTCCTCTTGCTCCAGGACAAACATGTGGTGGTTGAAGAACTGTTGCAGTTTCTCGTTGGTGAAATTAATGCACAGTTGCTCTAAGCTGTTGAACTACAGTATACAGGGAGATAATTAATTCAATGGGCATGCTGGTTTCATAGCATCAATACTGTGTTTCTTTCAATTTAACATTTACAATTTCAGGCAGAAAAGGATTGAACTTCAAATCTTTTCAGATGTTTGATAACTCACATCAAAGATTTCAAATCCAGCGATATCCAACACTCCAATGAAGTACGATCTTGACTGCTTTGTGTCCAGCATCTCATTGATACGGATGACCATCCACAAGAACATTTTCTCATAGATGGACTTGCAAAGAGCCATAACAGCATTGTGGACCTACAAATTAAGGTTTTAGATTGTGAATTACTTAGAATAATACTTTTATATCAATTTACAAGAAACATCCAAAAAGTACATTTCTTTCAAACTTCATTCTAGCATTTTATCTTTCTTACTTGTGAGACGGTCTGACCTTTGGTCACCATCTCGTTTCCAACTTTGACTCTTGGGTAACACAGACATTTCAGCATATCAGCTGAGTTCAGGCCCAGGAGGTAAGCGATTTTGTCCGCCACTGGGGGAGATAATCACAATACGTATTACATCTTAACCTGCATGTTAATTTACGAACTACAAAATGATGATAATATTTAATAACAATCACCCTCAGTGCCATCAGGTTCAGCCTGCTCCTCACGCGGCTTCTGCTTGAATTTCATGTTGCCATGATGCATCACAGCTCCAGTCAGCTTGTAGATGCCCAATTTCTCATCACTAGTGAAGCCCAAGATGTCAATTGCAGACTGCAATGTAAATGATACAAAGTAATTGATATGCAAAAAAAATGTTCCCCCAGAAGCCATCTATATAACTAGATTATTGTCTCACATCAGTTGCAATTAACTCCTCCACATCATCGATGCTTTTGACAGTGATTTCACCCTGACTGATCATTGGGTAGTCGTAGGGGTTCGTGGTGATCAGAAGAGACTCTAGAGAAGAATGAAAGTAATGCAAGTTGTTTGTGTTGATTTTCTTAGTATCTTTCAATTTCAGTTTTGTGTAGTAACCTACCCAGGAGCTCAGACTTGTGGCCAGTCGTCAGCTGATAGAAGATATGGTAGCTCCTCTCAGCAGACAATTGGAAGGTTACACGTGACTTCTCCAGTAAATCTAAGATTTATAAATTAAAGTCATATTTCAGTATACCAAAAAATGTATTTCAACTTTTGATAAAATCAGCTAACCAAAAATAGTGTAATAAATGGCTTACATGTTTCAATATCAGCTGAGGCCAGTTTGCCACTGGTTCCAAAATGAATTCTGATGAATTTACCCTAAATATATTAGATTTACATTAATGAGATTCTTGTAGTGAAACATAAAATGCTGTATTTATTTTAAACCCTTTCAATACTTACAAAACGAGAAGAGTTGTCATTTCTCACAGTTTTGGCATTACCATAAGCTTCCAGCAGAGGGTTGGCTGCAATGATTTGATCTTCCAGCGAACCCTTAAAAACATAACATTTACATTGTAGACTGTAAAGAATTCATGGAGAGTGTCTGACCATTTTCATTTAAATCAGCATTTTTTACCTGCATTTTGCCAGGGATTGGCTCTGATTTCTTGACACCTGAAGACACTGCAATTGTTGCAAAGAACTGGATGACACGCTTAGTGTTGACAGTCTTTCCTGCACCGGATTCTCCCCTGGGAAAGTGATAAATATCTTATGTCATATATGTCAGTGCCGTCTAATTTTATTCAGTGATTTGTTCATTACTTACGTGATAAGAATAGACTGGTTCTCACGATCTGAAGTAAACAAATACAAAATACAAATGCTTTTACTTTACCTTTGTCTCATAACAAACATAGTCAAAATATGGTCACATTTCAGGACATACTGTATTTTCTGTATCTCCTTTTGTGTGTCATGTAAAGATGAATTAATGTGTCCTCGGCTCAAAATTAAAATATTTTACCAGTGAGCATGAACTGATAGGCATTATCAGAGATGGAGAAGATGTGGGGTGGTGCTTCAACTCTCTTCTTTCCTCTGTAAGACACAACAACCTGATTCTCGTACACAGGAAGCCACTTGTAGGGGTTCACAACGACACAGAAGAGACCAGAATAAGTCTTGAAAGAGAAGAAAAAATTACTTAAAATTTTGATGCTGCTTCATTTGACATACAAATTTTGTCTGCTTCATGTAGAGTTGTAACCGGCCATAGAAAAGGTAACTACAACTTGGATTTTTTTTTCTACTGTATGTCAACGCTAATTTAAGCATTTTTCACTATTTGCACTACTGTGTGAATAAACACTAATTTAGTATAGTATAGTGGAGACTCACATAGATCATCCATGATGCATAACGCTCTTTGAGGTTATACAGCACACCAGGCTCATTGAGGTGGGTCATCATGGCCATATCCTCAATCTTGTCAAACTTAGGGGGATTCATGGGGTAGATGTCATCCTCTTTAACAGTGACAGTCTAAACAAAAATGAGGAAAAAGGTCAGTTTTATTTGTAAAGTATTAGTAGTATCATTCATTGGATGGACAGATGGCAATGTATTTTACCGTTCATAAGAAATTCAAATAGAGCATTAACCTACCTTTCCTGAAAGTGTCTCAACTGTGACTTTACCACCCTCTCTTTTGACGAGTTTACCCTTGACGTACATTTCACCAGGATCAACCACAAAGAAAGCTGTTTTGGCATCAAACGGAGTGTTTTGGGCCTCAATCCTCTCTTTTTCGGGCTTGCGCAGATATATGGCTGCAGGCCCAAACTGCTTCATTTCTGAGTCTGTGCTCATGGTTACACTTTATGTGGGAATGAATGAACAAAGAAGAGTTTGAATTACTTTGAGTACATTTCATTTGTTTTATAGACCTTGTATTGGTAAGTAATTTTATACTGTTTGGTTTGATTGTAAATATAATAAATAGTCTCTTACCGTTGTTTATCCCAACTGAATGGCAAAATGTGTTGTTGTTGCCTGTGAATGCTAAGAAAGAAAGTTGAAAATGATCATTTTATAGCCACAAAATATAAATATTTCCATTTCCATTATTTCACTTATTTCTAAAATCAAATTTTAATCATATCTTATCTCATTCTAGTTTTTTAAATGCCCTCTTTATTTGTAATATGCTTTTAATATGCTAAGTCCTTATGAGAAGGATTATGGATTGTGCTTATACTATAGTGGCTGTAAAGTCACCTTGTCTCATCTTAACAATTAATTGAGCTATATAATTACCATGAAAAGCAGCATCTCTTGTAATTCCAATGTATTTTGATCAAATAACAGATTCACTGTAAAGCTTTTCTAACTTAAATAGAAAGATTGCATAATTTTAAATAATATGATAGATTGTTTTTAACCTGTTTTTACTCCTTGCTTTAAAATAGAAAGTAGTAAGACTTTTTAAGATTACAATACCATGAAAAACCACAACGACCTAGAGTCACATGACATAAATGCAATTTTAAGTTAAATCAAATTAAGTAAGGATAAACATATAAAGTGTTCTTACCTGGGCTGTTCGGTCAGTTCTCAGAGGAGTCTAAAGCATCAACTTTTATAGAGGCGGGAACTGCCCAGTCAGCAGCTGTCCACCCCTCGATTTGGCAAAGCATCCTTGTCATGGGAAGACTTATCTTGTAACATTGCAAGTTTAGGAAGCTGTTTTTGTGTGTTTAAGATATATTATTGCTTTATAGTTTAAATAGCACTCACATAAGATGAAAATGGGAAAATGAAAATTTTAATTAAACAAGGTTGTTTGACATTAATAATTGAAAATATCTCAAAATATCTAATTTTGGTAAATGCAAAAATTAAAAGGATACATCTATTTTAAAATATGTTCTTGTGCGTAAGGCATGGTAAATTTTATACATCATACATTGTGTTTGAAATACAACAATTTCAAAACATAACTTACTTGACAAATTATTATTTAAATCTATTAATGGAGTGCACCTGACTTCTTTATTTGCCCTTTGTAAGATGAACTCAAATGTCATTGGTATCAAGTGTTAGAACTTGTCCATATTTCAAATTTTTGAAATGTAGTAAAAATAAAATATCATGGGCGAGTGGGAATAATATTAGAAAAATTACATAAGAAAACTAAAATTCCCTTAGACGTCATAGATATGAATAGATGTATGCTATTTAATAATGATAGCATCATGCAACATATTTTAAAGAGAAGCATTGGGCTTAGCTTTATTTCTGCTGATAAAATGTAAGTTGGTTGTCCAAAATGTGTCCCAAAATAGATGCTTTGGAAAACATATGCAGGTTTTTGAGCCAATAATTGGTTCCATGAAATACTTTATTTAATTTTAGATGCTGATTTACTTCAGAAGGATTTTGTCATTTCATAGTATGAGGTTGTCTCTACTTACTCTTGCAATTAAACATGGTCAAAGCCAAGAATGGATTCTCAAATTTTGGAGGAGCACACAAGTGGCGCTGGTATATAGTTGCAAGAGATTGGCACATCTCAGCAAAGATGAATGTAAGGCCCTTTCCACTTCCAAGTTCAAGTGGAATTACAACTTGCCTTTTAAGGACTAGAACATTGGCCAATCTGGCTTAGATAAAACCTATATTAAGTCCCACTCAAATATCAAAGATCTTTATTTTTATGCTACATTTGAGTCTAAGGATGTTGTTGCTATTAAGGAGACTCCACTCCAAGTGTCCTTGGAAAACTATGTGAATCTGGTTTTGAGGCATAGCTCACATTGGCTTCAAAATAAAATGAAAATATATGATCTTCACTACTATTCTCAAGTAACCAAATGCTTTTCCGTATTAGTATTAACACTTAATGTAATTGTAGTTTGTTTTTTTTTAAAAAAAGAAAAAATATACAGTATATAACCCTAATCCCAACTTCAAAACTAAATTAACTGCCTTCTTAACTTTATGAACTTCATGATGGTAGCCTATTAATTTTAAATTTCAGTATCCCATTTGCTCACATAGGGTATAATTGTCTGTGTCAAGTTGTCATTTCAAGTTTTACTGAAGCAACATTTCCCTATTAAATCCACTAAATGAAGACTAATATATAGTCTTATGATATAGAAAAACATTTCATCTTCATACTAAATAGAGGAGCGACGCAGATTTAAAATTGGCTCCATTATAAAATACTGTAATTGAATTAAAATAATGGCCTACATAAGGGTTTTTGAAAAAAGATGTAGTGGAAATTATCATTTACAAGTAGGATTACAAGTGGCAATTCCATACCCTATATTCTGTGTGGCCTTTGGTTTTATTTTTGTTATAGTGAT
>KV751340.1:5464284-5498976 GCA_001698575.1 Mola mola
GCAACTTGACTGTTGGAGAGGAAGGGCATTGACAAGATCAGCACATCCTGGAATTCTTGACAGAAGAAACAACTTTGACAGCACAATAGAGGCTCCATTCGCTGTGGAAGAAATAACGAGGGCAATGTTAAGATCTGGCCAAACATCTTCTGGGAAAGATTAAATATGTTATGTCATGTTTAAGCGCTTGGGTTTTATTAGCATCTATAAAGCTCCTATGCTTGTACAATAAACCATGAGAAGTGGGAAAATGATCATGTTGTTGGAAAAAAGCAGTGAGAATTCCTATTAGGAAACCAGGGAAGGACGCATCAAGTCCAGTTAATTATAAACCAATAGCAATGACTTCATAGGAAAGATAATGGAGAGAATGATTAAGGAAAGGTTCACATTTTACATGAAAAGCAGAGGAATTCTGTCATCTTATCAAAGTGGTTTTAGGAGAGGCAGAGGGACCTTGGACTCTGTTAATCATCTGGAAACAGATTTAAAAAAGCACAAGTTATTAAAGAATCTGTAATGTATGATAATTTTGTTTGACGTATACAAAGTGTATGATATGGTTTGGAATGAAGGACTACTGATGAAAATAAACATGATGGGAATAGCAGGAAATAAACAAAACAGGATTTTGTTTTTTTTGTTTAACAGAGTTGGAACAAGTTGGAATAGAAAAATTGTAATCTGAAATTCATTCAGTGGAAAATTGATACTTAGGGAAGTGTCATCAGCCCAATCATATTTTGCCATCATGATAAATGAATTATTTTCTGGAGTTCAGGGTGATATTGAGAGTTCATTGTTTGCAGATGATGGAGCATTGTGGAAGAGGGGAAAGAATATTAGGAAAAATACAAGAGTCTCTTAAGATGGTGAAAAATTGATATATTCATGGGGGTTCAAGTTTTCAGTTGACAAAAACCAAAACAGCATTGTTCATGAGAAAAAGACACGCTGATACAAAGATCAAGATGTACGAGTAAAGACCATAGCAAGTGAAAGTCTTTAAATTTCTGGGTGTGAGGCTTGACTCAAAGCTTACATAAAATGAGCATAATAACAGGACAAATTATAAATGTAAGAAAGTATCTAAATGTGATGAGATGTTCTACATGGTCAGAATTGATAGGAAGTAGATCTGCAGTCAGAAACACCTATGTGGCAGATCTATCAGGTCACAGATGGAATATTGCTGTATTGCTAATTATTATCGAAGCTGAAATCGGTGCAAACCTGTTATAGTGTTTATAAAACGAATCCTGTGTCTGTTCTTGTTTTCAAAGATGTTTCCAAAGCTGTGGAAACATTGCAGTTTTTGTTAATGAATTAACAGATTTCAAACACTTTATCAAAAATTTGTCCCAGCCTTAAATGTCTCTGTTAAAAGATGAACGACAGATACCTTATCTGTGTTTACAGCTGAGATGATGTCAATAGAAGCAGTTTTACAATGGATAGATGTTACAAATGGTCAAGTTTAACGTTCAATGGATAGTTTCTCTGCTCCACACACATAACAGCGTTAGCAGTACCTTTGCGTTGGTCGCCACCGCCAAAAACAAAAATGGAGGGCGGAATGGGGGCAAAAAGAGGAAGTGACGTTACATGAGGAAGCCGGAGGCAGAATAACACGCTCCAAGTCGTCGGCAAGCTAGTGTTAGCTAGAGCTATAGCTTTGCCTTTCATTAGGTCTCTAGGAAGAATGAATTCCCTGAATGGAAAACCTGAAGTTATATTTGTAAGCGACACCATACAGTATATTTATATTCTATTATCGTTTGGTTGCAACGAGTATTAGCCAGCTAACATTTTTACTGGGTGCTTTAAACATGACTTGAGCCGTGTTGAAGTTAGCTTGTTGCATGCAAAAGCAGCAATGTGATTTACTGATATGCAAGATACTTTAACTACTAAATTGAGGATAAAGCATTGAGATGGGACGTAGTTACGTATTGTTTGATCATCGTCAACTTGTTTTGTTAAATTCGCAATACATTGACAATCAATTGTTGACGTTATGTTAACGTAGTGATTTGTCGCACTATAACTAGTTTTAGGAGTTGCAATTTTCGTAAAGCAACGTTCGGTTGTACTTTAAATGTCTCTGGATTTCTGTTAGGAGGAGGATGATTTGCCTTACGAAGAAGAGATTATCAGGAACCCATACTCGGTCAAGTGCTGGATGCGTTACATCGAATTCAAACAGAATGGAAAAAAATCCATCCTCAACATGATATATGAGCGGGCTCTGAAAGAGCTGCCTGGCAGGTAACGTTAACGTAACACTGCAGTGAAATAAAAACCTACTTGACAATGTACTGAAGCCCCACTAGTTATTTCAACCACATTTATGTCCATGCAAGCGTAGTTTGCCATTGATATTATGATTTGACATGATTTTGCGTTGTCAGTAGCAAAAACGTTACTGTCAAGACACTGAAGTGATGCTGTTTTCTTTAAAGTACTCAATAAGTATCTTTATTTTCAAGATGGTACAACCAAGGTTAAGGTTTTGCACAGGCACTCTTTGCTTAATGACTTTTCTTTACAGCTATAAACTGTGGTACAATTATTTGAGAGAGAGACGGAAACAAGCCAAAGGGAAATGTATCACAGACCCAGGCTATGAAGAGGTCAATAACTGCCATGAAAGGGCCCTAGTCTTCATGCACAAGGTAATACAACAAACTACATACTCAACCAATTTACAGTACAAAATTACAGCATGTTGGTGGAAACTGTACTTCAAACTAACAAATGTTTTTCTCTCATTTAGATGCCTAGAATATGGCTTGATTACTGCCAGTTCCTTGTGTCTCAATGCAAGATAACAAGAAGTCGGCAAACATTTGATCGTGCACTCAGAGCTCTACCTGTTACTCAGCACCCACGCATCTGGCCCCTGTATCTGCGTTTTGTCCGTAATCTGCCCCTGCCCGAGACAGCCATTCGAGTGTACCGCAGGTACCTTAAGGTGAGATCATAGTACACAAACTGGTACCAGTATGCCGCTTGCATTTAGATTAACAACTGAGACGTCTGATTATGCTGATAGTGGTATTAGCACACTTAAGTTTCTATAGTAAAATGGATATGAGGCAAATTCTGAGCCAATACAAATTTTACTTGTTTTAGTCTGAGGATATTTCTATAGACACACATAAGGCTTCATTTGCATAGTAGTTTGAGCTCTAGTGAAAGGTGTCAGAGTTTAAAGTCTAAATCAAGATCTGAGTGAAGTCCTTTTTCGGTTATCAAAATCACAAGCAGAATCCGTGATTCTGAAACTATTTTTATTCTTATGCCCCTGTAAGTGTGAGGCTCAGTTGATCTCGGAGTGTTTAATAGGAAGCAACTGGACTTCTTATCTTGTTTGAAGACGTTTCGCCTCTCATCCGAAAGGCTTCTTCAGTTCTGAGGGTCATTCCTTTAGTGGAGGAGAGGGCTCTGAACTCCTTCACAGCCACTGGTTCAGTTATGTGGATGACATATGGGTCAAAATCAAAACTCAAGAATTGGAGGCTTTCACTCGACACACAAATGCGGTGGACAAGAACATTAAGTTCACCAGGGAAGATACGAGGGATAACAGTTTGCCCTTCCTGGATTGTGCGGTGTCTCTTGGTAAGGATGATAACCTCAGCATCAAGGTCTACAGGAAGCCAACACACACAGACCAGTACCTCTTGTTTGACTCCCACCACCCACTGGAGCACAAACTGGGCGTAATCTGGACACTACAAGACCGGGCCCAGAAGGTTCCCTCCAGCACAGAGGGAAAACAAAAGAAATTGGCACACATCAAGACAGCGCTCCAGACATGCGGCTACCCTAAGTGGACCTTTGTCAAATCGTCCAAAAGGCGCCACAAAGAACCACCCGAGGCAGAAATGGAAAAACGGAAGAACGTGGTTATCCCATATGTGGCAGGTCTATCAGAAAAAATCAGAAAAATCTTCCAAAAACACAAAATTCGAGTTAATTTCAAACCGGGCCAGACCTTATCATCGGGACAGGACTCAGCTGTACATCTGCATCTTAAGGAGAAAGATCACTCCTTTGAGGACTCCAATGTGCACGTTCTGGACAGAGAGGACAGATGGTTTGAAAGAGGATTAAAAGAGGCCATCTATGTCCACTTGGAGAAACCCTCTCTAAACAGGGGTGGTGGACTAAGACACCATTTGTCTGCAACCTACAATGGTGTCTTGGGAGCCCCCCAGGAGTGATTCACACCTGGGTTCATGTGACCTTAACGACTCACATGATGCCTAGCCAGAGGATCGCCCCCCAGGCTGGTGCTTTCAACCACGTCCTCTTTGTTGGTGATTGTCTCCACCCACTCGGGGTCAAATACCTGGGTTTTCCGCACTGACACTCAGAACTGAAGAAGCCTTTCGGATGAGAGGCGAAACGTCTTCAAACAAGATAAGAAGTCCAGTTGCTTCCTACTAAACACTCCGAGATTAAGATGACCTGGATGACTGAGAACCTTCACGGACATGAGGCTCGGTTGGCTTTTCTAAAGAAGGAAAAAAAAAAAAAAAAATTCAAAATAATACAGTTTAGCTTACAAGTGGGGGTGGGTGATCAAATATATCCTCTCTACTTGTCAACGATATATACAGTAAATGACTCTATCGCGAACATCAAGTACAAATTATGATGTAAATATTGCAAGCTGTCTGCATGAAATCCACTTTGGTTTGAGATTCGCTTCTCTCACAGTCTCCTGATGCTGTTTCATAGTAAATTGCTCACTCACCTGCCCATCCTGAACACCCTCCTGGGTGCATGCATGTTTTTTTGCATAGGAAGCAAAATGAATTTTCACATTTGAAATACAAATAAAAGTGAAAGCTTTAAATATATCATCACGGTTGTGTGCCACACAGTGAATATTTGTGTTTTTACATCAATAAATGTGTCTCTTACATTTTACTATGTGATCTTTTTAACATGTAGCTTTCTCCAGAGAACGCAGAGGAATACATAGACTACTTGCGGTCTGCTGGCCGCTTGGATGAAGCAGCTGTGCGGCTAGGTGCTGTTGTCAATGATGAAAGTTTTGTGTCCAAAGAAGGCAAATCCAATTATCAAGTAAGATTCTTTTTGCAAGAATGAATGTATTTTTTTTTCTCCCTAGGAAACTAATGAAGAAAATTGATCAATTTTGATACTGCCTTTATTTTTTGGACAGCTGTGGCATGAGCTATGTGACCTGATCTCCCAGAATCCTGATAAGGTGACCTCTCTGAATGTTGGAGCCATTATCCGAGGTGGTCTCACTCGCTTCACAGACCAACTTGGAAAACTCTGGTGTTCTTTAGCTGACTATTATATCAGGAGTGGTCACTTTGAGAAGGTGCGTTTGAGCTCTATGGCCTCTATTTTTTAACATATCATAAAGCACTCTTCTGCTTTGTAGTTAGCAAACTGTTTTTAACTCAGTTGCCCTCACTTTAATTTACTTATGTGCAGAGTTGACTGTCTACTAACTCTATCTTTACGTTATTAGGCCCGTGACGTATATGAAGAAGCCATTCTTACGGTGGTAACAGTAAGGGACTTCACACAAGTATTCGATAGTTATGCTCAGTTTGAAGAAAGTATGATTGCGGCAAAGATGGAGACAACCGCCGAAATGGGGCAGGATGAAGAAGGTGTGTGTGGATTCATAAATATTGGCAACAATCTTCTACTTCTTGTCTTATGTGGATTGCCTACTCTTCCTAGATGACGTAGACCTGGAGCTCAGACTGGCCCGCTTTGAGCAGCTGATAGCCCGGCGGCCCCTCTTACTGAATAGTGTCCTGCTGCGGCAGAATCCTCATAATGTTCATGAGTGGCACAAGCGGGTAAAACTGTATGAGGGCAATCCACGGCAGGTGAGATTTGAGGCTTTTTATATTTATATTTTCCCCAGGGACAGTGCTATTCTTGTCATAAAACTTAACTGCATCTTAATCTTATGTGATTTACGGCAGATCATCAACACATACACGGAGGCAGTACAGACCATTGATCCAATGAAGGCTACAGGAAAGCCTCACTTTCTCTGGGTTTCCTTCGCTAAATTCTATGAGGAAAATGAGCAGCTGGATGATGTAAGTCACTGAGGTCTTTCTAGTGAGGTTCTAGGAAATGCAATTTAAATTTGATGCTTTATGCATGTCTTGGTACTGTATATCTTAACTTTAATGACTGTCATACAGGCCCGGACAATTTTTGAAAAGGCTACAAAGGTTAACTTCAAGCAGGTAGATGACCTTGCTGCGGTGTGGTGTGAATATGGAGAGATGGAACTGCGCCATGAGAACTATGAACAGGCACTGCGCATACTCAGGGTGAGACACATCTGTAATCATATTTAGTGGGGCAGTCACTAGATGTTTATTAACACCTAGTGACTGGTCTGAGACACTACAACAACAGTGGGTGACAGATTAAACTGTCTACAAATGTTTTCAGAAAAAAAATTTTCTATAAATTTACAGAGAAATTACTGGCATTACAAGCAATACATTTAAGTCCCAGCTTTATGAATTATGGCAATTTTAAGTAACAAGTAAAATTTTAATTGTCCATATATGAAAACCTTACATGTACATATGTGGGTTGTTAATTTTATTGGAATGTTCATTTAATTGTATATTTTGATTGTATATTTTATTGTATATTTCATATTTTAATTTCAATATAGAAAGCTACAGCCATCCCATCAAAAAAAGCAGAGTATTTTGATTCATCTGAGCCAGTCCAAAACAGAGTCTACAAGTCCTTGAAGGTTTGGTCCATGCTGGCAGACTTGGAGGAGAGCCTTGGGACTTTCCAGGTATGGTAACTGTATGTCTGTATAAATATCATGTTACTACATATTGACCAAATTTGTGCCATAGTAATACATCGTATTGAGAGTACAGAGATTTTTGTTCTACTTGTTCTACATTTGTTCACAGAACAACCTCATGCTTTTGTTTGTCTTCAAAATCAGACCTGTAATTAGGGTTGGCCATTGTTTTAGTTTTAGTGATTCTGATTCTGCTTTTAAGATCCAGTTCTAAGCGATTCAAAAAATGTCACGTGTTTAAGGAACTTATAAAAGTTACAGATACAGCTTAACTTGGTTACTGTTATTAAAAGGAAAAAGCAACACTGACATTCAGTCACAATGATTGCTAAATTTTGACAGACAGACTAGACAGGGAGAATATCGTCATTCTGAATGTCTGTTCATCCACTGCTAACATTTAAGTCTTGTCACGTTAACGAAAGTTTAAATTTGCTCAAGGGGTACTAGCTATTAGCTGAGCCGGGAGGACAACAGAGGAGGAAAGAAGCCGGCGCCACAAGTCAAACATGGTGCACTCATTTATTGTTACACTGTGCACCTGGTGAAGGTGTTTTGCTACATTTGTAGTACACCCTCCCATGCACATACAGTGGCTTGCAAAAGTATTCATACTCCTTGAACATTTCCACATTTTGTCACATTATGACCACAAACATAAATATATTTTATTGGAATTTTATGTGAAAGACCAACACAAAGTGGCACACAATTGTGGAGTACAAAGAAAGTTATACATGATTTAAATTTTTTTTTACAGATAGAAAACTGAAAAGTGCGGTGTGCAAAAGTATTCAGCCCCCCTGAGTCAATGCTTTGTGGAACCACCTTTTGCTGCAATTACAGCTGCAAGTCTTTTGGGGTATGTCTCTACCAGCTTTGCACATCTAGAGACTGAAATTTTTGCCCATTCTTCTTTGCAAAACAGCTCAAGCTTAGTCAGATTAGATGGAGAGCGTTTGTGAACGGCAGTTTTCAGATCTTGCCACAGATTCTCGATTGGATTTAGGTCTGGACTTTGACTGGGCCATTCTAACACATGAATATATTTTATTTTAAACCATTCCATTGCAGCGTTATATTTGGGGTCGTTGTCCTGCTGGAAGGTGAACCTCCGCCCCAGTCTCAAGTCTTTTGCAGACTCCAACAGGTTTTTTTTTCCAAGATTGTATTTGGCTCCATCCATCTTCCCATCAACTCTGACCATCTTCCCTGTCCCTACTGAAGAAAAGCACCCCCAGAGCATGATGCTGCCACCACCATGTTTGACAGTGGGGATGCTGTGTTCAGAGTGATGTGCAGTGTTAGTTTTCGGCCACACATAGCGTTTTGCATTTAGGCCAAAAAGTTCAATTTTGGTCTCATCTGACCAGAGCACCTTCTTCCACATGTTAGCTGTGTCACCCACATGGCTTCTGGCAAACTGCAAACAGGACTTCTTATGGTTTTCTTTTAACAATGGCTTTCTTCTTGCCACTTCCATAAAGGCCAGATTTGTGCAGTGCACGACCAATAGTTGTCATGTGGACAGATTCCCCTACCTGAGCTGTGGATCTCTGCAGTTCGTCCAGAGTCACCATGGGCCTCTTGGCTGCATCTCTGATCTGTGCTCTCGTTGTTTGGCCTGTAAGTTTAGGTGGACGGCCATGTCTTGGTACGTTTGCAGTTGTGCCATACTCTTTCCATTTCCGGATGATGGATTGAACGGTGCTCCGTGAGATGTTCAAAGCTTGGGAAATCTTTTTATAGCCTAACCCTGCTTTAAACTTCTCCACAACTTTATCCCTGACCTGTCTGGTGTGTTCCTTGGACGTCATGATGCTGTTTGCTCCCCAATATTCTCTTAACAAACCTCTGAGGCCGTCACAGACTAGCTGTATTTATACTGAGATTAGATTACGCACAAGGTGACTATTTAGTCATTAGGTGAACATTCGATCATTCAGCAATCATTAGGCAACTTCTGAAGGCAATTGGTTGCACTCAGAGAAAAGGGGGCTGAATTATTTTGCACACCGCACCTTTCAGTTTTCTATCTGTAAAAAAAAATTAAAATCATGTATAACTTTCTTTGTACTCTACAATTGTATGCCTTTGGTCTTGGTCTTTCACATTAAATTCCAATAAAATATATTTATGTTTGTGGTCATAACGTGACAAAATGTGGAAACGTTCAAGGGGTATGAATATTTTTGCAAGCCACTATAATACATTTGTTCACTGTGACGAGTCTGACTTGACATCTTTTGAACAAAATGAAGCCACACTTTTGAGCATTATGGTCATGACAGCGTACAGCTCACTCGTTGCAGCGTTATTTAGGAATCGATTAGCAGAACTGAAATTAAAATTTCTCAATGAGTCCGATGGAATCAAAACTTTGGCACTTGGTCTTGAAACTAGTGGTGGGACCAAATTTATGTAATTAATTAGAGGCTTTGTAATTAATTAATTTCAATTAATCGCATATCAATATTTGACACGAGAAGCAACATTTTTCAATTTAAATGGATTTTGGTATATGACTGAATCAATGAATAGACACATAAATGAGCTTAAACAACAAAATTGTGTTTATTTTCATCACTGAATGTTAAAGTGCAATATGAATAAGGAATATGATTGCATTGTTCACAAGGCACAAACTTAAATTCAAGTTAGCTATATTCAAGCTTTTTCAGGACTTTTTGTAAACTTTCTATGTCTTAAACACATTTGTTTTTGTTTATTAAAATAAAAACAGCACTTTAAAGTACATTCTAGAAAAGTGGAAACTGGACATTGCATACGACACTATCTGTAGCACCGCTACTAGCCCCTGATATTCTACCACCGAGAGTGGTCGACAGTCCACTGCAATCCATTTCGCCAGTGAGTTTGTTAATTTGTCAGTCGTGGACTTACTCATTTTGGCTCTGAACCCTGTCATCTTGTCGAGTGTGGATTGCCGACACTGCCTCCTCGAACTAGGAGCGTTGTCTGTGTAAGCGGAGGCTGGAAGTGCTCCGGTGATAGGCAAATTCTTTCTTGCACAATTTGCACACAACTTTATCCAGGTTTCCACCCGGTAGTTTTTTTTTTAAAACTAAATTTTCCGCCCACCGAACCCAGCAACGACTTCTCATCGGTTTCCATTGTTGTTTCTCGTGTTGTGTCCTGTGCATCAGTATTACGGGTATACCGGGAACTCGTACAATGATAAAAACGTTCCGCGCTGTTTAGAGTGCAAAAATAAATTGAGATTAAATGCGTTATTTTTTTCTGTAGTTAATTAATCGTAATTAACGCGATAAAGTCCCAGCCCTACTTGAAACCCATCCCTACCTGTAATTCATCTCTGTGATTCACATATGTTTTGTCTAACTGTTCCTCCTTCGTTATTTCTTTTGTCATTAGTCTACGAAAGCAGTGTATGACCGAATTATTGACCTTCGCATCGCCACGCCGCAGATCGTCATCAATTTTGCCATGTTCCTTGAAGAGCACAACTACTTTGAGGAAAGCTTCAAAGTAATAGCATGCCCCCAATATGCTAAATCAAATTGAAATTTCAGAGTATATCACCAATCAACATACTATCAATTTTAACAACTCTTTAATGTGAACACGTTTTAGGCTTATGAGCGTGGTATCGCCCTCTTCAGGTGGCCAAATGTTTATGACATTTGGAACACTTACCTCACCAAATTCATTGACCGGTATGGCGGCAAGAAGCTGGAGAGAGCCAGAGATTTATTTGAACAAGCTCTGGATGGCTGCCCTGCCAAGTTTGCCAAGAGTAAGTAGCTTTGTTAGAATTATGTTGACAACTTCTGTTCTGTAACATTATAACTATTCAACAACAAACTATATTCCACACAGTCTTTACTTTTTTCTTTAGGACATGTCCTAAATGTAACAATCTGCCTTATGTTCCAGCCATTTACCTGCTGTATGCCAAATTAGAGGAAGAATATGGATTGGCACGACATGCCATGGCTGTCTATGAAAGAGCAACTCAGGCAGTAGAAACTGAGGAGAGACATCACATGTTCAATATCTACATCAAAAGAGCTGCTGAAATATATGGAGTCACATACACCAGAGCAATTTACCAGAAAGCTATTGAGGTACATTTTAAAAACATTGAATAATTGTGATAACATTTCATATTAAGGTATTATATTTTTTGTTTGTTGCATTAATCCTTAGATTTAATTTTTTTTGTGTGTGATTTTTTTTTTTTTTTTTTTTTCGGAATGTTCCTTAAACTTCAAATTAGGCTATTCTGATTAGATGTATTCTTATGCATGCAAAGCTTAGTAATAGTAGCACTCTTAATGGATTATTTGTAAGAATGTTGCTCTAATGTTATTCATTTTTAAAATAACTTAAACCTAAATTGTATTTTCCTAGGTCCTTCCTGATGAGCATGCCAGGGATATGTGTCTGCGATTTGCTGACATGGAAAGTAAACTGGGTGAAATTGACAGAGCCAGAGCAATCTATTCCTACTGCTCCCAGATCTGTGACCCGAGGGTGAGATAAACCACCTGCCATAGCCTTTAGCTGAATACAGTGTAACATTTCCATTAAATTATACACATTATATTAACTCCTTATTTATTAAAAAATTAACTTTATTTTTCAGGTGACTGCTAATTTCTGGCAGACCTGGAAAGAATTTGAGATCCGTCATGGAAATGAAGACACAATTCGAGAAATGCTGAGGATCAAACGAAGTGTCCAGGCTACCTACAACACCCAGGTTAACTTTATGTCATCTCAGATGCTGAAGGCCACAACGAGCTCCACAGGCACTGGTAAGAAAAGTTGTACTAATTTGTTAATTGCTGCTAAGCTTAGTCAACACAAGAGCGTAACAGTATGGGTTGTTTAGGACACAGCCCTGATTACAAAATTGCGAAGCTCTGTAAACTGTAAATAAAATCGAATGAGATGATTGCTGATGTTCAGTTGAATATAGTCCAAAGACAGGAATCAGGCTGATATACATGCAACATATGCAGAAAGTGCTTTGGTAAATTCTTGCTGGAATAAGCAGGGATATCCTTTAAGAGGACATCTGGATGATAGCATACAGCATTAATGCCTTCATGGATATCAGATGCCCTTGGCACAGTTTTAACTTTATATATCTTGAACTTGGTGCAGGTACAAATCTAGATGGTAATTTTCCTTTTCAACTCAGACTTCAATTAAAAAAATCTGAAATGTGGACTTGTCCTACCACGGCACACTTCTTCTCTTTGCCTCAGTCCACCTCAGATGAGCATGAGCTTGGAGAATTAAATGACATTTTTCAGTGTTGTTGATAAAATAGATTTCGCTTTAAGAATGTTTTATCCGAACAGTTTAGAATACTTTTTCCAGGAAAATTAAAGATCACTAGCATTCATTGATTTTTTTTTTTTTGCACCTTGTCTGAATCTTTTTATGATACCATGGATCGTATGTGGTGAAATCCCCAAGTATCTTGCTGTTTGGCTATGACAAACATTGTTCTGAAATTGTTGACTATTTTCCCAGGCAGGTTTTCATAAAGTAGTGAGCTGTGTTTCCAACCTTCTTTCCTGGGGACCCATTTTTTTAAAACATGACAAACCAACCCAATTCACAATGGATCTTTATTTGTAAATCATGAGAAGAGAGACTATGCTCATAAATGTTCTTCATCATTTTCTTTTATATTGAATAAGTAAACAGTTTTAGTACATGTATTTTACTTATGAATATCGAATAGGAATATTTTTGCTAGCCTTACAATGCATATGTCCAACCACTCACCTTGTCTTTTGTTTAGTGTCAGACCTTGCTCCAGGCCAAGTGGGAATTGATGACATGAAAATGTTGGAGCAGAAGGCTCAGCAGCTCGCTGCAGAAGCTGAGCGGGACAAACCAAAGCCCAAAGAAAAGATTCTCTTTATCAGGTTTGTGTTTTCAACTTGTTTGAAATTTGAGAAAAGATGAAAAAATTAATGTTTCAAAGGAAATTAAATAAAAAAAAAATGCTATTCTGTGTATCTGTGCAGGAGTGACACTTCTCGCAGTGAGTTGGCTGAGCTTTCAAAACAAGCTAATCCTGACGAGATTGACATTGATGAGGATGAAGATGATGAAGACCAGGGACCGGATGGTAAGTGGCAAATATATTAGACCCATCCAAAGCAGCAAAACCTAACCAGTTGGTGTTTGTTTAAAACATTCATGAAGACATGTTTTATTCATTGACATGGTTGTGCTAATTGCCTGTTACTCTTTGCCTTTACAGAGGTGCAGCTTGAACAGAAGAGTGTCCCCACTGCGGTCTTTGGGGGGCTTAAAGATGATTGAAAGGGACCTTTCTTTCCAAAAAAATAATAAAATCAACCAGTAAATAAATAATCATATGTTTTCTCTTGTAGACATTGCATCTTACATTTTCAAATTTGTGTAATGTCCAGCTGTATCCACCTTTTTTTTTTTTTTTTTTAATAGGTATGAGTGAAGAACAGACTGGCACTGCTTGTTTCTTTCATGCATTTTCCTGGTGCCTATTTGTAGTGCAGTGTACAAAGATATGAGCCTGTGTTAGTATTGGCCATGTGGTGTCAGTCTTTCTCAAGTATGAATCTCAAGAACATTGAATGATTCAACAAATTTCTTTTGTGAAATACAATTGTTAACTGGAACTGATATAAAAAGCATTTTGACTTTGTTAAAAAAACATTTTCAGTTAATAGTGAAAGCAGTTTTATCCATATCCATGCAAAGACCTTTCTGAGTGGAAGCTATTCCCTAGAAAACACAAAGGAAAACCAGCTTCTACAACACATTGCATTCAAGACTCTCATTGTTGGCTTGAGAATAGCTAGTAAATGGGAGTCCTGTAAAACTCATTGATTATGAGAAGACTTCATAACTTCAATATGAATGTTACAATACAAAATTTTCAATTTGTTTTGTAGTTATATTTTGTTTGTTTTGCAAGTACACCTAGGAACAGTTTGTAAAATTAATGTTCAAAAACAAATTCACTGGTAGTGAAATGACTCATAATTCAATTGCACTCAAATCTCATTTGAAAGAGTTTTTCATGTGTTTTTTTTTTTTTTCTTTACTGTTGCAAACTCAAGATATTTGAAAGTTTTGTATTTGTGATACTGCTTAGATTGTGGAGTGTTTGTGAATTATCAGCAATTCTGCCTTTGACTGACCGTTCACATCAAAACTAAATTTCTGCACAAGGTCTTTATACAGTTGTAATAAAAAAATAGATTTTTTTTTTTACCTGCTAATTGTGGTCACTTTGGTCTTTGTTTCTCTTCAAATGAAGATTTTTTTGGAAGTGGGAGCTAACATTTGAGTCACACAAAATGTAACACTTGCTGTATAGTGGATGGCTTGCCAATTTTATTCAGACTTCACTAAACACTTTAAAAGTTATTGCCACCCCTTCTTAAAGAGTTGTATTTATAGGACTGCAAAAGTATTGGCTAGAAAGAAATTGTTTCTTTCAGATTTGGATTAGAATTGCTCAGAGGTAATCTTCTTACAAAGTTACTAAGAAACAGCATGTGATCAGGCACTTGCAGGGATTCTTTTTCTTTCCAAAATGGATGGTGTCACTGGAAACAAGACTTTAGAGGACAATTGGAAAAAGATTATCTTGGGTCACAATAGCTAGAGCAAACAACCACCCCCCCCCCCAGCAAAAAAAAAAACTTTTTATTTATTTTTTAATCTTCGGGCATAATTGTACACCGAATGTTACGTGTTTGGCATACTTTTTGCAGTTTTTGTATTCTGTCGGCTGCCAAGGTGCAGTGTGGAAGCAAATAAATGTATCAGCAGACACCGCTAGTCTCTACTTGACCATAACTTATCAGACTGATTTGAATAGATCCTATCAAATTAAATTTCCAGTAATGTGACGATCTTATATATAGCTTATTGCATGTTGACTTCAGATCGCAATGAAGGACTGATTAACCTGAAATTAACAATATAACTTTGTATGCCGATACAAGACATTCTAATTTCATCAATGCCTAATTTCTCTCCAAAGTCTTTCATTAAGGTCCTATGTCTTTTTAATTAGGCTAGGCCACATCTGGCTGTTGAGCGCTCCCAGGCACTTTCCTGTGTGAATGTGTGCGTGTAACAGCAGACAAACCTGTAGCGCAGGTCGCCCCACACCTCTACCTGCTGTCTGTGGCAGCGCAGCGGAGATCCCGCCCACTTTGCTCAAACTCGATTCCTATTGGACGACGGCGTGAGCGAGTGATACCAGTGTGGAGCACCTGGTAGTCAGTCATCGGCGGAGCGGCGGTCAGCGAAGCCACTTCATAGCAATGCGGACGAAGGAGAGCAAAAACAAGGGGAATTGTCCGGTTTTCTCGAACAGCCCGGTGGGCCGGGGTTTTGCGTGGTCGTGAGGCTTAACGTAGCAGGGATTTCGTCTCCAAAACCGCACCGAGAAGGACATTGACTGGTTTGGAAGCGGCTTCGGGGCGGATATTTTTCCCGACAAAACCCTTATCCACACACTGGCGTTCCCAACCCTGGTGGTCGCGAGGAATAGTCCGTTGAAAGAATGATAGCCTGATTTTGATACGGACTTGTACCTTTTTTATAGCCACCAGAAACTTCCCACGTTGTACATAGTCGCCACGGTGGACTCGCCTACCATGAAGAAGAGTTTTGTTGTCTCAGACATAAAGCCATTGGATTTGTATGACTGTACTAAAGCAAAAATATGCGCAAGTGTCGGATGGCTGCTGGGGAAGTCCTACGGCAGTGCAGGTAGGTTTGCAGGCCTTATCAGTTAAACTGTTGTTTTTGGGGAGTCGAATAAAGCTCTCCGTCATCATGCAGTCAGCAGAATGTTGCCCGTGATATGGGCTATTTTTCAGCAATGTCGCGGAAAGCACATGCAGGTAGGGGGGGAACCACGGTGTGTGTACAGCTCAGCGATTCTCCGCACAAAGAGCAGCATATGAAAGGGCACCGTGCGCGGTATGCCTTTTTGACAGATGTCATTTGTTCTCACTCAATGTGTGGTCACATTTTCGTTTGATGCGTGTGTCAAAGGAACGGGCCTCCTCCCTAGGCCTTATCACGCTAACCCATTTTGTCGTGTTTATATCCGCCAGGCTTCGGTCCCAAATTGCAGCCAGGCCGCTGGTTATGTTTTTAATCCGGTAATGCAGGGGTGGCCCATGGGGGTGTCGGCGAATTTCAGTAGAATTAGTCATCCTGAGATGAGACATCTCCCAAAATCCACCTCTCATTTCTCCAATAGCTACCTGGAATATCTTTAAAATAAACTAACTGTAACACCATCAATCACACTTCCTCCATCATCCTTATTTAACATACAGCCACCCAAGAAAATTGGTGTGTTGCTTGAAATATAGACCACGTTTTGGAACAGCGTCATCTCTGACCCTGAAGTGATAACAAGTGCAGTTTAAAAATCCTGTCTAGTAAAGATTAGCTCTTGCAAAGAAGACACCAAAACAATCCTGTTTAGGAAAGGCTTGATGACTTGGTCCTGTCTTTACACTTTTACTTTATTTTACCTGAAGAGTAGGCCTAGACACAAGAGCCTAATGACAGGACACTGTTTTCCAGGTAATCCTGGTTACATTTACTGAAATAACAGATGAAACAGTCATTTCTGTGACGATTCAGTAAACACTCGCAGCGTACTTGTTTTAATTTTCACGTTTTCTGTGAGTAAGGGTTGTTGGATAGTAATGTTTAAAATCATGACTTTTATGTTGCACAATTCAGTGTAGGCCTGGAGTGCAAGACTAAAGGCTGCTGCAGCCTGTCTCTGTTCCACTCAACCACCACGCCCTCTGGTCAAAGTCAATTTCCACGCCAAACTACAGCAATAGGACCATGACGTGTGTAGTTTTTTGTCTAAATCAACGCAGTTGCTTAATTGATCTTCTTCCAAGAGTCAAGCTGATGTCATCAAGCGTATTTCCAAAAACTCAGCTGGGTAGAACAACAGTAACACAGCACTCAGCCAGACTGGGTCATCTGGTCCTCAGCTTTTCCAGGTCAGTTAATCTAACGATGACAATAGGAAACTGTTAATCTCTGAGACCTTACAGTACAAAATATGATTTCATATGGACCACACATTTTATAGCTTTGAAGGTAACTTAATGGAACATAGCAAGGGCATGATAGCAAAAATAAACAAATAATTCAAAAAAGGACTTGAGTCATTCATAGACGACCCTAAAATGAATCCAAGTGCGGTCGTGATAATCTGAAAGTTGCATATAGGCTTGGGCTGAAATGCCTATATAAGCATGAGAAAAATTTCAGATAGTAGCAGTAAGAAGAATCCAGAATACAGAGTAATAACAAAATATTTGAAGTTTCTTCTCAATGTCTATCCTTCTCTGCAATACAAACTTGCAGTGTAAACTTCAACATCTTACAATAAACAAAATTTACACAAACATGCCTAAATAAACCACGTCAAAGTCTCCAAATACTAAAGAAACAGGGTATGCTTTGCTCTCTGCTTTAGCAAAGGAAAAGCAAAACCCTCCAGCATTTGAACTCTCCTTATAGACTAAGTTTCGCTAGTTAGTGCTGGTTTATATACAATATATCATTGATTTTTTTTAACAAGTTCTCCTCTTTGGACATATAGGCATATTCATATATTAGGTCATTTGTACGTTTTAAGACTTGTATAGTAGATATTTTTGGCTCCATCACAAGACATTGTCTAATGAACATTTGTAAAACCTTGATATATAATTTCTTACCATCTACTTGAAGTGATTTGTCAAGGATCATGTACTCTAATAGTTGCTTTGAGAAATGGCTCCACAGATCAATTGATGTTTGCTTAAGCCTGTTTGTGCCTTTATATTGTAACAAGAAAATAATACAACTCCTTCTTAGCAGTTTGAAGTGTTATCAGAAATTTATAATGACTTAAATTGATGATTTATGCAAATTTAGTTTTTCAGACCACGCTTCTAATGTTATTTGTTCTCGTAAGATAAAGATAAAAAAAACTTGTGTTTCTTAGGCATGTTAACTCCAGCTAGCTACAAAACTCCTTCCGGATCAAACTTAAATCCACTGGTAAATGAGGAACACTTCACAAATTCGCATGTCATCCTTGCACAGGGTCCATGCCAATCCTCTCTGCATTGTTCCAACTCTTTACTCATCCTCTCCCAATCATTTGCAACTCGGTTAAGTCAACAAGGACACGAGAAGGATGTTTCCTTGTTAAAAGTGTTTACCCAAGAGCAACAACGCACAGGTTAATAAGCTAGAGGACACTATTGCAAGATGGATACTTGCCAGAGAAATGCATTCTGCCTCTGTGTCTCTCACCTATCCAATGTCCTGTTAGTGTCTCAAACACTCATTATGTAATCACTCCCTCCTACTATAGGACATTCTTAAGTATACACTGGTCATATTAGAGGGCTGTCTGTGATGTGTTACAGGAGACACAGGGCTGTTGGGGATGACAGTTTCATGGTACGTGTACCTGTTAAGGTATAGAGAGATGGAAGGCGCATGAGATGCATGAAATGTGGTTTTCCTCTTAGACTTGATGTCAGAAGTTGGTTTGTTGATCAAATACATGAACATGTATACTCTCAGTTTCAGTGATTGTTCAGTGGAATGGAGAAGTTGAATGGTCAAATCAGTGCAATTGAAGTGGAATCATTGATGAAGCATATTTCTTCTGCTCTCGCTTAAATGTATAATTTTATGTTTTACAGCCGGCTCTTGGAATATGCTGATATTTAGCAACATTATTATTGTAAATTGTACTAGTACAGTCTACAGGTGTAGACGTGTCAACTTGTACACTTTTTCAGCCATGTCTGAAATGTTGAAGCGCTGTTGTTCATATTAGCATTAGCGTTTCATCAAAAAGTAGTGTTCACATGTAGGGTAGAATTTTAACATGGTCCATATTAGCACTTTTAGATTTTAAAGATACAGTATCCTTTTTGATCCTTTCCCCCATATGTTGAGACATGACATTTTTAGAATTTAAAAGTGATAGCCTTATTAAAACACATGTACAACAATGTAATGCTGAGTTAGTCATGCTATAGCATTCTCAGAAATTGCATAATAATTAAAAATTTCACCAAACAGTATTTTGATTAAGCATGTGCGCACTGATGCCCATGACCAAGGGGTGGAATGGCCTAATCTTAAACCTCCCGTTTGTATATGTGCCTTGCACACCACTGCATAGCTAAGATATAATACATTTTGATGGTTGCAATCATGCCTCTGCTCATGTCATGTCTGTCCAACTCAAGAATTAAAATGCCTTTCGACTTGAAAATTTTAAATAAAGTCGGTCTTTCACAATGTCTTGTCTTCCTTAAAACGAATTATAAATTCCGCCCCACTTGAATTGTGTAGTTTGCTCACGATGTCTTCTTGATCTGACAAACAAAAAATCGTGACTTTTTGACATGTCTTACAAAAATAGTGTAATGTCACTGAAGGGAATTGCCTCAAGGGGGGTGGGGGTCTGCATTCGCTTGTTAAATCTGTGTCAGCGTTCCTGAAGGGATCCAATAAACAGCCTAGATTTTCAACTTCAACAGGTTTTGCCACGAATGTGCTGTGGTATTAATAGATACATAGAACCTATGTTCACTCGAAACTGTGACAGCCTTGAAATCTACTGCTGATTGTTCTACTTCGATGCAAACAGAGAAGGGGTGGGAGGTGGGATCTTGGATAATCTTTTTCACCAAAACTGGCAGTTTGGTTTAAATAGTAACTAATTTCAACCACTTTTTGGAAGTGTTAATGTTGCTTTGTGTCTGTGCCTGGAAATTTTGTGACATGACCGGTACACCAGTTCGATCAGTCAGTGAAGTAGGACACATCACTCCTGTTATCAGATGGCTAACAAGCAGTGCAAATAGATGCCAACACAATGGATCTGGCTACAGCCATGGTATGGCATTTTGCATCAACTCCATTGTACTTTTTAATACCTTATTAAATTTTACATGAACAAATACGCAATACTGTATAGTGCATAGTAACTAAAATGGTGCAGTGGTGTTTCTGTTTTGTGTTAGTCTAATTAATAATATGACCCCACTTTAGGGAAAATCTTTATGCTTTCGGTCCACTTAGGAAGGTAAGGGGTCAGGGTCAGCACAGAGAACCTCGATTAACCTTCCATTAACTGTTCCTTGCTCACCCGAAAAACTGGAATTGTTTGCAAAATGAAACTTAGGACAAATTATAAATGAAAGTGTCCCGGTATTATCTGAAAGATCTGTTATCTTAAAAAGAAATAGCAAAGCCAAAAAGAAATTTTAAAACAAATCCCAAGTCATTAAATTTTTTTAATGAATAATACAAAGAAAAGAAATTACTTCAAATAAACTAAGAGAGTTATGAATACATGATTCACCTCGTGATCTCCATGGCTCTTGTTTTGTTGTAGCTGATCTGCAGCCCCGCTCGTCAGTGTGATTTGGCCTTGAAATAACTTTTGTCGGACACACAAAGCTTCTAACCACGATGCAGAGTGTTGTTAACTTCCTAGCTGCTGAGCGTGTATAAAGCGAGGCCGCAGTATATAGCATCAGTTCCCCCTGCTGTTTAAAATTTGTAGCAATTCATTTTAGTCACTCAATTGAATGGATGAGTTGCAATAATTTAACAAATACTATTGGAATTGCAGTGAATCGCTACTCTATAGATGTCAAGTGCTTGCTTGAACCTACCTGACTCTCCTCACCAACCCACTATGTACTACTGTAATGTACTACACAGGCCAGTAGATAAGCACTGACCCCATGACCTGTGAAAGTGGCACAGAGGCTGCTCCTTCAGTTTATGCAAACATATTCTTGTGTTTTTACCACAAATATTTCCTTTGAGGTCCATTGATGTTAACGTTATGGGGGCATCACATTCGTTTTTGCTCGGACTAACTTGTGCTTAAGGCTGGAAAGTGGTCATTTATTCCTTGTTCCTTTCATACATTTTCTATGTTGTCAGGTGGAATATGTGTGTGAAGTGTCTATGTTTTATAATTTATAGCTTCTTGGTGGAAGCATTCATATTTGAAGCACTGTAGTTCACCACATGCTTATTATTTTTGCTTCTGTGGAGATTTTTGGTGATGTGGTTTCTGTCACTGCACATATTATGTGGGCCTGGATGGATATAGATGTAAACTTGACTGGTGCATGGAGGCATACAACCATAGAGAGGTAACTGTAGTATGAAGAATTAGGGCTGATGTGATAATGTTTGTCCTTTTCAATTATATCAAGATGCCGGGGTCCCAGTTTGATTTGTATTGCGATTCTACAAGTATTGAGATTCCATTGTATTGATTATTACAATTTTCATTTCTTTCAGAAAGAAAAACAAAAGTTAAATCATACATTTCTAGAGACAGTAGAGTTATTTCCAAAAACAATGCACATCATCGGGAGAGAATTTTGTGCAGTCTTCTGTAATGTAATGGGCTATGAGGGTGACATAGGACTGGGTGGCCCGTGAGGTCTATTCATTGCAGATAAGAGCAACTCTTTGAGCTTTAGTCAGTTTTTCTTTGACTTCTGACATCACCTTGTTGTAGATATGAGGAATGACAGTCTCTGAGATAAACCTTGATGGTTAAGCATACTGCGGCTCCAAATTGAGAACCGTTTCAGAACCCCTGGATTTTCCACCACCCTATACGGTCAGAGGTCCTTGCAGTCTTACTGCCGCTGGTCTGGGATTGTCAACTATTTTCTGTTTTCCGCTGTTCTCAGCTCACCTTGGCGCACCTTGGCTGTTGTTTCCGTAAACCGATACGACATTTTGTCTTTGCCATCTGTGCTACCATGAAAAAAATCTATAGAAACATATTGATTCTGGGGAAAAATTGGGTTTTAAAAATCATCTATAAAAAATTGCAAAACTTACATGAATGATTTTTTTTCCCCCAACCCTAATGAAACATATGGTACACAAATTCTTCATGGCCAGACTGTCTCATAAGCAAATCATTCTCTCATCGATGTCCCTCATTTCACTGAGTCGTGTCATTTGCATGCTGCTTTGCCTTCGGGGGAAGTTTTTCTTTTTTCTTTAACACATCAGTCTGGAGAGGTTTCTTTCCTTTAAACTAACATGTACATTTTGGTTTATGTGTGACTGTGTTTAAAGCATTAAAACAACCATTGTAGTTTGTGCACACAGAAACATATTTACAACAAAATGGATTATGTAGTGCGGATATGTACCATTGTCTGACAACTGTAGCCATTATGGAACAGGGGTAAGACTCAGAGAATCAGGCATTGTTTTACCTCTGAAGCTGGGCGTTTTGTTTTGAGATCTGATGTCAGTAAATCCATTCTGCGACTTTATTATAATGCAACAATTTATTGACACTTCCCTTGTAACTAATATCTCTCTCTGTTAGGCAGTCCCAATCGCATCTTTCTTTCTGTCTGTCTGCCTGTCTTTCAGCTAGTTGCTGGGGTTTCATCTTTTCAGCTTTTTTGCTATGGGCCCTTCAAAACTCTGAGAATGACAACCTTTCTCCAGTATGTTTGCTCTGAAAAACAAACTGTCAAGCTTGATTCTGGTTTGGTTTGGTTTGGATGCAGAGAAACCAGTTTCACAGCATGAGTGAGGTTCGTCTAATAATTGTTAATAGTCTAATGTTTGGAGACCAGTCTGAAGAGATTCTTTGATCATCTTCAGCTAACCACTAATAGCTCTGTTGTGTTACTTGTCATTCATTTTAATAGTTCTAAAGTTGTAGATCTCAGTAGTAAAAAAAAAAAAAAGAAAGGCAACCTTAAGTCAACATTCTTTGAGTTGATCTGAACATAAGTTTTCAGAAAAACCTTGGAAAAAATGTAGCAAAGATTTGAAAGATGGGAAGAAGTGAGTAGCTGAGCACCTTGTAATCTGAAGATGTCAACCACTGAGCTCATCATGCCCCACTGACCTTGATGCATGCTCTTCTCTACTGACTGATTACAGCTCCAAAGGATTCACTAGCTGCCTTAATCTTTTTACAAATCTGGCAGAAAGCATTTTTTTTTAAGTCAGCAATAGTAGAACATGCTCAAGATTATTTTTGACTGAAGAAATAAAAAGCTTTGTCAACAAGAACTTTTCCCCATTTTCAGAGATCTCAGAACATCATCCTGTTTTTCCCTTAGTAACACTAATGCACCAGGAACGTATCTAACTGTTTGTATGCTTTGTCTTTTGATAGAAAACGTCCCTGCCGAGCTTCGTGACCCCTTCTACTGTGATCAGTATGAGCAGGAGCATCTTAAACCACCAGTGACACGCCTCCTACAGTCCTCAGAGCTCTACTGCCGTACCTACAGCCTGTTATTGGAGTGTTCCGAAGCCGAGACACAACCCAAAGACAATGCCACCCTACTTCAACTCCTTACTCAGAGAGGAATAATCTCCAAAGATCAGGGCACGCCAGTGACTGATGCAGACCTCCGACATAAGCCCATCAAAATGGTAATGTTTCAAATTGCTTGTGGGAACTCACACCAGGCTGGCTTTCAGATTTGTTGATAACGGCCTCATGGAGATAGTGTAATTATTGGTGGAGTGAATTTCTCATGTGGAACCCAGTACTCAACTGACCAGAAATAGAAAAGCAGAAAAGCTAAAGAGGGCTTGGCACTTGGTTATGCTTTGATTCCAGAGATTAAAGGACATCAGAAAGACCCCTCTCTTTCAACCCCACCCTATTCTCCCTTTCTGCCCCCAACTGATCCCACAGCATGAGTGGATCCAGCTGCTGGAACTAGGGCATCATGGTGACACAAGGGACGGCTACTTTAATTCCAGGGTCTGATAGGGAGGGAGCATCCAGACTATAGTTGATCCAGATCAGTTGCCAAACAATAGCTGAACAGTTCTGGTGAAACGTTAGATACTCTATTGACAGAATACTCTTGGCTGACTCAGTCAAATCAAGATAAACTGGTTTTTCCTTTTAGTCCTTGACTCTCTCTCTTTCTCTCTCTCTCTCTAGTACTTGCATTGTATACTATTAAATTTGTTAGACTATCATTAAACTATACAGATAAAGTTTTCAGGAACTAATAGTGTCAGAAAGGAGTGCTTTTTGGTTTGATTTATTGGTTCGGATCGGTTCATTTACTGTCTTTTTGCCTTAAACTGACACAATAACAATTCACTGTAATTCAGCTTTTAAGTATTCCTACAAAAACATAAAACATGCCTGTATACAAATCATTATTCTCCTCTGCTTCAAAACTTCCACCAACTCAGATGAGCATACAGGCTGTTTTTTGAAAGCTAAGTAAGGAGTCAGCAGGGACCTGTATGGATGGTGTTGTTGAGTGAAAGCTGTTTGCTCTTTTGCTGCTGTTTACTGACTACTGCAAAAGGAGTGGCACTGCTTTTCTGATTATTAGCTTAGCAGATTGCTTAAAAAGACATGCATATACAGTACCTGTGACAATTTTTGACTTACAAGGCATAAAATAGCAGTAGAGCTTGATGATTTAAGAAATTAGATGCTTGAATGTAATATTGTGATGTGGGCAAGGGCTGGGCTATGTAACAGTCCTGGGGGGAGGCTGGTATTCTCAAACACAGTAGACAGTGAAGATTGGAAACACAACAAATTTTTTTCCATCACATGAAAAAGGTGACCACACTGATATTATAACTAGTTATAAGGCAAGCACACTTGTTTTGTTTGTACAAATAAATTTTATTTTTATAAATTAATTTTATTATTACAGGTTCAACCCATGAGCTCTCTGGTTTCTTCAGGCTTTAGGCATCATCATTATCTTAGTTTTGTTATGGTCAAATCTTGTAAATCAAAACAAATGTAAATGCTTTTAAAATTTTTCAAATTTGACAGATCCATTGTTTGTGTGTTCATACCGATAAATGAAAACAGTGGAAGAAGAAAGCTGGCATAGGGGAATGTTCCTTTTGTGGGGATTTCCTCTCTATTGATTACTAGTGTTGTTTCCTTGTTGTACACAAGATTGTCATTATCTACCCATGTAAGTCTCAATATAATTATCTTAAACAATGTCACACACTCTCTTATTGCACCGAAGGTGAGGTCATAGTACTCCGAACTAAGGGTATGATTGAAGGAAGGTTTTTCTAAAACTCCACACCTGGGAACTTTAATCGGAAAGCTAATGTAATAAAAATAAAGGAAACTCTGGCTTTCCGTTCCAGGAAGAATGGTTACATAAGCTCCGGGTAAACCTAACCTGTTTGCTGGCGTGTATAGTTCTCCAAACATGTGTTTTCTCTGACTCCTCCCTGCTTGCTGAGCCTGAAGCAGCTGTTGGTTGCAGTTTCATTTCGTCATTCATACAGTCAATATCAAAAAACTTATTAGAAATTGACATCATAAGAAACTTTGAAGTCTTAGTTGGATATCACCTTGTTACCAAAATACATTTAGATGATTGCGTTTATGCTAAATCAATTTTGTTTGCTAAATGTGCTTTCTGAAACAGACCACGGCTTGATATACCATTGCCGCCAGTGGGGACGGATCTGGTTTTTGATGCCAAAACATAAACAAGGCATTCAATAGAAAAAATAAAACATTCTGATAAACAATAGGGCAAAAGATTAAAAATGGTATCACTATTACAGCACTAATCACTACAATTTCATCATCATCATCATATGGTCTAACAACAGAAAACATCTCTGGCATCTCAACACTCATGCATGATGTTGCCATAATTTCCATCTGCATGAAATTGTCTGCTTGCACACATCTCAATTTTCCAGACCATACCACGGGCATCTCATCTGCAAATCATTAAACTCTTATTTTGGCTGTTACTCTTATTGCTGCATATTTGCTGTTTGCTGCTTCGGTGTATGAGACTTCCAGTTTGCTGGTTGGCCTGACGATGAGCCTGTCTGTTGCTGACTGGCACTGTAGCTACTATGGCAAGCAACAAAAATTGGGTCATGCAGCAGCAGCATTAGGCGGATGGAGCATCAGTGTGGGTCTTGGCCAGTAAACAGCTTTGAAGCTGCAGCAATATGCTGCAGAGAGGATAAAGTCTAGTTTATGTAAAAAAAAAAAAAAAAGTATGAGTCATGCTTGTTGCTGACAAATTAACAATACTGATAAACAATCTAACAAGCCACACACTGTTGATGACTTTTCTCTCGTTGAATCATTCATCTACATTTTTCATTGCTGATAATTATCGAATTTGGCTCATACGCAAATTCAGGGATGTAGGTTTATCCTAACCCTTACAGAAGCTGGCACTAGATTTGGAGCGCCAGTGACCCACTCTCTAAAACGGTTCAGTCTATGTAAAAATAGGGCAGTAACAGAATCACCACAGTTCAGCTAAGACATAAAATTGTATTACAGTAATTATTTTCCTCATCAAACTGTGTTCCGTCTGCAGGAGGAAAAAGCATTTGCTATTTGTTCCTGCTTCTAGACCTTGACATTTTTATGCCCCTCGTGCTGGTGATATCTGTCCACATATCCCATTCTAGTGACGTTGATTTTTGTTCTGGGGGGGACACTATAATGGGAATTGTTTAAACTTGGCAAAACATTCCCTTGGAATCAAAGATAAACTGATAAGATTATGGAGGTCAGAGGTCAAAGGTCAGCGTCACTGTAGCCTGTTAAAGAATTGTTCCATTTTAACTCAAGAATTCATACGCTAGTAATGACAACATGTGCTGATTTTCTCTACTGCCGGGTTGAAAGTCAGAGAAGAATCCATGTCCCAGATTGTATATAATTTTTGCAGTGACATTCATTTTTGAAGGATTGTGGTCCACAAGCTCATTCATTCATTTTGAGCAGGTTGTTGTTGCGCCATGTAATGAAGCTCTCCGTCAGTCACTAAATATATTATCTGGAAAGACAGGATGTAAATTGTAAGATGACTGGTCTGTGGAAGCATACAAACATGAGTCAAAAATTCTAGTTTAGTTGAGCTGGTATGAGCTGTGATATTGAGCAAATGGAAAGTCAGTACCATGTTCTTCTCAATTATATGTAACATGAGATGGGCAAATTGACAAAATAAATTAGAAAAACATTTAAAGGCAACTGGAGTTGAGTGTAAAACCTTAAAGACACTTTGCCTCTCATCCAAGTCTCTTCTTCACTTACTCAGTTCTACTACAGATCCTAGGGGTTTAGCTGTGTGTATCTGTGTGTGTTTTCGTGATGCCTACTGGTAACTGTTCTGGTTGTGACCCAGCCCAGATTAAAGATAATCTGCCATGCAGACTGAATGTCATCGTCCACGTATGGATGATATGACAGAGATGACCCCTGACTCAACATGCACTTATAACATATCTCAACATCAGACTCATTTGTTAAATTTATTGTTGGTTGACACCAAAGCTGTACTCATAATTATCCAACTCAAATATAATATTGAATATACAACTAATTATGGAACTACTATTTTCTGACATTATTAATGGAATGATTTTTCCCACAATGACAAAGCAAGTCATGTAGCCATAATGCAGCTAACCGTCTTCCTGGTCCCCTGTTGATTTTAGATACGCACTGACACTTTGTCTTAAATCATACTGCTGTGTCTGCAGTTTTTATGGTCAAGTGAGCATAAGTCAGGAGCTTAGTTAGAAAAAGAAGTGACAGACTATCAGAAACACTAACCATCATCTTATACAATTTGGTCATATTTTGGCCTTTGTTGATGAGAAACTTAGACTGAATTAAATTGCCATATGTTTAACAAATTTGGTGTTGAACTATTCTGGTCTGGTTAGTTCCCTTTTTTGTGCAATACTGTCTCATATGCTTGTTGTGCTCATATGCTCAGTGTTCATATATCTATGTGCTTTAAGAGATCCTCCTGCCTGTAATTCCCTGCTGGGCCCCAGACCTGCCTGATCCCCTGGTTTGTCTCCAGCTCAGTAAGCATCAGGCAGGGTAGGGGGGATGGGGTTAAGTCATATTTCAGACATAATCAGATTTTGCTGTCATTGTAATCTCACTTAATAATCAACATGCATTGTTGCATTGCATTGTGTCTTTGACTCAGTTGTCCACACAAATATGCAAACAGATTTGCTAAATAGAGTCGTGAAGATATAATAGTGATTGATGGAGTATTAATATTTCTTCTGTTGAGGGTTGCTTACTATTTGCTGGCTAGATATTTCCGAACGGACAACGGGTGCTAAGCCAGGGGCACAGAGCATTGCTGCGGTCAGGCTTGTGTTGAGATGCATTGTGGGTCAGCTGTTTGGTTGTCATGGTGATCTGGCAGGCTCTGCGCTTTGTGTTCATGGGTTGCTCCTCTCTCCTTTCTCATTAGGGAGACTTGTGATTTAGCTTAGTGAGCTCTCCTGGGTCTGCACCGGGAAATCCACCCCTTCTTCTTTTATTCTGCACTTTTTCATGAATAACACTGTTTCTTCTGAATAAATACTTTGCAGCAAGACAAAAGAGAGCCACCCTCACAAGGTCTGTCTTACTTTCATCTCTGCTCATTGTGTCCGTTTTCTCACTATTATCCTTTAAGATGCGATTTTCGAGTCTGAGTGCAAAACTATGCAACTAAATCACTTTACTTTGCTATGAAGTGTTTGATACACAGGTACTGACAGAATTCAACAGGACTCTGAGAGCCAAAACATTAGTTTAAATGAATATCCCAATATTAATAGTGTGTTTTTTCCCACTCCCCACCCCCCTTTTTACAGACAAAATCTGTAAAAAGAAGAGCAAACAAATGTGTGATAATGATATAATGTTGATGATCTGTAAAATACAGTAGATTTGCATTTTTTTAAATAAATGTTCCTCATGATACGTACAACAATTATGAAACCTCACATCACCTAATCTGGAAGATGCATATACTCAACAATATTGGGAGGGTAACGGCGAGGAAATGACTTTTTTTTTTTTTAAATCTGTATTTTATTTTTCTTAAACCTTAAAGGAAACATTAAATCAGTATAAAGAAAATCTACATCAGTTTTCATTGATGCTGCTATGCTGTCATTTTAATATAGCACAACACCATCATTACCTCAGTAATAATCGTCATAACTTCCGTTTCCTCAGGAATGATATTTTGGACCTCCAGCTAAACAGACAAGTCATGTCACAGTCACACTAGCAGTAACTCAAGTTTTGGCAACGATATTTTGAAGCCAGGCCTGTCAGGGCCACCCACCTCCCAGCGATTGACAGCAGATCCTTTTTGACAGGCCTTTGCTGGCATAGCCTGCCCTGCTTGCCCCAGTACTGGGTCTGCCCAGGTCAGCACTTTACATCAGTGTTGAGTACTCAGACATGTAGACAGGGCTCATGCAAACAACTAGACCGCCATCAGCTCCCATCTGGGACAGCATAAGAGGTTAGAGTAGGAATGTGTGGCCTCTAAAGTGGAATTTCTAAGAAGTAAAAAACAGGCAGATTAGGCTCAAAGCTGAAGATTACCGAAGACTGGTGATTGAGGGTTTGCCCCATGACAAGAGTGTATTGTTTGTGTCCTGTCTGTCCTCTCTCTAAGCAAGAGGTATTATAACATAAAGCTTGGTTCACAGAAGAAATAAACAGTTTGACTCAAAATATTGTTGTTTATAGTTGGGTTGCACAATATATCATTGTAGTATCAGCATCGTAAAATGCTTATTTGCAATAATCATTTTGTAGGACATGCAGTGTGTAGTAAGGCAAATCAACTCCAAACTGCCATGCTACACCTTCTTTGCTGGTTGATGAATTGGAAAACCTACAAGAATCTAATTTTGTTTCCCAGGACTAATCTACAATGCATAATTTTAAATATTGATTTTCATCCACTACATGGATTAAGAATACATTTTAAGTTAATGTTGTTAGATAGTAAATACATGTAAATGTATCATAATTATATTAAATGTAAATAACATAACCAATTCACAACAACTAATGAAGTCTATTTGTTAAGTTGAATAAAAAACATGTTTTTTTCCCCAAATACCTCTCCATATATAGTTATTCTGTATATAAAACAGAAAGCGAAGGAATGCCTGAAACCACTGAAGTAGATTTAGAGCAGCATTTTGTTTGAAAAGGAAGGACTTTACGCAAACTGTACATAAAGCAATGAAAAATTTGATTCATTTTGTTTATGTACACGAATAGACCACCATATTTATCTGGTTAAATTTCCTGTACTTTTTCATTTTTGTAGAATTCTCAACAAATTTCAATTCAATGTTTTTATTTAATTTGGAGACATAGGGCATATTAAGTTTTACAAAGATTTTTAATCAATACATTTACTTGATAGGGTGGAAGGGATTTATATAGAGTGACACCACAGCCTAATAATGATCCCCTCTAGTTAGTCTAGTTATTTTAGCATGTACTACATGTAATACTGCCTTAATATTAATCAGCCATGATGCTATTGAGGCATTCTACAACTGAAAAGAGCAAAAGAAAGTGTATTTGCTACTGGGCTTAACAAGAGGACAAATGGAAATGAGAATCATTTACAACAATGTGGAATTCAGAAATATAAAATGCTGCTGGTTGCAGCCCCATGACACAAAAGGAGCATGACTTCTAATGTGCTAATAGGTTTATAGACTTAAGTTGCTCTCTCTCACTGAGCTCATAATGATGGTGCTGCATTTAATGGACTCTGAATTTAATGGCTTCTGAAATATAAGCAAATATACACAAAGGTCTGTTATATACAAATGCTTGAAAAGGTCCAATACCATGTGCGTATGTTAGATTTGTTGCTATATTATTGTATTTTTCTGTAGGAAAGAAAACTCAGAGGTAGATTGTATATCATTGGAAAAAAAACTAATATACAATATATTGAATATTGATATTCAACAACTGCAGAAGAGAAATGGAACTGTGTCTTACAGAGAGAGCTGTTCATTGTGATCTAATTACAATGCCTCATTTTATCTTATCTGCTATACATGAGTCATAGTCCAATATTTCACCGTGCAAGAGTGAAGGAAGGAACACTGAAAAGAAATTATGTAAAATAAAGCAGTTAAGGAGTGACTGATTTGTGACACACGTGTGTCTATTGCCTTTTTTAATGGCTGTACAAACATAGGTCCAAGGTTCACTCACGTCTACAGCTGTTTTTTTTTTATGGCTGTGAAACTATGTTTCTGCTGACTCACAATTGGCTTCTAGTGACCTCTAGAGGATTCTTCTGGTAAATAATAGTAGTTAAACAGCTGCTGTCATCTAGGAGCTCTGTCCTGCAGGAAGCAGTACTGCTAAAGCACAAGTCTGCCATTATAATGTTAGCAATTGATTGATGCTGTCTGGCCTTCACTGTGAGTGGCCCCACTGCTGACAGTTCGTTTCCTTCTCCCACGTGCTTAATGCAGAGTGCTCACCTGGCAGTGATTGATGCCCTGATGGCTGTGGGAGCCATGGAGATGGTGACAGCGGTGAAGACACGTGGTTCTGCCGAGCTGCTGGGTGGAGCCTGCAGCTGGAAGGATGCTGTGCTTCACTGGGTTAATGTGGTAAGGAGAAAGCCAAAGAGAAACGATGCTTGTTTCAAGCACACGCTGTTAGTGTATCCTGTAATAAATTATATAAGCTTCTGACCTTTATCTTCCTAAGGCCCCTTTTGAGATAATGTCTGTTTAACTGCAGAAATGAGGATGTCATAATCCTTTAACTCTGTTTCTTTTATGACAGCCCAAAGTAAAGAGTAAATACACATAGTTTACAGGTCTACTGTTGTGACTTCTTGGAATGTTACAGTTAAACCAGAAGTTGAGAGAAAGTACTAAGGAAGCCCAAACTGACACATCACAGGCCATTACAGAGCCGGAACCAGTTCAACCCTCTGTGAGTATTGCATTATACATCTAATGTTTTTCTATCTTTTGTCAGACATCTCCATATCAGAACGCTCATGATAATCTGTCAAGGATTATGCACTCTGCACACAGCACCCAAAATGTGTGTCAAGCCCATATTGTAAGTGCTGCATCACTTCTTGTCCTATTTGTAGAGTCCGTTTGTACTCTACAAGCAAGTACTGGTTGACACAATAAAAGGGGAACCTCACTGTTTAAAACAACAGCTATTAACTGTAACTGTTGTTTCGTCTCATCATTTTTAAAAAGTGCTCTAATATTTTAGTCTCAAATCCCACACGGTCCATCACATTTATGTAGGCATCATGTACTTCACCATAAAATTCTTGAATTATAGCACATCACTAAAGCCTCTTTAAGATAAAACTGATGTCGTGGCTTCGTTGGAAGCATGTTTGGTCCACTTTGAACTGATGGCTGATGGACTGGAGCTGTATCTTAAGACGATAATGTTAAGCTACAGGACTGCTTCTTTTGCTGCCCCAATAGTTTTTTTTTCCTGTACTGGATAGGTGAAGTAGGCCTCCTTTTGGTATAAAAGTGAAAATGAGACCTCATAGGAAACTCTGCATAAAACATATCAGTTAATACATTTTGAATTGTTTAAAAAAATCAATGACCATTAATCGATCAATCATTACCATCCCAAACCACAACCCTTTCTCTTGTTTGTCTAGTTCTTCCACTGTAGGCTTAATAGCTCTCCTTGTGCTCCTGTTCTCCATTTCCCTGTCTCTCTATTTCCTTCCCCCTCCTCCTCTCTGACAGTGTCCTAGTCGCTGGTACTGGAAACTTGTTCCTGTAAGTTCCCTCCTCTGCTCTGCTCCATCCCTTTGTTCCCCCAACCCTCAAGTGTCCCCATCATATTTATCAGCAATCTGATAGGTATACTTTTTTTCGATTCGCAGGTGTGAGAATGCACGTGTGCATCATCCTTGTTGGCATTAAATTGCACGTCACAGCGTTAAAGTCATAGGGCGGGGCAGGACAGGGACGCATAAGGCATTGTTTGTTGACACGGGAGTGATGCATGAACATTACACAATTGCACAATCATTATTCAGGCAGGAAACTGGAACTGCCAAGTACAACCAGTTCCTCTGGTCCTCTGTGGAACAGATGTGTGTGATTGGTTTACAGAGACAGGCTTCTAGGCAGCTGGACCCTGCTGACACTGAGCTGTTTGGCTATACCATTTTGTTGTGTTTAAAAAACATTTTTGTCTCTCTCTTGCCTCCCAAAATGCTCACTTGTCCCTCTTTCTCCTGACATGACTTTTCTTTACTCTGCACTGAAGTTAGTGATTTTTTTTGCCTGGGTCATTTGTTTGCCTAAGTTCTCTTATACATATTAGCATGACTTTTACTTGTTCTCTCTTCTTACATTAATTCATTTTCTGTTAAGTGTCAATGCAGACTATAAAGCATATCCAACCATTTTTGAAAAATCCTGACTTTGTTATTGGTTTGGACCTTAACATGTCACATTTTAACCAGTAACAAAGTGCCAGCAAGATCACACTGCAATATTTGATTTTTTTTTTTGTTGTGTCTTTTTAGCTCCGCTACAGGAAAGATAAGATTCAGTCCAAACAAAAGCCTATTTTTCCGGTGGTGAATGAAGTCAAAGACCTGTCCAGTGGTTGTGCTGTTGCTGCAGTCATACATTACTATTGCCCCGATCTACTAAGGATTGACGGTACTAACAAAAATTTGTAAAATTTTTATCTCTCAATAGATTGTTGCTTGAATTCAGTTTTTGAGAACTAAAAGTGTAGTGCATGGATTTATAGAATGATTTATTTTATGAACAAACATTGAAGCGACAAACATTTTCTAATTATTGTATTTATATCATTTTTTAAAAAATCACTTTCCCTCTCTTTGGTAGATGTTTGCATGAAGGAGTCCGTGTCTGTTGCAGACAGCCTGTACAACCTGCAGTTCATCCGTGAATTTTGTGACAGCTGTCTGAAGAGCTGCTGTCATTTGGCACTGGAGGACATGTTGTACACACCACAGGAGCTTCATGTAGTTATATATTTATATTTATATTCATAGTCCTGGTCATTCATCAATTTATTGACACATTAACTAAAATATGGAGTACTGTCCTCTTAATAGCTGATTATCTACTTATTTTTTTTTTTTTTTTTAGCTCAACTTGCTCAGTTTTTTAGCAGAACTGCTTTGTTGGTTTGAAGTAAAAAGGCCCGAATTTGTTCTGCCAATAGACTCGTTGGGTATGTATTAGTAATGTATAAACTAGTTTACTCATAATAATTATTATTTTAAAGTCTTATTGGGACTTTTGTCTTTGTTAGGTGGATCCATACCAGTAACACAAAGTGGTAACAGGTACGGAAGCTCTAAATATGGTTTTGCTTTTGCAGTGGTCTGGCATATTTTTTGGGATGAAGCGCTTGATTTAACTGAAAAGATGTTTCTATGTTTAACAGTACTTCCCCATCTATCTTCAAGAAACCTTTCCTCCCCATCTCCTCTCCTGCATCAGGTAAGATTCAGACTGTTCTGTAACATTGCATCAAGCTGCATTGTTTGTGTTTCTTTTATATTATCCTTTTACAGTCTGGTTAACCTATTAACCTCAGATCCCTGCTTGTTTTTATAGGTGTGTGTCTTGATATATGATAGCCTTGTTTTCTTATTTTTATGGATATGTAAAGTTTTTTGTGCATGCTTTTTTTTCTCCATTTGTTGGTGGATTGCTTTGTGCGTCCCTGTGTTGTGCATGCCTTTACATGACTGTGTGTGTCCCATTGTACTCAGGACCTTTGATTCAGTCTACCTCAATGTCTCATATAGAAGGAGTTGGAAAGACATGGAGCAAGAAACCTCTCAGGTAGGACACCGATATTTAGTACATTTAAATATCAATATCTTTCTACTTACTTTTTTTATTTTACT
>KV751340.1:5499173-5509326 GCA_001698575.1 Mola mola
TTTTCCTTCAGCATTCCTTTTGGCCTGGACAGTGATGTGGACATTGTGATGGGCAATCCTGTGATAACCCGCTCCGTGAGCTCGGACCAACTCAACCCAGCAAGCCAAAATATGTCCCAGGCACCCTTCACCCCTCCTGAAGATCTCAGCCATTTACTTAGCAAACCCCCTGGTCCTGATGTTCCACAGAGAGCCTCCTGGACCACTCAGACTCCTAGTATTCCAAGGTTGAGTGAGGAGAATGGCCTTGCAGCAAGCGAAACAGGAGAGCTGCCTACCATTGAAGAGGCACTCCAAATCATCCACAATGAGAGCAAGATGGAGCCTCGTTTACACCCCGATGGTGCTCCTGATGGCTTCTACCTCCACTCTCCTGATGACCCTGCCAGTTCTAGAAACAACTTACCTAACTTAGCACCCATCAGCTGCTCTGCCCCCACACGCTCAGGAATCATGTACCGGCCTATGGCGGAGTCCAGGGAGCCCACTCGTATCAGGAACACCTCTGAATGTTCACGAGATGATGACTCAGTCTTGAGAGATGGCAGCGTAGACTCAGATGCATCAGAAGACCTGCCTAAGGCCCAGTCCACCCCAATGACCCCAGCTGCAGGTGTAAGAGGCCATGGCAAAGACTCTGACAGTGGTGTGAAAATGACCAGCTTTGCAGAACGTAAAAAGAAGCAGATCATTGATTCTCCAAAAACCAGCAATTCCTCTTCTCCTCAGATGACCTCATGGGCCCAAAAGTCCGAAGAAAGCCCCAGCAAAAGCCCGCAACTCAATAATGACATGTCTGAGCTAGGGGTTCGTCTTGAAGAAAAGCGTAGAGCTATTGAAGCTCAGAAGAAACGAATTGAGGCTATTTTTGCGAAGCACCGGCAAAGACTGGGGAACAGTGCCTTCAGGCAGTTAAAGAAGGAGCAACGTGAGGATGAAGGTGGGGGAGGAGGCAATGGGCAGGTCAGCACCTCATCCACAGAAGAAGACTTCTCTCGCTTGACACTTGAAGAAAAGCTAGCTCGAATGGAAGAGGAAGAGCAACAGGAACAAGGCGAACAGCTCCTCACAGCGGAGGGTGATGGCAACGTTAAAAAAGGACTTGAGCTCAACAGACAGGACAGTCACTTAAAAGAAAAGGCGGGTCTCTCAGGAGAGAAGGGCTCTGGGACAGCTGGTGAGAAAATGGTAGCTCCACTAGGGGACTATAACAATGCTGTATCCAAGCTGACTGCAGCTCTCAGCTCCCTGCAAAATGACATGCAGCGGCTGACTGAGCAGCAGAACCAGATAATCAAGAAGAAAACTCCAGCTTCCAGCAGCAACTCTTGGGTCATTCCAGCTAGCCCTAAAAGGTCCACGCCAGCTTCTACACCAGTGCGCCTGTCACGAGAACCCACCAGAGATCTAAATTCAGCCTCTTCCTCTCCATCTCCATCCCGCAAAATCATAAACCCAACAACTCATAAGTCTCCTCAGGTCCATCGTAGAGCCCAATCTGTTCCCCCTAAAAGCCCCAAACACCACCAACATAGTCGACCCTTGGATGTTAAAGTCCCAACACTTTCAAGGGTCATTGGTCCACCTCAAAATGTGGACCGCATCCCACACCTCCGTCGTGTAAACCCCTGGCAATCCCAAGTCCAGACCTCGCCTTCATTCTCCATCGGAGACTCGGACAGCTTATTTGGTTCATCTGAACCAACTCCTGTCCCCATGCCGACACTAACCCCAGTACAAGCTCCTACCCCGACTCCCTGTCCTGCTGCAGATGACACCATGTCAGAGGCAGGCTCCAATGATGATCATAGTATATTTAGCATAGATCTGGATGCTGGGCCCTCACATGGTCCCTCAGCTAAGAAGGAAGGGCTTACAGCTGGAGGCTGCAGCTCCGGCGCCCCATCAGAATGCTCGTTCGAGAGTGATGCCCCTGCAGGACTGTTGAATGGCAAACGCAGTAGTCTGATAGAGATCTCACTGTCTGCTCTGCGGGGAGATGCGGAGGAGGATGACCAAGTACCAGACCTTTTTTCTGACTCAGTAAGTGACCGGACAGAGCCTGAGATGAAAGGAGGGGTTGGATTCTTTTTCAGGGTAGGTGACTCAATATTATTACTGTAGATGCCATTCTCAAACTTTTGGCATTCTTTAAGGTCAGTGCATTCATGTTTTATTTCTCTCTTTAATATTAGGATGACAAAGAGCGACCACAAGATGAGATGGCACAGCGAAGAGCAGCTTTACTGGAAAAACAGCAGAAGAGAGCAGAAGAAATGAAAAGACGAAAACTTGAGCAGGAAAAAGAGAAAGAATTAAGGTGAGACCCCTTTATTATTTGAAATACCATCGACTTTAAAATACTTTCTTGTCCAAATGAAGACTAGCATTGAATTTCTTACACTATTATTGTTATTGTGTATTTTACTGTAGTCAGGTTCCTTTTAGCATATAACTTGATCAGTGTGATCAGGATTTGTCTTTTTGTTCAGTTAATTTCTGATACATCTGCTTCATGTTTTAATCATTTGTTTTGCATTGTTATTGTCAAACTAAATGTTTTACATATTCTCATTCTTAGTAAACCTCAGTGGATGACCATAGAGGGCTGGGGGAATAAGAGTGATGACAGACCTCAAACCCCAGGCACCCCTCCAGCATCAGGTACACCACCAGTAGAAGGGACTCCCCAGCGCAGAGGAGACTTCACTCGGCAGGAGTATGAGAGGCGACAGCAGCTAAAGATCATGGAAGACTTGGACAAGGTGCTGAGGCAGAAACCCACCACAGTTCGTGGGGTCAAGAAGCAGAGACCTAAGACTGTGTTTAGAGATGACTCCGTCCTCTCTCATAGTCCTGTGAAGGGTTTCATAGGTAAATAGTTGGCATGTTTGCTTGCACTGGTCTTAATCTTTATGCCTATGTCCTTCACTTGTGTGTTTGGCTTCTTAATATGATTTAATTTGATATTTTCCTCTTTTTTTTAGGCACTAAGCTAAACAAGGTGTACTCCCACTCAACCATGAACCTGTCCTCTATGGCTAATGAATCTGGGGGCTTGAGTGTCAGGAAGTCTCCCAGGTAGCCTGCACTGTTACCATAGTTTGTGTCTTCTTAAAACATATTTGGAGGCACACAAGTTTAGTTTCTTAGTCTTATCGAAGCTCTATGATTGTCCCTATGATTTCTGTTATTAGTATGTATTTAATTATTATGTATATTAGGATTCATTTTTTAAATTATTTTTCCAACTAGCAATACTAAGCACTATTTTTTACTTTTTCTAGCCGCTCACACTCTCCCTCTCGGCTAATGTCACCAAGGCGAATGAGTGCTCAGAACGGAGAGAAGGACTGGGAAAATGGCTCCACTATTTCTTCCTCAGCCTCAATCCCAGAGTACACAGGTCAGTGATAGGTTCCAAAATGAGAGATTTAAAAAAAGAATCCAGTGAGGTTTGTTTTGTTGGGTTACTGACATTAAAATGCTGTGCCTTGCAGGACCAAAGCTGTACAAAGAACCTAGCTTTAAGTCCAACAAGTTTATCATCCATAATGCTATCACCCGCTGCTGCCTGGCCGGCAAGGTCAATGAACCACAGAAAAACAAGATTGTAGAGGTACGCAATGCTGCTGTACAGAGTCCAGCAGAGGTCTACACACACTAGGCTGTCAGCTTCTCTTATCTTGTGTTTTTTTTTTATATTTCTGTCTATCCCTCCTCAGGAAATGGAGAAGAGCACAGCCAACCACTTCCTCATCCTCTTCAGAGATGCCAGTTGCCAGTTCAGAGCAGTTTATACCATGAGCCCTGAAACTGAGGAGATGGTACGACTTACTGGTATTGGGCCCCGATTCATCCTACCTGAGATGGTTGAGTCCATTTACAAGTACAGCTCCGATCGTAAGCAGTTCACTGTCATCCCGTCCAAAACCATGTCCATGAGTGTTGACGCCTTCACTATCCCTGGTCACTTTTGGCAAAAGCGGCCAGGAACTCCCAAAAAGCTTGGCACCCCCAAATAGACACATGCCCAGGTTAAGTGTTACAGTCCAGGGAACCAGCTCCCAACATGACTCCTACTGTCCCCTATTCTTGCCAGTGAGGCACTTAAGATTGTTATTGCTCAGTTAGACTAGCAGTGGACAGCCTGGACCCCGAGAACAATCCGGTCAACTCCAAGGGCCCATTACTCATTTATTCAGCCAATCTTGTTACAGTAGTTTCTCTCTTGAGAGCATTTGACTGGCTCTGCTTGGTCCACCTAGATTGTAAATTGTAATACAACTCATTCTGCCGGGATGAAGACTTCTCTTTACTTTGCACCCTGCCTCCTCATGCCTTGCCTTACCCTGCCCCTGGAGTCATTTTTGCGACTCTTAGGTAAGAACAAGAGGGGACAACCACACTGCCTATGCCCGCACAACAGTATTTTCGGGCCAGAGTAGTTCCTGCTCCCCTCGTTTGTGCATTTTTTTTTTTCCTTTTTGCTGCCTTTCTTTGTTCTTCCAGGACTTTCTCTCTCTCTCTCTCTCTCTCTCTTTTCAGTGGACTGATGTAAATGGCTCACTTCTCAGTTCTGACTTGAGATCTCAGCTGAAAATGAGTAGCAGGTAACACTGCTCTCATATGAATGTAGGACACACATTACCACTCATTCCATTCAGGTGTGTTTTCCCTGGTTGGTCAGGACCAGAATAGTGTGATTCTTCTGTGAGCTTCACTGGTGGCGGCTACTGTGGTTACACACCTAGAAACTGCCTGTGCTCTCATTATTTGTGCATTCCACTTAATTCCACATCTCCTTCAGCTGAAGACATCTTGATGTATCTTTTTTTTTTTTAACTGTTATACTGTTTTGACATATTTTTGCTGGACAAATCGCCACAGCCTTTGAGAGCTTAAAGAAGAATGAAATTCATGTGGCATGTTTCCTCTGCTTTGTCACTTTCAACAGGTAATGAATTGAAATGTTATCTGACCTTATCTCGAAAAATACTGGAAAGATGAAGGAGGGCTTCATCATGTTTATCATTACTTGATTACAGCTCTGTATGAAATTGATAATCAATGCTGATTTAATATGTGCTGAATGCTGATTTCTTTGATTTTTGACAATGATTTGTAAAAAGTTGACCTTTGTAAGCTACAAATAAGCTAGCCTGCTTCTTATGCATTAGTAAGACGTACGTTTGAGATGAGAATGAGTGAATGAGAATGAAAATGAAATGAATTGTCAAACATTTGAAACTTGCTGAAACGTTTTGTCTAGGGATTAATAAATCCTTTAGGTCACTAGAAGTCTGTTTCTTACATGATTCCCTGTTTGTGTGCCCTGGCATATAAACAGTAGGTTTCTTAATGAAGGATCATTCTGGACTGTAACAGCCCTCACTTCTCCATGCAGTCTCTAGAGACTCCTTCGCGCATAACTGGGGGAATGTAAATTGCCAAGCAGTTTTTTCTTTTGTTTTGCCAGTGTGTCCATGCTATTAGTAAAAAACACTTGATCGGGCAGTTCGCGATCAGGTCAGTATCACCAAAAAAATCTGGCAACTTGGCCTTCTTCCATTCATTCGCAGTCTTTAGCACTACAGTGGCTGCCACTGTGCAGCCGTCTTCTTTCAAATCACAGACTGCCTCATACAAATGTGTCGTTAGAATGAGATTCCAATATAGATGTGAAAAAAATCATTATGAAAAATGGAAGAATCGATTCAGAGTATGAGTGAAGGAGTGCATAGTGGATATAGTGGATGTTTGTATTTATGTGTTTGTAAAGTGTAGTATGTGGTAGTTAAACACTATATTTTGATTCTGTGCAATTTTCTCCCAGAATTCCCCCATGTCTCCCAGAGTTGTATTTATTTGGTTTGCATTAGCTGATGAATTTGATGTTTAGTTTCAGGTTGTGTGTCTTTTGGTTACGGTGGTAAATCGCTCATTCATTTCATAGAAGTTGTCATAACATTTGTTTTCTTTCTTTTCTGTTATGAAATCTGTGCCATCACACTGTGTTTTCATTTCATAAATTGACTATCATTGGCAACTGACCAGACAAATAAAAGTTCTTTTTAAATCATTATTTTTGCTTTTTTTCATTCATTTCATTGTTTATTTTTTCCATTTGCATTGTTTGTAGAAAAATATTTTAGTGCCTCTAGCTTATGAATGGAGGCAATATTTTGCCTAGGAAAGAGCTTTTCTGGCAGTGATTTTTATATATTATACATGCTTGAGTTAATTCAGTCATGGGTTTTGAGTACACATAGTTTACTCAAAGACATGTTTATTGAATGTTTTTTTTTTTTTTCTTTACAAAGTTGAGCTGCTAGTGTTTGGATGACATCTGTCAAACAATACTGAGAAAAAAAACTACCATTTTGGCTGTGGTAATACTGTTAATCCTTGGCACTTAAGTAAAGCACGACACGGGTTTAGTAAATATTTCCCAAACTTTGTGCTCTTCACTTCTGTGATTGGAGCGTAAAAGGCTACAGAAGACAGCATGCCTCTTTCCTGTTTGCAGCAATCATCAAAAGTAAAAAAACACAGTTGTGACTGACAGCCAAAATGAAGGTTCACAGCTGCAAACTCAGCCTGCACCACTCTTATGTCAACATTGCTTCACAATAAACCGTCATCCTCTCAGCTGTGCTTGGTGTGCAGCATTTCGGTGAGTAGAGAGTTGCAGGGCAAATCCCCTTGGAGATGACGCTGGTACAAATACTCCTCAACCTGCAGGCTAATGCTACGTACTTCAGGCAGTCGGAGCAGCAGCTGTCCAAACTTGTCAAAGTGTCCTGGATGACTCCGTTGTGTGTGCTCCATCAGGGCCCTGTTCACCTTCTCTTGAGTCTGCTCCACCTGCCTGCAGTTCTGTACTGACTTGATGTCTAGAGAACAATGAAAAAACATACATGTACAAGCTTCAACACAAACAAAATGTTGACAGCAGCATGACGGTGAAATGAAAAGAAAAATACACAACTAAAACAAGTTCAAAAAGGTACCAATCTGCTTCTCATAGAGGGAACAGTTAAGACTTCCAGAAGGAAAACCTCACCAGGATTGAACAACACCAAGTACTTCAGACAGACAAACTCATGTCTATCTAATTGGAGTGCCTTCAGTTTGGACACCAGGTCCTGGGTCCTCGTTACCAGACCACTCAGAGTCGCTCCTGCCTGAGAGATGATGGTTGAAACTTCAATCTGAGTCACATTGAGAGAAATGTGATCAGAATTTAAGTTTCTCTCCAGCCCAGTTTGACACGTCCAATCCGAATGCATTTTTGATTAATAACATTTGTGCAGTTAAACTTTACCTGTTGCCCCGACACCAGATATATGCAGTTCTCTTTGCTGTAGATCACCTGTCTACAGAGGTGATCCAGGACAAGTAGCTCACTCCAACAGCTCTGCAGCAGCACCATTTGGTCCTCTACCTTTGGGTAGAGTGGAGGAGGAAAAAAAGGGTATAATGCGGTTGCAAAAATAAAGGCTACAACATTTGACCTTCACTCAGCACCAAACACAATAAAAATGTTACCATATGACTGTCTGAACAGTTAACTAAAAATTTCTAGGACTGTTTATGTAGGATTCACTCAAATATATCACTTAATCATTCATTACCTGAAGCTCCTTGAATAGTGCACTGTTCCTGGCCCACTCCACAAGCCCAAACAGAGTCTGATCAGCCATTTTGCACATAATGCTGAATGTATTCAGGCAGTCATGTTTTCCTCTGTTGGCCTGTTCTCTCTGCAGAGTGGCAACTACCTTGGCACACAGCTGGCTCTCATCCGGCTCACCCTCCAGGAGCTGGCTTAGGAAATTGTGTGTAAGTGCTTCCAATGAGGAGGTGTCTGGGTTTTGGGCTGGGACCTTGGAGAGCGGTGTGACGAAGCTTGGTGTTGAGCTAAGGGTTGATGATGGCATGCTTTTCAGTGAAAAGGAACTGATTGGAGTTGGATGCACTGGGTAGTTTGTTGGAATGGTGCTGCAGCTTATAGGCGTTTCTCCCTTCTCCTGGAGGTATCCAGGGAAGGTGCAGTTGTACAGTCCAGAGTAGGGCGGCTGTGGAGGAGTGAGCACCCTGTCTGCAGTCATAGTGCAGTCCAGAGGCACGGGCGCATCCGACAGCCCAGCGCCAGAGGGATACATGTGGGACTGATGATAAGCATCAGAGGACAATAGAGCACTTGTGCGGCTGTTTATTAGGTGAACGTCATTTGGAACTGTTGGCCGGTGTATATGGGTAGTTTCAGTCTTAATCCTGTAGGGAGCAGTGCTTGTCTGGTGAACCACTTTTTGCTGTTTCATCTGCCTGTCCCGCCGGTACAGAGGGCCAAATTTATTCCTACCCCCTCTCATGCGATCTGCTCTCACTGCTGTTGACAGAAGATACGACAATTTTAGGATTTCACAAATTATTTAGTTTGAGATAATAATGACCTTGCTCCACAAACACTTCATAAATAATCTGGGTCAACAGGCACTGCTTGACTATTTAGATCAATCATATGAGAGAAAAGAATATGCATATCAGTGGAAAACAAGTAGAGTAGAAAACACAGATTTCACAGTCACGAGTATATTGTATATGTGTAGGTTTCTATCTGTGGAGGGTGGGGTTATTCATTTTACCTTCTCTCTTCATGCCTACAGCCAAGCACTTTTGGAAGCGGCAGGAAGGACAACGTTTCCTCTGTGAAAGATTCATCGGGCAGCTCTGTTGTTCTGCACAAGTGTACTTCTTGTTATTCTGCACTGAGCGTTTGAAGAAGCCCTGTATATAGAGAGAAGACTGGAAACCTGTTGCTCCTTTTCAGATTTTTTTCAATATGCAGTATATGTTACCCATATAGTAGTTGACTATGGCTATATTACATTAAACCAGCTTGTGATGCTGTTACAGAATGCACATTTTGCAGTCTATATTCTTTACCTTGCAACTTTCACAAGTAAGCAGCCCATAGTGGTATCCTGACACTTTATCTCCACAGACAGGGCAGCTCTCCTCAGGGTCCACTCTGCTACCAGGATCTGCATTAGACCCCTGAGCTGTCGGACACAAAATGTTATACAACCGCTGATTGAGTAAAGTGCTGATTGTTCATTGGAGACTACTAAGGTGATATGAATACATGTTCATCCAGAGAGCAAATCAAGCCCCAGCCTTCATTATGGTTTACAATTTCAATTATTTATGTTTATTTTTTTTTTAAAAATGTCAAAGGTGAATGGACAGTTCACTGCCTTGTATTTATTTAGTTTAGAATAATAAATGTATTTGGCAGCTATGTCTAACAATATTTGAGTTTTGTATGAGTGCAGGTGAAAATTCTTATACACTTGGAATGGGTAGAGAAATATTGTCAGATTTGAGCACTTGAGTACTGCAGAATATTCTAGTTCAGTGGCATACTGCTGACATGTAAGTGTGTCATCTAATGAGGTTTATATCTCAGCTGTTGAGAGAATAACGAGACGTTCTGGACCATCCCCCTGTTGTAGACAGCCTTTTATCACTCAGTTAGATTTGACTATCATCATATATGACCCTTACATAATATCACTTCTAAAGGACCCAATCTTCTGAATGAAAAATCTGTAATGAGGTGAAAATTAACATTTTAAGCCTAGAAGTGTTTTTCCATGTGGATGTGATCAATATAATACCTGTACTACTTCATAAACATTTGCATACATTTTTATACTTAAACTTTAAAAACCAGACACAAAAATTTGCCACCTTTGCACTAAACAATCAGTATGTTTTGAAACATGCCAAAAAGGCCACTGTCTATCTTGTACTCACATGTAGATTGTTCCAAAATTAACATGTCCTCTGTTTGATTGCCATGAGGGTGGACTGGAAGATGGGGCTGTTGGGGGTGATAACCAGGTAGGTCCATTCTGGCCGACGAGACATAAGTTTTAGAGTCAGTGCAGCCAGCTCTTCATTGTTGCAGCGATCAGGAGACCGGATCAGGGCAGCCACAGCGAGACCGGCATGAAGGCCCAGCAGCCCCAACGGACTGATGCTTGTTTGAGGCCCACAAGTGGACTTCGATCTGTACTGAGTGTCATAAAACCTCTCCTGACTGGCACTCCTACCCACTCAGTGGGTCAGTCTGAAAGACTAC
>KV751340.1:5515286-5531984 GCA_001698575.1 Mola mola
AAAAGAAATTCTGACAAAGATTTTTTTATTAGTTTGTATGACCAGACGACTATTGTCAATTGATAATAAATCAGATGAAATTCTGAAGTCTGCACACATGCTCTTTACTGTAATATGGACATTATTACCCTTTATATTATACTGAAAATATTTTAGACAATACCTCAAAATCAAACCTAAATGTTTGAATATTTTTGAATGTCAGTCAAAGTTTTTAAGCTCCACAAAACAGCGATTGAGTGCGGACGACTATTGTCAATTGATAATAAATCAGATGAAATTCTGAAGTCTGCACACATGCTCTTTACTGTAATATGGACATTATTACCCTTTATATTATACTGAAAATATTTTAGACAATACCTCAAAATCAAACCTAAATGTTTGAATATTTTTGAATGTCAGTCAAAGTTTTTAAGCTCCACAAAACAGCGATTGAGTGCGGGAGGGTGTGTTTAAGTGTAACTGAACATTAAATAGGGGTAATTCGAGCTATAAGAACAGCAGCATGAAGTTTGAAAGCAAAGCATATATCTATATATATCTATATTTCTGATATATCGATATCAGAAATCTTCGCTCAGGCCTCTTCAAACTCTCGCACGTTCACATAATTGTCTGCAACAAAACACACCTTTACAGGCTATATACGGTTTATGTAGTCTGTTTTTTCAGCCAACATAAAAAAAGATTTAAAAATACGTAAAGTTTCATGAAAAAAATGAAGTAGCTATTGATGCAATGTGCATTGATTATCAGTCAGTTGTCACAGACCTGCCATGTCTTTAATTTTGTGGTACAAGTAACAATTTCCACTTGTCTCCTCTTTACATTATTTCCAAATGTATTTGTTTTCACAGTGCAAGAGATTATATACAGTGAAATATAAAGGCCTATATTAGTACCTTATATGACCCTTAAGGAACTGTGACACCGTATAAAAGTTAATGTCAAAATGAAACTAACCATAATGATATGGGCCTGTAATTGTTAAAGATACAAATACTGGCTTACTCAGTCACTGACAAATATTTCTAAATGTTTCTTTCTTTGGGAGCGCTGAATGTTATCAACAGCGCTTGAATTTGAAGTCAGCTATCTCGACTCAGCTGGAGGTACTGAGAGGAACGTGAATGTTTCCTGCCCTCCAGTGGTCAGGACGGAGAACTGCAACACATTCAAGTCATTCATGGCAAGATGGCATGGCAAAAATGCAGACTGACAAATGGCAGACGACTTCCGGTATTTCAAAATTAAGTGCCAAACTTGAAGAGGCGATATAAACATGTTGAATCAGAAAGTAATGTACATATTTCGTTATGATTCTTAACTTGTATCAGTGCGAGTATCCATCTCATATGGTAAATGTAAACAAATAATGAGTTTAATGTATGTAATTTTACTTTGCTATCAAATTTTATGAAGCATTTGTATTAAGAGTTTTGATTTGAAAATCTAGTTATTAGTTTTTATCATTTTAAGCAACATAATTGTTGTTAATAATTGTTCAATATTCAATAATTCAATATTTTGGTAAAATCTTGTTTGGGGTCCTTTGCTAGTCAGCAAAAATGTTAAGCCAGAGAAGACTTAATAACCATGCACTTCCGGTAGATACTTTCAAAACAAGAGTCCATGCCCTGACATAATCATGACATAATCACGTTTTGGGGCACAGTACTGCTGGGTTCACATTGCAGCTGCACAGCAAGAGGTAATGGGTTGGTTCCTCGCTGGAACAAACCCTTTCTGCATCATTTCGTTCCATGTGCTCAGACAGCCTCTCACGGTTAATGGGTTAATTGGTTCCGCTATATTGCCTGTCGGTGTGAATGCAGTGAATGGGCGACCTGTCCATGGTGGACCCCTGGTCCCTCGACCAATGTCGGCTGGGATAGGCTGCATACAAACCGCCAGCAGACCTTTTTCACAGCAGCTGTGCTTGCATGAAATCCCAGGTAAAATTTATCAAATTAATTACAGCTCCGTTCAGTGTGGGAGAAATTATTCACTGAACTAACATGGCCAAGAGCAGCACCTTGATTCTGTTTGGCCTGAATGGCACAGAACCTTCCTCGTTGTTATTGTTAGACCTGTGTATATACTATTTCTTGCCAAATGGCTGCAGTGGAAAAAAGTTTTCTTCAAACACGTTCCGCTCAACATTGGCAGCTTATTCCACTTACCAAGGGTGCTTATTCAGGATTTAAAGCTGGGCTTCTTTCCCGTTACTCTCAATTTGGTCTGCTTGCAGACTGGCGTTTCTTTCAAGCCTCGCTATTGTCTCTTAGATAACGAGCCCACGTACGGCAGGTCGTGAATTGCTTTATGAAATACAGGTGGTCAGTTCTGCGATACAGCTGAGGATATGTGCCACCTAGTGGAAAAAATGGGAAAGTACATAAGGTTAAGTCGTCCCCATTGCAACTGAAAACGCGGTCACAAATAACAAAGCAGCTGCTCATAAAAAGAAACGCATGAATAATTAATATACCAAATAAACAGCAACAGAAGGTTATTTATGAATATATTCATATAGTATTTAGCAGTCAGTTACATTGGCATTATATAGATTATATTGGCAATGTCCCTCCTCTCTGAATGCTGCTCAAACTGTTGGTTTGATAGCCTCCAATTTTATATTTCTGTATCTGCTGCAGCAGAGGTTGCATTGTTGGACTACAAGACAACCTAAAACCATACAGATGGTGTTCAATTTGGATTGCACTGGTTTCAGGTTAATAACCATGAACTTTTACTATGCCCCCCTAGAATTAGTGTAATGATTTTTACATTTTTAAATTTTTACTTAATAGTGTGTGCATACCTACCTGTTACATCCACTTCCCAAACTGCTCTGGTGTAAAGTAATACAGTACAAGAACTTAAAAGGGCAGGTCATGGAGCATATGTAACCAAGTGTTACTGTTTCCTTCATTTTAAAATCACTTTTAAAAAATCTTTTAAAAAAAAAACAACAAAAAAAAACTTTTCATTACTATACATACATACTTTTAACAATGGATATACTTGATATATGACTGCATTTATTTGAGCTACTTTAACTTAAACTGAAGTAATTTTCTTAAGGGTGATTTCAACTTTTACCTAAGCCACTTTCAATTGAGAAATATTTACTCTTACTCAAGTATGGTCTTGCAGTACAACAATAACTGTTTATTATCATGTTTTGTGTCATGATGTGAGAGACAGCATGCCACTGCATTCACACCTACATTTTTAATAGTTTGTTGTCAGTATTTAGGTGTGTGTGTTGGTACCAACACTGTGCTGAATAGAGGAGCATTCAATTTATAGCGAGGACTAATGGTTTCTCTTTTAGATGTTACTGTGCATGAGACTGTGTATCTTAAAACTGTGAGACTTTACATATGACATACTCACTTACACAGTTATCAAATGTGTCAGAAGGGCCTCTGTGAAAGAGCACTAACCCTGCTGTTCCAGGCAATTGAACACTGCAGAAAACATATGTTCTTTGCATTAGAGCCAATTTAACCTTTAAACAAAACCCAAACTGGTTTGAGTGGTGCCTCTCAGCTTGATAGATGACAGCACCAGTTAGCTTTTGCAACCACTGACTTAATTGGTTAACATTTTAATTTAAGATAGTTATTTAGAGGTAAAGATCAGCATGGAAAACCCTCACTGCTAATAACATTTTTATTTGTTTACTACTGTTTATTTGTCTGCAGTACACATTTGTTTACTATACGCATGTTAAATGGTCAAATGTAAGATCGAAACTGATTTTGATTTTCTGTGGTAGACAAATTGAATCATGTATGAAACATTCGGTCTTAAGAAGGTGTTTTAGATGCTCCTTTGCATCAGCATTCAGTAATCATGCTGGGAGAAATAAAGATGTTAAAGACATAAAAGAGAAGACAGTACATGACTCCACTTATATTTGACCATAAACCAGTGCAGCTGAAAATTTGCTGTATTTTAAAGCATGCAATGGATCTTGGATTTTTCATTATTTGTCATTATTTGTCATGCACATTCTCTGGATGGTTTAGATAGTATTCAAGGTAAATACCTTACAATAATAGCAGTAATAATAATAATAATCTTTCAACTTTGTATTCTCATTAAGAAGAAAATGTGTTCTGCTTTAGAGCTGGGGAGAGCTGGCAGAGTTGTGAATAGCACTGGTTGTGGGGCTGTTAGATTGGACATTTATCTTTTTAACTTCATTTTTAGATTTTAAAATATGAAACAACCATTGAATACCAGGACACAAACATGAAGTTCCCTACAGATTTTATTATAAGTAACTTATTTTACAACTTTTGACTGTAAGAAGAGAAAAAGTAGGTAAAGGTTTTATGTACAATGATTTTTGAACTACTTTTAAACAAGTGTAATTAAATTGAAATGAATTAATGATAGAAAATATCTATAACTATAATAATAAGGCCAATAAAATATCAGTCAGAGCCTCAACCTCAAATAATACTAAATGAAGTACATTTTATTTTTGTCCATTTTAGTACATAACAATCACTTTAGAAACTTCTCAAGATCTACCAAAGATCTACCGAGAACAAACATATTTACAAACAGAAGTTTGGATGATGAAATGTACAAAACACTTAGTGCGACCTGGTAGGGAAGTCAAAAGACAAGTTATATATTTAAAAACAAACAAAAAAATAACAAAGACTGAAGTGAACAGGATATAACAATGAATGACAAATAAACTTGTCTATGACACAACTAGAGGCAGTGTTAGGTCACCATGAAAGTAACAGGTAGGGGTGGTGGCCTAATCATTTCTGTTGTCATCACAGTGTCATAGTAAAAAAAAAAAAAAAAAAAAAGCAAAAAAACAGGAAATGGTTACTTTATCAAAATTCTACTGTTATGAATTGACTTTATGACCGAGGAGGATGACCTCTATCTTTGGTCATGTGGGGATCCAAGGCTGGTCAAATACAAGTTTACTGGATGACTGGGAATCTAATCTCAGAATTCTTTAAAAAGTCAAAAGGGCGCAGCACTACATGGTAGTGTTCTCTCCTTCAGTATCTTCTAACAGTCATCTGAAGATGCACCTTTACGGCCCCTGGACTGGAAGCTGCTGTAGATGCAAGAGGAACCTTCCTGTTGCATGCCATAAAACACCTCCCTGAGGAGTGACAGGGCGTAAGCAGTCACAGCCCAACAGGCACAGGCTCATACTCACCACAATCCCACCACAGACAGAGACCACACGAGTGTCAGCCAGAGGGCAGTGTCGACTGCCACAGAAAGTCCAGGAATGTTTCCATTTGTTCTGTGGTGGACATGGCGCAGGCTCGGCAAATTAAACTTCTACCAGTCAGTCATCTCCGTGATAGATACTGCCAAACAGCGTAGTTTCCAGACTCAACAAGGCAAGAAAAAATGTTGGAATGTTGCTGGAAAAAGTGATATAAAATAGCAGCTGATAAGCATAGCTTAGTACATCTGAAGTGATGTTTTAAAAAAAAAAAGGTATTTTCACAAATGGTTTTCACAAATAAGTAAGTACAAACAAATGAAACAAACAAAAAAAATTAAAACATAAACAAATAAGGGCAGTGAGAGGCTTATTTTATAGGCAAAACAAAAGTTTCTTAAAGTGAATGGAAATAAGCTTCAAACCTGATGGTATCAAGGCTGAACTGGTGAGCACAGTGAACAGGTAAAATGGAAGCATTATGCCTACAATTTTACGCTGATGACTTATTTTGTCACGTGGGCGATGTCAGTAATATATCATAAATATCAATTACACTAAATGTTGAATTTGACCCACACTTGACCTTTGAGGCTGGTCACTTGAAGTGCTTCAGAGACACTCATCTACATTCTTATTCATAACACTCACAAAGACAGTAATCGTTTCGATCCAATCAGAATATATCACTACTGCTGAGCAATTCTTAATATACATTTGCTAGGACCAGTTATAATCATTCTTACCACCTGTTGTTTTCCTAAATAAATATTGGTCAACAGAGGTGAAAATTTCTCTCTCTGTTAACTGGTCAGAATGATGACTTACATTCCTTTACCACCACTTGCCATACTGGCTAAATAAAGATGCAGGCCATATAAAATAGGAGGGACTGGCACATGAGGACAGAAAAAGCAGTAAAAAAAACAAAACCAAAAAACTGTTCAGAGAGATAAAAACAATAAATAAAAAATAAATGAATTCCTTTCAACATTTTACTTTTTTCTCTTTTCTACTTTTTAAATGTTTGTTAGTTTCCAGGAGAGCCTCCCTAAGTCTTTGAAATGAAAGACTTGGATTTCTTCATATACTTTTTTTTTTTTTTAATAAAAAACAAGTCCATCTGTGACAGAATTACTTCATTAAATTGTCTGCTGTTTTTTCAGACAACACACATTTCCCTTTAATTTTTTTCTCTGCAAAAATCACTAGCAGACAGTCCTCTTGATACACATAGTCAATCCAAATCCAAAGAAAATCTTGGAAACAGACTGACACATAAACACAGACAGGCCCAAGAGCCAGTCCACAAATTCTTTTACCCAAGGTCCCTTTTCAAGCAGGGGCCACGAGATCTTCATGCAAACATCTGCATCTTGCTATTGGCCTCTGGAATGTGAGTAATTTGGGTCTGGGCAGGGCCAGTAACTGCTGGGCTGGGTGTGGAATCTGACCAATCAGAGACGCAGTGAGGAGAAGGGCTGGACCAGGGCTCCGGAGACTCAGGGGAAGGGGTCAGGTAGGGATGCTCACTGGGCAAATGGAGGTAATGCTTGGGCGTGGTATCGAGTGCGGATGAATAGCTATGTTGGGAGGGAGGGGTTGGGTAATCCTCTGTTCCTGCAGTACTAGCACTTGGCTGAGGGGGCAGAGCCTGAGTGGCCTGAGCTGATGTTGTAGCTGCCTGTGGGGGAGGAGCAGGAGGCTGGGGCTGAGAGGATTGCTGGGGCATCTGCTGCTGCTGCGGCTGGAAGAAGGAAGGTGGAGGCTGTGAAGTCTGGGGTGTTGGCGGGGTGGCGGTGCCCATGCGTGCTATGTTTTGCTGGTTGGTGATGGTGTGGTTTATGAGCTGCTGCTGTTGCTGTTGCTGTTGTTGCTGCTGCTGCTGCTCAGCAATGGAGGGTAGCTTGACCGGGCTGATGGTAGGTGTGGAGGTAACAGGTGTGGGCTGCAGCAAAACATTGCGGTAGATCTGCTGCTGGTGCATCAGCATGTTCTGCTGCTGCATGGCTGCCTGGCTGTTCTGACCAAGATTCACCACTGGCTGAACACACTGGGAGGAAGGGGGCATTCTGCTGTGCCAGTCAAAGGGCACACTGACGGGACTGACCATGCCCATGTTGAGCCCTACCTGGCCTGAACTCAGCACATAGCCATGGTTGACATCTGAAGCAAGGGAGACACGTCCTGGCATGGACATTCCTCCGGCTCCCAGGTCACTGAGTTGGGCTAGAGAGACCGCAAAGGGGCCACCTCCCTCCAACATGCTACTATGTACCATTGGGGTGTTTGGGACAGACATGGAGGAGTGGAAGAGCCCTGGTGACTGCATGGCTACAGGGGAAGTTGGGTTGGTGATGTAACCAGCATTGCTTGCTCCCCCGTGGGGTGAGTCCAGTGAATCGACTGGGGATAGAGTAACTGAGCTCTCCAATAAGGCACTCTGCATGTCCAAGGTCAGCTTTTTGTTTCGGGCTTTGACTGACTCCTTCAGACTGGTAGCATGTTGGCCCCCCAGGCTGGAACCCTTGGCCCCCGGCCGACGATTCTTCTTGCCTTGTGGGGTGGTCTTCAGATTAGGTAGGAAGGAGCTGGGAGGGCACATAAGAGGAGACAGAGTGTGCCCCCCAGTCAGGTGGTGCCCTGCTGCTCCATGGCCCTGGGGACTCCTTACTGTGTTGTACTCATCAAGAAGCTGCACAATGTCATGGTGCATACGTTCCTGAGCAATGTCCCTTGGCAACCTGTCCATATGGTCTGTAATCTCTCTGTTTGCGAAGTGAGCCAGCAACACTCTCACAGCCTCACAGCTGCCCTCACGGGCTGCAAGAAACAGAGGAGTCTCCTCCTGAAAAGAAAAACAGAGCAAACCAAAAAAAAACGAGGCTGTGTTAGACACCTTTATGTGTACATTGATCGCACAGATAAAGACTTGGTTAAAACAGTTAAATTGATTTCATACCTTCAAATCTTGCATGTCTTTATTTGCACCGTTCTTCAGCAGGGCAATAGTGGCATCCACATTGTTAACTGCAGCAGCCCAGTGCAAGGCAGATTTACCTAAAATAGATTAAAAAAACAATGAAATTACAAATCTATGGCTTCATGGAAAGCTACCACAAAACAAAAACATCTGCATCAAGGAAAATTAAACACACATACCCAATTCATCGACCGCATTAACATCCGCATGACAAGTGATGAGTTCCTCTACCATGCCCTCTACTGCCAACCGGGCTGCCAGGATCAGTGCAGTAGAGCCATCATACATACGAGAGTCAAGATCTGTAGCCCGGTTTCGGATAAGAATCTATGAGGATAGAAAATATTTTGTTATGACAATTTTACAGTTGTATACAACGCATATTAAAATAAGTTAAAAATAAGTTAGAAGCATTTCCAACACTGATGGGGCCACTAAACAGTACACAGTAGTGATATTGTTTACCTGGAAGACACCCTGTGCATCTGCAGCAACAGCAGCATGCAGGGGTGTACGTCCCGTGTTGTCCTGAGCATTGGCATCCGCCCCGGCATCCAACAGCCTCTTAGCTGCATCAGCACGCGCGTAGCGGGCAGCCAGGTGGAGCGCTGTCTCACCTGTCCGGTCTGTCTGGGCAGCAAGAGATGCACCCTGATAGATGAGGTCAGAGATGATGTTTGCTGAACATTCTTCATTCTCCTCCTCTTCTGCTACTTCAGGCTCTAAGCCACCTCCACAGAATGATGCCAGCATCAAAGGTGTAAAACCATCTGGAAGGAAATGACGACGGGCAGGGTTGAGTTCTCAACGTGATGCTCAACATAACAGGTCATAAAAGGAAAGTAATAATAAGAACCCATCACACTACCAACCTGGGCCTCGGACATTAACATCCATGCAGTCACTTTCAAACTCTCCTTGAGGTGGGGTGAGGGCCATGGTGGGAGGCACACGGATGTCTGCAGCAGCAAGGTGATGCTGTGTCCACTGCCTGCTGTCAACTGCATCCTCACTGTCTGAAAGCATACTCGGCTCCTCAACCTAAACTCACAGAAAGAGAAAACTCAAGTTTTATCATTTTGATTACATTAAACAAATTGATGAGGTTATTGTATATTTTTAAGTATGCTGTGTAACTGACCTTGAGCCTTTTTGCCTCTGGACAGTCTGAGTCCATCCACTGATCACTGTGATCTCCGAGGAGAGATTCTTCCACAGTTTTTGGCATGTGTCTGAAAAACAAAATTGTAAACAACGTAAGCACAAGTATACAAATTCAACTTCAAAACCAAGTCCTAAAGCGATTACAAATTTAGTTTCTAACACAATTCAACAAACAACACAATCAGTATTAATATTTTCCACACAAAATAACTTACTTCATTCCAAGCGCATCCTGGCCCACAGGCTCCCTGCGGTTCTTGTTGCTGCTTGGTTCCTTCTTAAGGAGGAAGCCCTCAGGGAACCAAAGAGTACTATGTTCTCTCTTTCTACGAGCAATCAACATGCCAATCACGAGGATGATCAGAAGGAAAAGAAAAGCTATCCCCCCCAGCATCAGCTTGACCCATTCTGATATAGGTTCTAAACCATCTGGTAACTTTTCACCTGCGAGGAGAGGACAAAGTAGTCAGATATTAGCGTTTCAGTAGCCATACAAGTAAATTTTGGGTTCTTTAAGTAACCCTACTCACCCCGGACTGCTTTGATTGGGTAAGGGAAGCGTAGCATTTCTGCAGCTGACAGGGCTCCCAGGTACTCAGCTGCACTGTCAGCTGTGGGGAAACAGTTCTCACTGCACAGACGGTTGTCTATTTCCAGGTATACTATGGAGCTGCAGGAAAATCAGAGAGACAGATGTTTAGTATAACGCATAATCTACAAAAGATACCATATCTTTAATGTATACTTTCTGCCTGACTAACCCGATGACTTCCTGTTGCGGCTGGAGCTCCCGCTTGAGGCGTGCCTCTTGGCGAGTGTAGGGGCGGATCATAGCTTCTCCGTTATTATCGAGCCGAAAACGCAGTGTTGTGCGCAAGATAACACTTAATTTTTGCAGAAAAGCCGTGCTGGTGCGGAGAAGCTCCTCCGGAGGCAGCAGAACAACCAAAACCAAAAGGCCATCAGCAAGGTTCTTTGGAACCTTCACCGCACAGTCTAGCCCATCCCATCCACACTCCTCTGTGTTGCAGCCCTGGTCACAACGCCCATCAGCATAGTGGTCGATACAGTAAGCTTCATATATTGGACTGAAAATAACAGAAACAACAGGATTAACAATTTGTTTTCTCAGCTCCATACAGAACAAAGAGATATTTTTTTTTCTACTAGTAGAAGTAAACTCACTTGCAAACTTTCTCCTTGTTTTTGCAGTCAAAGTTGTCATAGAGACAGTCGACGTTGTTGCAAGAGTCATCACACTCGCTGTTATTAAAGGAACGATGGCAGCGCGCACAACGAGCCCAGGGATTCACTGCCAGAGAACAGTCACCACCGTCCCAGTGACAAGGCAGTGTGTTACATTCCTTGTCACATACACCATCATTAGCTTTCCCATGACAGTCTGCAAGGGGGCATGAGGGTGTCTGCGGCTCAACGGCCACACTCTTCTCACACCTTTTGCCTGTCCAGCCACTAAGACACTGACAGTGGAAGTATGGATAGCTAGTCTCTTCAGTGCACAAGCCGTCATTCCGGCAGGGCTGGGAGGAGCAGCCTTCATTACTGCGATGTTGACACTGGGGCCCGCCGTAACCTTTCAGGCAGATGCAACGAGCACCCCTTGTGGTAATTGAACAGCTACCTCCATTGTAGCAGGACAGCTCCCGACAGGACATGCTTCTTTCACAGTTGGGCCCAGTATAACCCTAAAGATAGAAATCATTGATGTACTTAGATAATGAACGTTAAAAAACAAACTAGAACAGCTACGATGCACAAACAATGAAATAAAATTAGGTGTTAATGTGAATGTACACTTACAAGCTGACAGGTGCATATGTATCCTAGGGCAGAGATGCTGGATACAGAACAGGCTCCTCCATTCTGGCAAGGCTGAGACTCACACACACTGAACCTGCTCTGACACCTTCGACCTAGTAAACAAATTAATGATGGTAACGATTTACAATAGGAAGTGAACACGTTTACACAAAGAATATTCACGATGAGATCCCAGAGGGAGGCTCCAGTGTTCAGTCGTCTAACCTGTGAAGCCAGGCTTGCAGACACATCGGTAGTCATTGGGCAACTGGATGCAGTCAAGACTGTTGGATGGATTGCAGGGGTTAGAGAGACACTCATTTATGTCTCCTTCACATCTTTCTCCTGTGAATCCAGGAGGACAATTGCAGCGATATCCACCCACTCTGTCCACACAGGTGCCATTATTCAGGCACTTAGGAGGAGCATTGCGCAACCTCAGGGGTGGAGCGCAGTCATCTTCATTGATCTCACAGAGAACACCTTTAAAATGAAATGATTATTAAATACTTTACCTCTATTTTCTTTTATCAAGATTTAAAAACTCCATTAAGAATGAATACAGTTTTCTGTTGTGTGTGTGCTTGCATACCAAGTGTGCCAGGAGGGCAGGAGCAGATGTAATGTCCCACCAGGTCAATGCAAGTGCCTCCATTCTGGCATGGATGAGACTGGCACTCATTGATTTCGGTCTCACAGTTCTGTCCAGTAAAGCCTGGCATACACTATAGGAGAGTACGTGCAGATGACAATTATATAGTTGTCACAATTGTGGTGAAACACCATGTGAAACGTTGCTTTGTTGAAGTCAGAGAAACAGAGGAATCATAACATGACAATGACAAAGCATTTGACTCACGTCACACTGGTACCCTCCTACATATCCCCTACAGGTGGCGCCATTGCGGCATGGTTTGTCCTCACAGAGGTCCACTTGACTTTCGCAATAGCTTCCAGTGAAGTCAACAGGACATTTGCAATAGTGGGTATTTCCAGTGTTGACACAGTGACCACCATGATGGCATAGCTCATCTGTCTGGATCCCTAATGAGAAAGATTTGGAGGAAAATTGTACTTTAACTACTCCTTTACAGCACAAATCAAAGCCGGGTAGCTCAAATATCATCATAATAATAATACCTCTCTGTCGCGCAGCTGTTTCACAGGACACCCGATGAATGTCACAGTAACGTCCAGACCAGCCATTCGTACATTCACAGACGAAGGAAGCATCCTTTTGGCGACAGTGTCCTCCATTTTGGCAGGGAGATGAGCGTCTACACCAGTCGACTGGCGTCTAGATAGGCAACAAGCAGATGAAAAAAATAGTATTACTTGTCTAAAATCATAGGTTCGTGAAAACTTAAGTTCTATTAATTTGGGCGTACCTGGCAGCGGTTCCCAGTGAATCCTTTGGGGCAGGAACAACGGAAAGTGTCTAGGGCATCTTGACAGATGCCTCCATTGAGACAGGGCTGGGAGTCACACTCGTTGACCTCATACTGGCAGTGGGAGCCAGTGAAGCCTGATCGGCAGCTACAGGAGTAGCCATTGATTTTATCTTTGCACATCCCTCCATTGAAGCAAGAGCTGTCAACGTGAGTAAAAATATGGATGTAACTTTTCTTAACATATTCAGCAGCTATATGCATGTGTACATGAGCATGTTAATTAACTACAACATGAGAAATACACATGACTCAAACCCTCACCTTTCAGTGCAGTCAGGAATGTCGGCTTCACAGTGGATGCCAGTGAAGCCAGGCCTACAAGTGCAGGTATAGGAATTAACATAGTCTGTGCACGTGCCTCCATTTTTGCAGGGCGAACTCTGGCATTCATTGATTTCTAAAGCACAGCGAGGACCAGTGAAGCCTGGCAGGCAGCTACAGTGGAAGGAGTTCACACCATCTGTGCAGGAACCTCCACTCAGACATGGATCTTAGGGCATAACAGAGGAGAAGTTAGATCAGGTATAGTAAACATACAAAGAATTGGCAGCAATTGACAGCAATAGACACATAGTAAATCAGGACGCTAATTTTATATAACTACTCACTTGGAGAACAGTCATTAATGTCGGTTTCACAGGTAAGGCCGGCATATCCAGCTCTGCAGGAGCACAGGAAGCCTCCAGGTGTGTTAGCACAAGTCCCACGGTTCTTGCAGGGGTTAGAGATGCATTCATTCACATCTATATTACACAACTGACCTAAAATGCAAAAGAAGGGTAATTTAAGTTTAACTCTAAATTATAAGTGTTTATGCTTTAAGGCTTTCTGAAATGTTCTCAGATAGACAAAGATGCGCTCAGATTTTACAAAATTTGCTAACCTTGCCATCCTGGTTGGCAGTTACATTGGTATCCCAGATAGTCTGGTGTGTGTGTGCAGACAGCATGATTAGCACAAGGGTTGGGGGAACAAGGGGTGAGGACCTCAGCACAAGTGGGTCCACTGTAAGGCAGTTCGCACAGACAAGTAAAACTTGCCACGCCATCCACACAAGTGCCCTTGTTCAGACAGGGACTGGATGCACATTCATTGATGTTCACCTGGCAGAGGTTACCTGTCAGAATGGTAGAGACATTCAAACTTTTGTAGAATTGACCCAACACTGGTAAAAGTAGATACATATTTAATGCACCACTAGGGGGAGATACATGATCATGACTGAGGGGAAAGAAAAAGATAGAATAAACAATTTTTTTTACATCAAAATATGTCTTTATATTTCTCTGGTGATTAATCTGTGTTGTGTCAGACTCTCACCTCTGAAGCCTTGGCGACACTTGCAGGTGAAGCCATTGAGCTGGTCGATGCATGTGCCAGCATTCTGGCAGGGACTTGGCAAACAGTCGTTCCTGTCCAGGTCGCAGTTCTTCCCCACCCATCCTGGCTCACAGTCACAGCGATAACTGGAGATATAGTAGTACAGTAAGTGACGGTGAATTGATGAACAGGTTGAAACAAAAAATGTAAAAAATTGCCAACATTTTTCCTTGATAACACATAGCCAGTTGAGTCACTTTAAACTGTGAAAAAGGCTCCAATAATTCATACCCATTTATGTCGTCCCTGCATGAGCCATGGACACATGGGCTGCTGCCACACTCATCTACCTGGGAATAACAATAAGGGGGCTTAAAGCCCTCGGGACACTGGCAGTGAAAACCGTTCTCTTCATCCACACATGTACCCCCATTCCTACAGGGACTAGACGCACACTCATCTATCTCCACATTACACTTGGGACCTGGCAGAAGAAATGTTAGATATTATCAAAGTGTGTTAATATTTCCAGCGAGGGTTGATTTTTCATCATCAAATTGTGGTTTCATTTTGCCTTGAGTGTCTTACCAGTGAAGCCAGGTTTGCAAACACAGTTGTAGCGATTGATGCCATCTTTGCAGACGCCATAGTCACAAGGGTTACTGGCACAATCATCAAAATTTATCTCACAGTTGGTGCCTGCAGAGACAAATGAAAAGTTAATAACAGGAGATGGGAGATGGGAGATTGGGAGATGTAAATAAAAATCATGTGCTTTCATTTACGCTGAATATGTTTTATATTAATAGCCAGATTTAGCTTATAGCTTGTTTTTAAAGGGTTTGAATTAAAAAGGTCCGATGTGGTTTAGGAAGTTTTCCTCTTACCTGAGGTTCCATGTTGGCATTGGCAGATGTACTTGTTGACCAGATCCACACACTTGCCCCCATTCTGACAAGGGTTGCTGTGGCACTCATTGAGCTGGTTCTCACAGCGATAGCCTGTGTAGCCAGGATCACAGTTGCAGGTGTAGCTGGCGATGCCGTCTATGCAGGTACCATGGTGGCAAGGGTCAGGCTGACAGTTGTTTATATTACTCTCACACAGTGTCCCTTCATATCCTAAAAAAATTAGAAAAAGGGCATAAATGGAGATTTACATTAAGAATATAATTTGATGCAGCAGCAAAGTTTCAATCTTTTGTTACCTGACAACCTGAGCCTAGCTTTAAGCCTAGCCTTAGCTTTTAAAACTGCTTTGTTTGTAACTGTCAGCCATTCCCCTAATTTTTTTCTTCATGAGAGCATTTACAGCTTTGGATTTTATTACTGTGATGTCAACAGTGGTAGTGTGTTGTGCAAGTAAGTGTTGGCTTGTGTGAGTGGAGGGCTGAGTTTGGTAAAGCAGTAAAGAAGGACCCTACATAGGCCTCCCAGTTCTGCTTTTGTTCTCACTGGCGGAGAGAACAATAGACTGGCCCACGTCAAACAGAGCCACTTTACACAACAGAAGGGGCCCACAAACATAGGGAATACCAAGCAGCTGGCCACTTAAACAATGAGACAGGGTCCTCAGTGGGCATAGGTCAAAATAAAGATGTTAAATATCAATGTTACTCAAGTTAACTCATTTTTTGCAGTCTTTGTGATAAACATTACTATAGTTCACTGTATCTGTGTTTCTGTTTCAGCGTGGTCACGGCCGAGTGTGAAGGAATTAACATTAAGACGCAACATAAGGTGGTGTGTAGGGGTTTAACAGATGAACAGATGTCAGTGTGATGACCAAAGTTCTATTCTCGGCAACTGCTGGTCTTAAGTGACCCCCATGAACCCGGGTGCTGATTGAAAGATTGGGATTAGGGGCCTCAAGTCAGTCTGCTTGGCCAGCAGACATCCAGAGACATAGTTGACCCCCAAAATACTGCATGCTTAAAAAGGACCCAACAAGTGGTAAAGGCTCATCTGCTCTTCTGCTTGAGAAGACATCTCGAGCTGGCTAACAAGTATCCACTGAGAACTATTTTGTACAGAAACTCTTACCTTCAGCGCAGCGGCACTCAAACCCATTGGGCCGGTCATAGCATTTTGCTCCATTCTGGCAGGGTGTGCTGGCGCACTCATCGATGTCAATCTGACACATAGTGCCAGTAAACCCTGGGACATGCAAACACAGAGGTGAGGGGTCAGAAACAAGGTCCAGTAGAATGTCTGTGCAGAGGTCACAGGGCAGTTTTGTCTTGTCTCTGAAGGGCAGAGGTCTGTGGGTACGTTTGTGCTGTCTGCCTAACGTTTGGTTTGAGAGTGTCTCTACTGGCAGCTGTACACTTGGACCAATGCTGAGATGACCCCTACAAAATGTACAGAAAAAATATGTTTTTGAGGCGCTATTGTTATTATTCATATTGTTTAGGGGTATTTTGGAGTAAAGCTGCACAATGCAATGCAATTTGTGCAGCTTCAACACACTTCAGGTTATGCTTCATTTTTAAGTGCACAATATCAGGAACACCAAGAATCTGTGATATATACAATGATATTGCTTCTTTTTAACTCCAATACTAACACTAGTACTAATACTAGTACAAATACTAACAACCAGTTACAAGCTTGGATAGCCTGAGAAACTGAGCAAGCCTGAAATCAGCGGGCACAATGCCCAGACAGGGGTGAATTGGTGCACACTACTCAGTTGATTAACAGTGTCAAAATGGTTTGTGTGTTGGTGCTTAG
>KV751340.1:5554040-5585530 GCA_001698575.1 Mola mola
CTTGAAGGACAACGTTGGTGCTGGCGACTTGCTGAAAGGGATCCAGGGAAGATCCTGGGGTTTTGTGCAAAAGGTCAGGTCTATGTTAGCAGGCGCTACAGCCTAGGCTCTAACTTGATATCCACTGATGAACCAATGCACAGGCTTGAGGCTGTGGTGGTGTCCACTCTGGAGGCACTCTGGATCTGCACTCTGTTGTCAGGATTAATTGAACTGGTGTAAGGAAGAGGGCACCAAGGGCCTGCTGCAACAAGAGGGCTTATCTCAACGAAAGGCAGAGGGTCATTTAAGCCATTTTGCAAAACCATGTTGAAATCCATGTAATCTGACAAATAAAGCAGAAAGAACCTGAAGTTGTCTGCAGAGTTATTGCAGTGACAGCCTTGAAAAGTGTTTCAAGTGGCATATGCTCCACTAAAGATGTCATACAAAAAAACATATAGAGAGAAATGACTGAATTATATCTGCAACTGATCCCACATTTGCCTCTGAAAAACTGAAGAGAAAGACATTGAGGGGTCCCGAGCTCTCTGTTCATCTTCTGTCCCTCCTGAGTCAATTGTTGGGGAAGCATGGTGTCAACCCTGTGCCATCAATCACCCCCTTTCAGAGGAGGGCAGACAAGGTGGGGACCCGCCCCCCAAGGACAGGGGGGTGGAAGTTCTCATGCCCTCCCCGCCTCCTGAAGCCCTGCGCTGCTACAGACAGGACTACGACAGCTGGTCTGGCCATTAGGGATAGGCTGAGACCTGAGGGCCCCTGCACAGCAGCAACAGCTGCCAGCCCACTGCCCCCAGCCATATCACTAACAGAACTATTTAAACTCTGTATTAGAACAGCAATTTATTGTCACTCCTTTATATTCCTTCCAAAAGATTGCCAATTTATACATTATAATCAATTATGTTCACTTGAGCACAGTATGCAGTGTAAAGTGAATGTGTGTAAAATTCTATGTATGTAGTTTCCTGCAGCACATGGTTTTTCAAACTATATTAATTTTGGGAAGCATCTTACATCTTTTTTGTTGTTTAGTTGTTTTGATACCACACTTCAGGAATGTTCACACAGCAAAGAAAATAGCGTAATCTGAAAGTAAGCCTATCCAGTGGACTGATTACAATATACTTTAATGATACATTTTCTCCCTTCTAGATGGATCTAGAAATTTCTGCTAAATCCAGAAGGAAAAATCAAGTGAAAGAAGGATTATTAGACCATGCTCATCTGTAGTCACGTATTTGTTATTTTTGTTAAAATCATTAAGTGTTTTAATATTTCCATCCATTATCTATTTGTCACAGATTGTTGGAGAATCTTAAGTGATATTACCAAAAAATGTATTTACGTGTTTTTTGTATTACTGGTCACATGCTTTTCAAAAATAATTAATAAAGTACATTGCATTTTAATGGCATTACCAGTCTGAATCTCAAGATGCTTTCTATCCATTGTAGATAATGATCACCATGCTAAAATTAATCTAGGCTATACATCTGTCACATGGTAGTTTAAATGGTTAAATTTTATTGTATGATTTGTTGTGCAAGGTCTTTCGGCAAACTTCAGTAATTTTGTTTCAACAATGGAACCCAGACACAAGGTATGATTTACCTGGCTAACTGTATTTATAATACAAACATGTGTGTGTCAATGAGATGTAAGACTAAGCTTTCATTTAAAAATTGCTGTTTGCAAATGCATACTGAGATAAATGCCCGAGTGTGCTGTATGAACGAATGTGTGTTCCATTAGGTAGAATAAAGAGGCTGGAGCATTAAAGGAGATTACACCACACTCCCTGAGGGTCCTTGTTACTCATGCACTAGTGGCAGCTGAGCGGTTCCCACACTTACACACTGAGGTGAGAGACGCTGCACCCGCAGCCCCACCTGTGCCTCTACGTGTCCCGGCAGAACCCTCCTGAGCCAGGATCTTCCTTAAGAAAAGAACAGGGAAAAAAAACTAAACCTAGTGCGCAAACAAAACAGCCAGTGAGTAACAATGCCACTACACTACTTAGGTATAATTACCACTAAAGCAAGGAAGAATGGGATAATCCTGCACCATCACTATCACCCAAACCAACTCCTGCTCCCTTTCGACATGCTTGTCCACATAGAGTTCTCACTCTAATGAATAGATATATTCGGTGTTGATATGTTTTTGCCATGTTGACCACCCCAGTCTTAATGCATTCTTCTATGATTTTATGGCTACGTAGATAGACAGTGCCTGTTTGTGAGTTATCTGGCATGAATCTTTCCAGTGGTGTCCAATGTGAGACTCGTCGCCAAAATCAACAGGCGTGCTTGCGTTTTCAGCCAAGCAGTGTCTGATCGCTAAATCCGTCATGGAAGTCCTTTTGTTCAAGCCCACTGAAGCGGGGTAAAATTACATGTGTGCTTATTATCCCCACTATTGGCCTCTTCATCACTCTGGACTGGTTGCGGAAGGCAGTAGCAGAACTAGATCCGGTCAAAGATGTTATTCTAAACAGGCATGGCGCAGCAGCTGTTGTACTTCATTAAAAGGAGCCAATAACACCCTGAGGTCTGCCAAAGATCTGAATAAAAGGATGAATTTCAAGAAGGAGTAGTGATTTTGTGAAATGGCAGGTTGACTGGACACAGACATAAGCTGTATACCACTTTTGTGGGATATGGTCAGCCCAGCAGTACACTTGTGCATTTGAGCCTATTGGTTTGGTGGGCCACCAGTAAGACAAATCTTATTGATTGGCTGTTCGGCTAAGGAAATCAGAGTACAGATGAGATGAGATACAGCAAAAAGCTGACGAAAATAAACAGGGCAAACACAAAAACACTTATCACATTTTTTCTTTATTCTTACAGAACACCGACAGGCCGTGGGTTTTTATTATTATTATGCTCTTTAGATATGGCTTACATGGGTCGAGCAAGTAGTTGCCCTTTTCAGAAAGACTCAATTGAGGTACAGAGTGAATGCAATGGCTGACAACAGCAGACATTCCACACCACACCACCCAGGGGCTCAGAAGAGGGGAGGGGTTGCAGTAATTCTGCTTTTATTAAAATGTATTCAAGAAAAACAACATTTTGGTCTAAGGCAGGAGGTGGAGAAAATTGGCGTGACAGCTGGATCAAAAACCCCTCTCACTAACCGGAAGCTTGGGCCTCTATGCTTCCATGCTTTTGACCTCCTTTCTTACCTTCTTCCCTTTCCACTTACCTCTACTGTTTCTCAAAACAGCTGTCCAGCCATCACTACTTAGCCCACTCCTTTTATCTCTCTTCCTTCGCTTGTTTTATTCTGCCCATCCTCTCGCCCCCACTCTATCCATCTCCTCTTCTTCCATTTCCACTCTTATGGACTTACTATCTATGTTCATCCACCTCATGTGAGTCCCACACAGTTGAAAGACACACATATTTTGCTGACTGGAAACTCTGTGATGCTCCTCCCTCGTGGCCTATCTGGTCCTATGTTTTGCTTGGTGTCCTGTGGCTTTAGGTAAAGGTTGTGTTCCTGGGTGGATCCCAGGCTATGTAGTTCTAATCTCTCCTGAATGGACACTATACCATTATTGAGGCTGACTTTTTTTGGGTGGGTAATTTTACGACCGTGCCTCTGGCTACGGTGACCCCAGTGACCTGGTCAGCATCTCCCCAGCAACAAATGAAAGAGGTGTGCTAATGCATGAAAGGAGGCTTCACCTCAGCATGGCCTGGGTATTGGACCCAGGGCAGCCACCATCAGCCTGTCGCAAATAACTGACACCTTAAATTCCTCTCTGCCTGCTGTTCAGTTAAATTAACCCTTCAATATTAATCACCGGCATATGTACCCCCTCGATGCTTCTAAGCCACCTGGCATTTCCAAAGGAATGTTAAGAATATATAGTCCAGTCTGGTCAGGAATGCATTATGCATATTGTACTGGATTATTCAGCTTTCTGTTAAAACTCAGCGTCAGCTGTCTTCCCAGGACTTTGCAGAAGAGAAAGGCAGTCCAGACATTCCTGGCTCCTGTTTTGTTCTTTCCTACTCTCTAATTTAAGAGCAGCTGTCCGGCCCTGCAAACCCTCAACCATCAGAAATTGATAAGGAGGTGGAGATGTGTTGTGTGAGCAATAGTGATGCCCCTTACACACTTTCCAAGCTTGTGAAAATGAGGACACCTGGGCCATGCAGGATGGTGACAAGATTACAGGGGATAGTCACTGCATGTCCCTGCAGTAAAACAGAGCGTGACGGTGCTTGTAAGAGAAATGCACAACAACTTCCGAGACTGAGACATTAATTTACATACAATTTAACCTTCTGTTCAATAGTTGTGCTGGGACAGCGAGTGCTTCACAGACTCTCAAACAACAAAATAGAAACAGTAGGAAGAGGATAAGTGTTAACCGAGAGAGAGCCAGGCAGTATTTGTTTATTGTGGCATTTATATGTGGAAAAGTTGACATGTAAACTACCTTCAAATGTTTCAGCAAAGCCACACTTGGTTCTTGCAGTTGAAAGTAAGCTCCTGCTGGGTTGTTTAAACTGATGTGGACAACTACTAGTCTGAGGAGAAAAACAGTCCTGGTATCACCTGTTGTTGCATTCATTAATATTCCATTAGTCAAAGCAAGGACTGATGATTGCATCGTGTCATAAGATCTCATGTCTCGGAGGATTCTCACAGTGCTATGGCTTCCTCCTAACATAGGTTTTGAAAGTAAAAAAGAAATGTCGAGTGCTCATGATAAATTGATTCTGGGAATTGGAGTTGTTTAAGAATTCATATTAAACTCTTTCATTTCATGTAAAACTCGTAACGTAGAACCGTGATGTGCAGGAGATGAGTGTTTAGGTGTGTTTATGTGCTGAGGTTCTCACACTGGTGAACATGTTGAGACAGGAAGTCCCTTGGGGAGGCTACATGTGGTCGACACTCTGCTCTCTACTAACCCCCAATTATACTATTGCCTCTGTTACGGGACATAATGACTAGGATTCGTTTTGTGTTCAAGCTAGTGGAAGCCATTTGATTTATTTTCCTCCTCCTCCTTGTAATGCACATGCCCTCAGACAAGATACTACAATAACATGTAGATTATACAGTAAACAGCACAGATTGGGTTAACCACACAACTCAAGATTTCCCAATGTTGTGTCAGAGTGTCAGGGATGACATGTAGAATTTCCTTTTTTTGCTCTCTCAGCCAATACCATCATATTGCCCTTTTGACATATTATATTTGTTGTCACATCGGTCACATTAAATTGCCGATCTGTTTATAGCCTGGCCTACTGTAATTTAAATCTTTTTTTCTAATCTTTGTGAATATATGGGACACTGAGTTCTTCCTGCTTGCCAGTGGGCCTTGGATGTGGATTCCCAACATATATGAGAAAGGCCACGGGGGTCTCTCTGACTTGCGCTCCCATGGAAGTGCTGTTTCGACAGCTTGTTCTCATTCCCTTGTCTCTCCAAGCTCCTGTAGGACAAACAGGGAGGAGGAAGCACTGAAGCTCCAACTCCATTACAATAAGAGCAGCCTCAGGGGCACAAGAAGGAAGAGGGTCAATGCAGTCACAGAGGGGCTTGAGGCACAGGAGTGAGGGGGTCGCAAAAAAGGGAAGTGGGTAGCCTACACCCTCATATACGAGAGAATTTCTTTCCTTCACATGGGGCCTGCTATTTCTGTGGTTTTATGCAAACTGGCCTGCAGTCACAAACTCTTTGAAGTTCTCCTGAAACCTGAGACGTTGTTCCTCAGAGCGTGCCAGTATTACCCTCAACTTTAATGACTCCACGTGTAATAGAAATCTCAGTGACAAGAACGGTCTGAATAAGGCACTGGGAGTTAATTTTCAATTGCATAAAAATGATTCACTGAATTTTTGGATCAGAAATGTATAAGTCCCATATGAAAAAAGAAAAAAAAATACATTTCACATCAGTTGGTAAGGGCTGCCTCTGTGGTTGCCCAAATCAATGCTAAATGATTGAATGCGGTTTACTGTGTAAATAGTGATCAGATCTTACACTCAGAAAGGAGACATCAGAGACAAACAAAATGTGGCAGGTCTGTTGGAATCTTTTTGTTCACTTGAAATCAGAAAGCCCCCTCTGTGACAGCAATGAAGAGATCAACCAATGCCTCCTTTTCTGGCCATGAAAAATACATTTTCCAGAATTAAATGCTTGGACAAGTGAGCTTTGTGGATGACTGTGCAGGATGAAAAATACCAGGCCTGTGTGGCATTTGTACTTCTACATACATAGTAGGGTTAATTTTTTTCAGAAAAAATAATGAAAGGCATCACTTTAACTTAAAACTGTAATACTGCCAAGTGCTGGTTTGGGGTTTTCATGCAAGTGACATTTGCATGGGGTAGGTTTGACCTTGACTGAGTTGAATGAAATCTTTGAACAGATGGGGGGTTCATTGTTACACACTCTGGAGTTCAAGTTATTTGGATGTTTGGTCTTCTTCACACACATGTGGCTCACACAAGATCTGTACTACTTTAACAAGGCAAAAATGTGTTTCATCTCTCTAACCTTGGTGGGGGCTGTGGCCTAAACACTGGAAGGTTCAAAGCAACAAGAAATCCTAAAGTGACGGGCACTCAGGGCATACAATCCTCCTGATGACAGAAACACATGCTCTGTGTTGTCCAGTAGTCGGCTTTATGACTGAGCCTGGTGCCCTGTGCACATGCTGTAACATCCAACATTCCCAATGCCTCAAATACTTTCTCTGAACCTCTGATGAAACGTTCTCTGTCTTTATCTTTTCTTACAAACCATAACAATGCTTGTCACACCTGTGTGTACTTTCAGATGTTTCAGTGAATCAGCTTTAAGCATGCCCCATCTTAGAATTGCTGCTGCCGTTGCAGATGGCAAGCTGTGTGTATTTGTTTATGTTGCTGAGTGAGGGGATTCTGTGGGAAAAGCCTCTCTCCACAGTTAGGATCGATGGGGGACAGATAAGAGTCCTCAGTGGCCTTGGCTGAGCATGCATGAATACCCTTCTCTTGTGTGAGAACTTCCTCTCCAGTTTAATAATTTCTCTGTAAGAAGTGGCAGTAAGGTCACCCAAAGAACTGCTCCCCATGCTGCAAAAATAGGGAAACCTTTAAGGGCTGTGGAGCTGATCACCTAGAAACTAGAATAATCTTGTAATGCAGTCACCCACATGTCAGTTAAAGAATAAGTGAAGTTATATGCCAGGCTAGCATACAGTGGTTTAGCTACTACTATTTTTAGACAACAACTGGTGTAGCCCACAGAAGTCTAAGAAAGCATTAAATATGGCAAACATTGCATGAATGATAATCTGTTCTTTTGAAACCAAACAACTGTGCTCCTCCACAAGTGCAATACAAGTGCAATATCCCTCGTGCGGATATTTCTGCTTTGAAGTGAAATTGTTGTTTTCTGTTACTCTGGCAGAGGATCCTCAGTCATTTTATTATTTTCCTATTATATAAGGTCTTTTTGTTCATAGAACTAGTGTTGTACTTGCCACCTATAATTGTCTACAACAAACATTATGGATTCCACTTTGATGCTCAATTTTTGACTGACAATTTGCAAAATGCCTTGGTGGTAGTAAATATAAGAATGAATAGGTATTTTAAATAGTATGGAAAATGTGGTATGGAGTAAATAATATGTTCATACATGTTGTTCATACATTCATCAGGCAGATTTGGAGAGTACTTCCCAAAACAAGAGTAAGTGTGTACCGTGTCCAGAATTATCCACAAATAAACTTAAATGTAATTTGAATTCTACAAATTGATTTGTGTGTGTGTGTGTGATTCTATATGCTCCATGCTCTCTTTCCTTGCTTTAAAAAACATGTGACAAAATTGTTCCTACCACAAGCACCCAGGAATTTCAGAATGCCCCTGTGTTTCTTTCCCATCAGCGTTGCTGCTCAGCGTGGGAATCAAGGGCAGCGATACTAGGATGTGGGAGAATAAGAAACCGTCTGTCAGTCAAACACATAAACATTTAGAGGCAGGAGGCTCAGATGGGGATCCCACTCTAGGCTTTTCTCCTCTTTTTACCTGATGTCAAAGCTTTAATCATAAAATTGTATGCGCTACACATGTGTCAGCCTCGAGTTCTAAGAAGTTTCCAAGAAACCAACTGTAGATAAAAGATAAGCCGGTAACCTATCCATGCATGATTCATATTTTCCATTCAAGTTTATCAAGCTGATCATTATCTCCCACTTATCAGACTTCGTCTCTTAACACTCTCTTGAACTACTATCGCCCGCTGCTGTCATGTTGTTTTATTGCTGGGAGTCTTAACTGTAAGAATCTCAGAAATCATTCTTGCACCGAGAGGGAAAGCTGTTTAATAATGCCCCTGGAAACTGATGTTCAACTTTGGCGTTTCTCTTCCATCTCTACCACACAGTAATGCCAGGTAGGCCGTTGCGCTGCCTGATTGCAAATATATATCACCTTCAACAGGCACACATTCCAGTGCTATTGCCATGGATAAATACAGAACAAGAACAAGTACATTGTTCTCAGAGTGATGCTACGGACAGAAAGAAAAAAGGCTGGGTCCAATGAGGGGAGATGAGCAAGGCAAAGGGACCATAAGACACCATGGCTTAAAACAAGGGATCCTATTCTGTCGTGACTCCATCAAAACAGTTACTACAAAAATATTGATACTAAAATGAGGGAGTTGAAGTCGTCATACAGAGAGCATATGCACAATGAATGTGTCAGCCTTTTTTCTGGCGCTCCTTTGTGGTGGCTGAAGCAGCCCTGTGTGTGGTCTGAGTGGGTCCCGTTTTCTAGGAGTGAGCAGATCTCTAAGACACTTCAGACTGCAGTCTCACACAGCTTCTGACGAGCGCAGAGCAAAGAAGGGGAGGTCCAATAAACAAGGCCTGTTTGATCCAGCCGCAAGCCAGCAGCCTGCCAAGCTCCCTTTGTCTTAGAAAGGACACCACAGCTGTCAAACAGACAGACATCTACCCACTGCTCTTAGCTGCTGTGAGGGGAACTATTCACATGATGCCATGCCTGTAGAGTCGGAGAGGGAGAAGGGGCACACCAAGGCTAAGACAAAGATGAGGCTTGAAAACTAAGAGGAAAAAAAAAGAACCAAATAAAAACACTCAGCATGGGTATGTCTTGACTGCTAGTTTCCATCATTCAGAGTTCTCGAAACAGTTGCGTGAGGTTTTCGTGGCTCATGCAGGTGATTAGGTGGCTTTTCAGATCTGTTCAATATGGTTCTCATTGCTCTGTGATTGACTAAGCCCACAGCTGTTGGGGAAATGGTAAAGGAATGGGTATGCAGATCCTTGCGAAATACACAATAGATGAAGCCAAATGCAATAAATTTCATATTAATAAGTGAAACCAAAAAACATGTGCCATTGTACTCTCAGACAGCAATCTCCTCTCAAAGACAAATTTTAACAATGCTGGCTAAATATAATGATTTTTCTTTAAGCCAAAAACGTAAAAATATTTCAATATGAGACCATAAAAGTGTTTCTTTTTATTTTATTTATTATTAACAGACCAGGGTGAAATAGTGTCCGATTTCAATTATTAAGGCTCAAGGTTTTAGTTCACAAAAAGCCACAAGCTGTAAATTCATACACTCAAGCGAAGGAACTCACCTCACCTCACCCTAATGCACACAGTAACTCTTTGCAAGCCTCTTCACTTTCACAGGGATGGCTCATCAGACTGTCATACTGACAAGAGAAATGGGGATTGGGAAAAAAAAAGCTCCAGAGAACTTGTGATCCAGGACCCTTGATGGTTGGAGGTTTTCCAGCTGAGTGGCGGGGCTGTGCTTATCTTAATGAAATGTCGTTTTATATAGCTGATTTTCCGTCAGGTTTTGTGTGTTCTAGATCCCTGTATTCCTCTTTAGATAGGAGGAAACTCTAAACTGAGTAAATCAGGTGTAAGCAGCAGAACTATTTCCCACAGTTTAGGCTAAGGCAGCAATAGCCAGACATCTGACACTAATTACCCATTAAAAGTATAATGCTGTCTTGTGCCAGACAAGAGAGAGAGAGAGAGGGAGAGAGAGAGTGACAGTGGCAGTTGCTTCTATGTCGAAATGAGGGATTCTAGGAACACAGAAAAAACTTTGCTGGGAGTTTGAAGAATTGACCTTTGTTGTTTATTCCATTCCTAAGCTGCAATGTAGTCACAGCTTGGCATTGTGTTTAACAGCATGTCGAAGACAGTGCCGTTCCAAGGGCGTCTGCAAGAGGGGTTTAACTTTAAGCCAAACAGAGCAGCTTCAGGACGATTTTAATGCAGCACCTGTCAAGGCTCAGCTCAAGCCCAGGATTCTGCTGGACCCTGCCTGTGCAGCTGTGGGTCCAATCTGAGCTTCAGTCAGAGACAGAGTCCAGGACCCAATCTATTCCCTCCCACTGGCGTCTGATCTGTCGCCGCACACAACAATGAAGCTCCTCTGTTGGTGCTCTGACCTCAATATGCCTGTAATCCAATGATATGGAATATATTTTGGTGATCTACTGGGTCCAGGAATGCAGCTTGCACAAGAATGCTAGATTTCCCAAAATCTTATGGTGTTGCAATTTGAGACTGCAGCATGTGGAGCTATGCAACAGGCAGAAAATTCCAAAATGTTGAAACAATTGAAAATTATTAGCTATAAGTTATGCACTTGTCCAATATCTTCCTGAAATGATCTTTCTTGTTCCCGTAGCTTGTGAAATGCTGGATACCAGAGAAGGTAGGGTATCAAAAAAGAAGAAGGAAAAGAGAAAAACAGTGAATAACAATTCTGACAAAGTGTCTTGGAACAAAATATTTCAGAAAAATCAGTCTAAATTACTATTACAAACATCTTGGGTTAAGCGCCCACTCACAACCCACAACAGTTTATTTCTGCTCTCTTAAATGGAAAAAATGCTTGCCCTCAGCACCTCTCTCTCAGAGCTCTGGTCCCTTGAGATAGGGATTATTAAAGAGGCTAATGGGACTTGAGGGCCCTGGGCTGTCCTTTCAGGGCCGCATGCTTGTGAATGTCCATTTATAACCAGAATGGTCAAAATAAGCAGAGGAAGCTGGAGCCGCGCTTTCCCACAGTACTGCAGGAGGCCGAAACCACTTCCCCTTTATAGTCCATGACTGCATGGAAACTGCACCTCCACTAAAGGTTCACAGAATGGGTGGACTGGCGGACCATGGCAGCCCAGATAACGCAAGCTGACCAATACTGAATCTGATTAGCCAAGTTGAAACCAACCATGCACACTGATAGTGGCAGCGCTGAACAGAGTCATGGAAAAGACTGTATCAGTGTGGAAATTTGACTCACACCACTCTAGTGATAAAGTCATTATTATTAACTCTTCGGCCATATCATGAAGCCAATGAGATAAGTACATTACTTTTCATTTTCTGAAAAACTACTTATGATTTTTTTTTTTTTATGGTGAAAATCACTTTTTCTTAGGGTCAATGATTTAACAATCAACCAAACATAAAATATCATGTTTGTGTTCGTGTCACTCGAGTTTTCTACTGTGTCCATTCATATTGTTTGATGAAGCAATGAAAATTTCACCCATTGCACTTTGAGATTGTGACTACTTTCTGCTCCAGGTAACCAAATCTCATTGCCACCTGCTACCACCCAGCTGTGCTCAGGTTAGGGCTCTACAATAAAGCCTGTGTGACCTCCACATCAGTCCAAATCACGTTCCTTACTTGACATGAATCCCCTCAGACTCCTCATTTGCATTCCTGTGTCTTTGAAACTTTGTGCTTTTTTTTTTTTGCAGCGGGTCCATTTTGTGGGTATCTTATTTCTTATGCTGCTGCTTGTGACCTGCGGCCGCACTGTGACGTTTTCGTTCTGGTTTTTAAAACTTCTGTAGCCATACACTCTGGAGGTTGTGACCCCTGTATGTGTGTGAGTGACAGGAAGGAACGGAGTCTTTTAAGAGGATTTACTGTGAATTAACACGCCGATTTGATGCTCTTTTTCATCGTGATGTGTTCCGGCAAGAGCAGACTGCTCTGGCCCTCTGTACAGATGGGCTTTGCATTTCAGCCACTTTTATAAAAAGCCATGTGCACAATGAATATATTTCAGCAGTATCATTGGTCATCTGTCATATTTGTCATCTATATTTTTTGAAGTGATATTTTAGGAAAATGCATGTTCAAAAATGTCTTTGAATAATTTTTCACACTAATCCCCTCTGTTTACAAACGTTGGGAATCACTCACAAGAGGAGAACTGAGCCACATTTAATATCCTTAAAGCTTATGTTCACCTAACTTCCCAAGTTCAGATTGGAAAGAATGGTTGCTGGTGAACAGAGCCAGCTCTCTCTAATCAGTTTGGAGGCAGCTGTGTAGCAAAGACTAGACAGTTACCATCCAGCTGGCTCAGACTCTGGGAACCAGTGCAAAAGGCTAAGATGTACTTTACGCCATTATAAGCCCAATGCATGGTCTTTCTCTCCCTCTCTCTTATTTCTCCTCCTGGGCACTCTCTTCTGCCTTCCTCTCTCTTTCATACACACAAAAACACAGCAAGATCGCGCTGAACTGCACAAAGTTTTTGACTTCTACCCCCTGGTTAAACTATAATCTGTGGTTCTGTTCCAGGCCTTCCTCCAGCATTTACAGCATGATGTGGTTCAGGATTCCCACATTACAGAGAACTGCATGTGGTGTGGGCTGCATGTTCCGTTTCCTGAAGATTAATTTTGTATGCCTTGCTCTTTACTGTGACAGAGTGAATCCATCTAATGTAAATAAGCATTCCTAACTTTCAATAAACCTATGGCCACAAAAGCCCCACCCCCCTCGGTTGAAAGTGAGAAAATTCCACCAGGAGCTCTAAACTTCCCCCTCTCCCAAATCTCAAGCTTCCCACAGGCGCCCCAGGCTCTGTGACTTTGACTTCCCACATTTAAGAGTGACTAAAAAAAGCATCTTCAAATTGCAGCCATAAGTTGTCTCTCTTTTCTTCCTCCCACGCACATGTTCTTTCAATCGCAATGGAGGTCCTAAACACTGGGAAAACTCCAATTCTCCTGTGAAAAAAATAGTCCAATTCCAATTTCACCTGTCATTCTCGCCATCATCAGCCCAGAAACATTTAGAGCCTGTGAAGTTGTTTCATACAGTTAGAGCTTCCAGTGTGAAAACTGCTGTGGACATAAAAAAAAAGGACAGCAAAGACATGGAACCTGACTGCACACAGGGGTCAGAGGTCTGTTCCCTAAGGATATGTGAGTTTTACTCCTCCACAGAATGAAATAGATTCACTTAGTTATATCACTTCCTGTCAGTTACTGGGCAGTATGAACTTGGGCAACAAATAAGAAATTGGACTTTGTCAGGTTTAGAGGTTTGGAGCTTAAATAAACAATTGGCTTTTATTGTGCAAATATTCTTGAAATTTTCATTTTGCAAATGTATTGTGGATTACAAGTTGTCCAGTGTAAACCCACAGCACAAGCTTTATCTTTTTAGAGAAGTCTTTTTTTTTTTAAGCCTTGATGGTGCAGTGTGGAACTTGATCTCTGTGAGATAGTCTGACAGTTTATCTTTCACACTCATCCCAGCAGAAAGAAAGACAGAGAGAGGGAATGGAGTGTGATAGGTGTGTTATTGTTGCATTTTCAGCGAAATCATGCTGGCCCATTCAAGGGGCCTCTGTCATAAAGCTGACTTCAGAAAGTGTACATTCCAACCGCAGTCTTATCTCATGTACCATGTAGAAGGCCCACATCAGGGCTCATAAACGTGTGCGCGAGCAGTAGTCATTACAGAGCAGAGGAGGAGGAGGAAGATTTAATGGCCAACGGCAAGGCCAGTGTGTAGCTGGATAAGTCCTGCTGCTCTGCAATTTCAGATAAATGAATTAATGAAATGCAAGTAAAATCATAAATACAGAGGACAAATTTATACTTATAATTTCATTTAAGGTAAGCTTATCAATGTGTTCCACTAGAGTTGGAAACGGTGTACTATCAACAAATTTACACATATCTGACTGCTTTATTTACTGATATAAAACTTCGAAATAGATCTTAAAGTGTGATTCTCTGTGATACATAACACATATATTTAACATTCCCTCCACTTCCTGCAACTAACAGTAGAATGCTACTTTCACACCGATACATCAGTAAGGTTCCAAGTATCTAATGTTGTAACACTGATAGGGGACATTTTTTTAAATTAATTATGACAATGAAATAAATCCACTTACCTTTGATTATTTACTGGTAAGTACATGTTGCTAAATGTACTACAAAGTGCTGTAGTATTTCTGCATGGAATGTATAAAGAAAACTATAAATATGTTATATATTTCATTGAATAATGAAATATCTAATGATGATAATCTGAATTTGTTCCAAAATGTTCAAACCTCAGCAAAATTTTCCTGTTGCTTTAACTTCCAAGAAAGGACCTGAATGTGACTAAATGTAAATTTGAATGGAACGTCAATGCCAAACCTCATGCATGAACATCTCTTAGCAGTAAATAATGTCTCTAAGTCATGTTTGTACTGTATACGTGGCATGTATATATGATACATTTTCATCTGCAATGGTAATTGTTTAACAATGAAAACAACTACCATGTTCCCATGCTACATAAACATTTTGATTGTTTGGTTTTTCATATAAGCATACCAACTGCAAATTTAAATGGGAGTTTATATACAGTATTTGTATGCAAGAGCACTTTTATATAATTGCATTGCCACTTTTATGCAAGTAAAAGGAGATATCTATAGCAGCTCACAAACAGAGAGAAATATTGCAATTGAATTATTAAATCTTTAACCAGGTGAGCAACAACATTTTTAGACAGTTAAAAAAATTAAACAAGCATAAAAATAACCTATAATCAACACATTAAAAAATTGTTACCAACCATATTATACCCTCAGAGACTCATAAATGATCATCTAATCATCAACTCTGGGGTGCGAATGAAAGCCCTTTACTGCACGTTTGGGTTTACTAGTCCCGCTGGAAAGAGCTATAGTAGAGCTGTCCCCAACCAAAGCGTGGCCCGTCACACATTGCTGCTGCTGTAACTCGCTATGCTTTTGACAAACACACAATTCTAAAAGGGTCTGAGTCAAACAGAAACGTTTCATAAATTCTTTCATGGTCCATAACTCACAATTCAAATGGCCCTCAGTAATCCTTTTTATCTTTTGATATTCTACCTAAATGCACTGTTAAACTGACATAAACAGTTTTGTAATGCCATGAGAGTCCATAATAGAAAAAATATTTGATAAGGAACAAAGCATTTGCCCTACGTTTATGTTAACAGTTCAGTGGCTCAGTAGAGGATAGCTAATGATGTTAAATTGCAAAGCAATTTGATGGCAGAAAAAAAATAATGCATCAAAAAGTTACAGTATATGACCTTCTTTAATAGAAAAACAAAACTTCAGTGCTGTCACTGCAGTAATGACTGTAAAAATTAAATCATCAAATCCACTGGAACAGAAATGACCATGAAGCCTGCATGTTAGTGGACAACTCAAAATATATAAGACAACAAATAAAGGAAGAGGTTTTACTATGACTTTGTACAATACCGTTATTGCAGTTTATGTAGTGAATGTGTTTATAGATATGTCATACCCACATTCAGGGAAAATATGAACGGAAACTATAACCCTACTCTCGCCCCTATGCAGTGGGGTTGTGAGAGGGAGAGTTCCCCAGGGTCTCTCCCACGCCATCTCCTTCATTCCCCCTTGCCTCCTGTGCATATGAGAAAAAACATAAATCACAGCTTCAGCAATTAAAGAGCTAAAAGCTCCCTCTGTGAAACCAGCAAGCTTAGGCCCTGTGGTATTACAGAAGAGTCGCACCTTTTGCAACAGGAAGTTTCAGATATAAAGGTTGCGTCAGAGCTGCAGTGTTGCTTTGGGTTCAAAAGTGCCGAACGCAATGATTGTTCAGGCTACAGTCACACACTTAGTCATGCAGTAACACACACCCCTCCTCCCTTTCTCCCTGACTTAAAGGCCAAAAACAACTACACACATCCGTCTCTTGGGATTCATTAGAGGAAAAACATAAAATATAAACAAATGAACTAACCCCAAAATTGTTGTACGTGCGTGGGAGAGTTCATAATGCCCCAGAATAGTCTTTCATAAGGCCATAGGAATGAGGGTCTGCATCATTTCACCATACAAGGGTCTGTTCTCTGTACCCAAAACTCTTGATCGAGACTCACCACTGTGACCCGTCTGCTGCCACAGGGACCAGACTACCGCAGCTTCCTCACATTTTCTCTGCGCTGTTGTTTTATGCGATTCGCTGTTGCGTGTTCAAACATTTCAATGCACATGCAGCCCCATCGGTGAGAGCTGACTGATTATCTCAATGTCTACATTTGCATTCATTGGATGTGTTCTTGGTTCCACTGGCGGAATGGCTGCTAGTGGGCCGACTGTGATAAAGCATGTTCCTTTTTCCACATGGAATAAACATGAATAGACTCAGAAACACACAGAGAGACATCTACAGTTAAACAAACTGGTAACTGCAGGCCGGGTGTGTATTAGCAGCGGGAGTAAGACTTTAAGGAGGAATCTGAGAAGTCACTCGTCACTGCAGAAATTTATGTTAGGCGCCAGTGACTCTAACACGCTACACCTTAAAGACAACAGCATGACTCACACACACAAAAACAAGTAAATGCTGATCAAGCCTAGACACCGCTGCTTTCATCATCTTCACACTTCTGAGGCTTGTACCACTTTGTTTGTATATTTGCATTTGTCTGTTTACAGTTTTCTTTTGTGTGTGTGGATGCCTCTACAGCACTGCGTGGGTCAGTAATTCGGTATCTCTATCTTGTCACCGCTGTTGCAAACATCGTCAGCCCACAATGACTGCAGTGTTTATCTGTCACTTGCCAGATGGATACAAGTGACACAAAAGCATATACAGTCAGAGCCAACTGAAATACTGGTCCGGCTCGAGAGAGTTAGAGGGGAAAATCCTGCGTTCCAAGGCCCTCTGACCTCCAGACATTTAGTAGTGCTGGCACGTAGCTGGAGCTGTCAGCCTAGCATCTATTGGAGATCTGTGTTTAATTTGCAAACGTCGACCTTGCCAGACTACAGAGGGAGAATGAAGGACAGAGAGAGTAGTGGAAATGAAGCCAGTACTTTTGTCTGAGTGAGCAGACCTGTGTTTCTTAACTCTGAAGGGACAGATAAGACTGAGATTGGAGGTTTCTGGGATACGTGAATGTGACGGACTGAGTCATTTCGTGCCTTCTAATAGTTCTGTGTGTCTGCTGTGGAAAGAATTGTGTAAGTGACTGTAGGTTTCAGTACGTGTGTGGAAAGGGAGGGGGTTGTTACTGTGAAACTGAGTAGTTAATAGTCTGTGTTAGTCTGCAGATTACTCTGGCATGGGCCTGGGCCCAAAGCCTGGGAGAATCCACTACTGTCCAAAGTTATCCAACTGCACAATTCCTCTCAAACAACCATAGCACCCATTCGTGGAGTTTTCTTGTCTCAAAACCAACCATAGTGCAAAAGACAGAACACCTAATCCGTGCTGATGGTTTCTTTGTAGAAATAGTTTCTTTTTCTCACAGGTCCTGGATTTGTTTGTCCAGACTTGTGGAAGGGTGTGTGCAGCTGGTAGTTTGGGGATGGATGTGACAGGTAACGGTGATTTCTGTCAGGTTTTTCTAGTTTTACTCAGTGACTCGGACAGTCAAGCTGAGGCCTGTCTTCTTCCCTCCAGCCTGGGAACCAGAGAAATGATGCCTGCTTGCTTAAGTACCTGGCTGCTCTCTCTGGGAACCGTTCCCATCTCACTCATCTGTTTATTATTTTCCTGTGAGGGCTTGTGCTGTAACAGGAGAAAAGAAGGAGGTGAGATAGGGAATATTCTCCCATGTTTCACTGACAATGTCTCAAGAGACAGGGATGATTTTTTAATTTAAACAAGACATAAATATGTCTGAAGCGAACTGGAAAACATTTGTTCTCCGGAACAGATTTTGGGTAAGATCCTGAGTTTTTGGTGTACTGTTAAGCCCTTTGCTTTACCAGGTAAGGACTTGGAGGAAAGTGGTTTTTGTGAAGTGCCCAGCCTGTTCTGCTGGTTGGGTTGCATTATGTCAGGAACAAAACTTAAGAGGGCACTAACCCCAGGCAACAACACGCAAAAAAACAAAGCTATTAAAGAGAAGTGTTGAAAAGAGAAATGGACGCACACTGTGCATAAGAGAATTAATATATCCGATCTCACGACATGCCTGGTCTTTAGCATTTGCTTTATTTTTGGTTGAACGTTTAAAATATATTTCCCTTAAATTAGTAGAAATAACTCATATATTGAGATATTACTCTTTCATTTAAGATTATTCATTGGGGAATGTGGGGTTAAAAGTGTACTATGCAACATAACTGAATTTTGAACCTCAAGTCAAAATAGTGACGATCTGGACTGGTGGATGGCTTGAATTGTCAGCCCAAAACATTAGCATTTAACGACACAGGAATAATAATCAACATCTTACAAAGTTTTAATTTATTTTCCATTTTTGCTTTTTGTTTTTGCGGAATCGTGTGGCTGGCTAGTTGTTCCCACTGCTGTCCTTTTCTGGACAGGAACATTAGCTGTGGGTTTTGAGTGCCGAGTGGGCACTGAGTACATTGATCCCTGACCTTGCCACAGCCTCAGGAGGAGTAACCTTTTTACTGAGAAAGGGAAGACCCTCATCGGTCCCACATGGTTTTCTCAAACGCACATTCCAAGGGATGCTTTTCCCACCATTGACCAACACATAACTTTGTTGTTTCGTGGCAAAAAAATCCAAGGACGTGGGCTACCACATGAGCGGGGTCTTGCCCAGTGTTCATGGCAGACCTGACCTTCATCAAATGACATAGTTAGGCCATTCTCTACAGGTCAAGGGAAATATGGAGAGGGTCTAGATCTGGGAGAAAGGACTGGTATCTCCAATACTGCAAAGAAACATTTGATTCCGACTCTGCACGTCATGTCTCATTCCAGGAAATGGTGCAATTATTGAATATTTGAGGCCTTGATTTTATATAGATCAAAGATCAAATGTTCAAAAAAATTTAGCAGTGTCAAACTTTCAATTTAACCCCAAATCGCTATCATCCAAATCATCCAGTAATTGAAGGATGAATGCAGATGTGAATACAGAACAGATCAACACCTTGTACAATAGCCTTTTTTTTCACTTGAACATATGTTGTTAAATCCTGTTGTGTTGGATGTTCTGATTATTATTAAGTGATTTGTATTACATTATACAGAAATCTGACAATAATCTTGGAATCTATCCAATAATACTTTTTTGAGACTCTTTTACTCATGGAATAAGTTTAAGATGGGAACATTTTCCTGAATTATCTTATTTAATAAGTTTAAATAAAATAAACAAATTCAACAGTGTTGTTTAGCCTTGGCCTCCAAAGGTACAACTTCAATGCTTAATTAATAGCCACAGACCGAATGTTTTTCATTAGAAAAGTACCTGAATTTATTCATCATCACCCATTCATTCCTTTCAGTCAAATATCCTTGTCACAAGGCGCTGCATTTATTGAAAAGTATTACCAAGCTCACCTTTGCATGTAATCATAGTGATATAAGTCATCAGAATTATTACCATCCCGTTTTTGGTCATTCCAATACCATTACCATTGACTGCATATCTAATTAAATGTAAATTTTCGTTAAAAAAAAGAAAGAAAAAAACACAAACATGTATACAAACATGCTGTGCCTTTTTTTTTTTTTACGAAACTAAAGCGTTATAAATGGGGGTAAAGCTACAGTGTCCCTGAAATGTTGTACGAACGTAGGTTGTGTGGTCAGGGAGTCTTCCACTAATAAAGTAAAATGCAAATTGGCGCCTGGACTGAGCTTCGTTTAATGCAGAGTTGATGTAACACTAATGGAATCAACTCTGTCGAATAAGTCCAGCACAGAACACCATATCAATCAAAATGTGTTAAACTTACACTTTAGAAGCACACTTTTCGACACTCCATTTACTTGCTGTCCAGTGACAACAGGCAAGAAAAGACAGTGTGCTTACAATACACTGTACATTTTCCACAAGGGATCTTTGCAGACATAATTTTATTTATCAGGTTGACTTTCAGTCTCCAAATTTAATGTGCAAGCATTTGTAACATTGAACATTTTAAAATGTGCATAACTTGAATACCTGATAAATAACTTTTGAAAAAAAGAACATGTGATTATTTTCTGTTTGTAGATAACCTTGTTTTGTTCACTACATAATTCCCCTTATCTGAATTTTTATGGATCCTGTAGCCATGTTTGGATATACACGATGGCTGTTTGGATCTGGAGGTGAGTGTTACTTCGGTGTATGTAAACTATGCTCAGGATGTGACCACCTTGTGTTCTCTAGAACTCCAGCTCAACTCCTCTCCCCAAGGGATTCTATTTACATTACTTAATGTATGCAGGCCTCAGTGTTTGTGCCCCAGGGATAGCCATGCACCATCTAGATGAGCAGATTAGATAGAGGCAAAGGTGAAAGGCGGGACAATAATGCGATTTTCTTTATATTCCAGGCATATACTCACTCATGAAAAAGAGGGGAGGGTTATAAAAAAATAGACGTGAAAATGAATTGAGATAATAGAAACCTTCTGGTAGAAACTAATTTGTAGTGCTAGTTAATAAGGGACAGACTAGAGGGGGAGATATGGAGGGTGAGAGGGACAGCAGCCAAATGACAGAGGCGTGTTTGTGTTCTGATTAGGCTGAGCCAAATGGAGGCGGCTCACCAATTGAGATAACCAACAAAGACATCTCTTCACTGGGAACAAATCTATGAACATCTTTTCACGGTCAATAGAGGGAGGCATTGTTTTGTTTTGATGGAGGAGAAAAAAAAAATCTGTGGATCCATGAATGCAGCACAAAATTTACTGCTCTTCTGCTCCTGAGTGAAGGAGGCGAACAAAATACAGTTTTTGGAGTTTAGGGTGTGCACAAGAGCTGTTGGGATTATTTTCTTATGAACTGAAGTTCTGAATGTATTCACTCTCACCCTGGCTCCCAAGATATGATTCACGCAAGCTGAATAAACAGTGATGTGGGCTCTTTGGGGTAAGTCGGGCTTCCTGGCATGGGTGTGCCCGTGCCCTGGTTTTTCATCTTTGAGAGATGGTGACAGTGAATAGATCTGATTTGTGGCAGCGCTGATGGGATCCAGAGGGAGGTTTTCTTCTCTCTGGCAGGAAAAAAAGAGGCTGGGATACAGGGAGGGTTGCCAGGCAAGGATAGGCTTCAATACTGATAGTCTTTGATGAGGTCACTGTCTTACATACAAAGACTTACTTTCTGTGTCACTTTGCATTTTATCTATCTCCTCATTGAATAGACTCACGTGTTGTCTTATGCACAACAGAATGACGCAGTTATCCTTGGGAAACAAATTAGAAGGATAATCATTCCTCGGTTGAAAAGAATCTCTCCGTGGCATTGGACAAACCAGAAAGAAAAAGCATGTGGTTATTTTTCTATTAATTTAGATTATAAATGCTTCTCCACACTAGATTCCAAGACGCCTAATTACAGCAGAGAAGGAGAGAAACGACTGATCCATGGTGGAAGAGGTCAGAACCACAAGATTATATGTTACACGAGCTGTTGGTCCACAAACTGGTGAGAAAAGTGTGATGTGTTTGAGTCTGTGCACTAATGTGTTTGTATTCTCTGTGTTTTCCTCACATGTTTACCTGTTTTTCCACTTGTTTTGCCCACGGACAGGAGTATCAACTTTTGAGCAAAATCCCTGCACTGACATCAGTGGCTTTGCTTTCAACCTGTGGAATATAACACCAGCTCTTGCCTCATTGTGAACAAGGGAATCATGTTACCCCCAGCTCAGATTACATCACATCTAAGCCAAGCACAATTAACCACCATCTCCTATTTCTTGAGAAATAGAATGCTTGTATACAGACTGAATCCTCTAATCACAGCGTTTCACAGTCATTGGAACCGGTGGTTTTGAGAGAGTGAACACAGCGGAACAAAACGATACCGTAGTGGGCAAACTGAATCCTGGTCTGGAAATTCCTGTAGGATTGTTTATGTTCTGAGAGAGCTAATGTTGTAATGATGACAATAGCGGTTCTGTCCTTAAAACATTGTGTATGACTGCCCAGCTGGAGCCAAAATTCTTTGGATTTATACTCTGACCTCCGAACAATCTTGAATGGCCCTGCAAACCAGCAGCTCCGCACATAACAAGAAACGATGAGCCCCCTTTCCATTTGTGAATAAACAAGTGACCCATGTTGGGTCTGTTCACAGGTCACAGCAAAGGACAGAGGACATGGCAGACAGACAGTGGGCCTCAGAGACATACAGAGTAAGGGAGAAGGAAGAGAGAAGAGGAATGGAGCAGGGAGGAAAGATAGACGTGTTTGTTTCTCGCTGTGGCCTCTGCTGCACCAGTATGTGCCACAGGCCAGCCACAGGGCGACTTGGGTTTCTCCTGTTTTGACTTCATAAGGACTGATACCTCCTTTCAGACTCCAAATCAGCCCCATGGATAGAAATGTGTCCCATGTGGCTTCATCTCCGGTCTCATGAGTCATTTTCTAGCAGCTTTTATCTGCCTGAAATATATTTCTGATCCCAGGATCATCACATGGCTGTTCTGTTAGCTATTCTTTGGCAGCACAGAATTATTCAGAATGGGCCCTTATTAGAAAACGAAGCAATAACAGAAACATGTTAGTGGAGCCTGTTTTTAATGCATCCTGACCTGGGATCAGGCTGAAGCACCCTGTCTAGACTTCAGCTCCACTTAATGCAAGCATCCCACAGCACCTGGGCTTCTTTGTTTCTTTCACTCTCGCCCTCTGTCGTCTCTCCTTTCCCATTTTTGTAACTCAGTTCTCACAATTTTCTGATCCCTGCAACTCCCTTAAATTTCTTATCTCACACTCCCTCATCTGTTTCCTCACCCTTCACAGGCAAAGTTGTGGTTGTATAGTGACAATGATAGTGAAAGGAGGATGCTGTAAAATGGTTGAAGCAACAATGATCCCGCAACAAAGAATGCAGACAGATTGCAAAGAATGTAACCTATAAAGATGACTATTGAGGTTGCCGTTTCATTATTGTCTCTACTCATATTGCCTGTCTAAAAATGTAGACAGCAGGGGTGCATGAAGACTGAACGGAGCTTAGTGGCTCAGTGTGAAAGAGTAACAAATAAGGGGAGCTCTAACCATGTCATGCTGCCCTCATTATATTGCAATTACATTCTTGATAGTGAAACAAAGGTACTCAACAATGGCCTGATAAGACCTCCTGTTTAATGAGACTTTTCTGTAACTCCTGTGTTCATTCAATTAGTAAACAGGACTTCCATTCAGGCCTGGGCACCCCAATTCTTATTTTCCCAAATGCAACACGCTGCCACCCACCCCCTGTCCTTCGCCTTCAGCGTCCCACATTGGATCTTGGCATCCCCCCGAACATTCAGGACACACGGACTCCTCCCCCAACCTCCTCAGATACCCCCCCACCTCCGTACACACACCCATTTGATTGTGATTGACAGTGTCTTTGTTCCATTGTGCATAGCTGTCGCCTCTGATGAAGACACATACACAGAGCTGAGGCGCTGCGCTCATTGTACACTGCACAGAAACTACCACCAGTTGCACTGTCCTCTGATGATAAGCTCAATGTATTTGGATCGAGTATGAACAGCCAACCTGGAACCAGGAGGGCATGGCAGGATGGGATTCAGACAAGGTATGGGCAGACAGGGTGAACTTTTGCTAGGCTATCCACACCAGACCGCAGGCCTCTTCCAGTGTGGACCAGGGGGTCCTGGCCCAATGAGCAAAGGGAGCCAGCTGGAGAGGGAGGCTCAGAGCAGCGCAATGTGTCTGAGGAGGCAGTCATTAGGGTTCACCCCTCCTCAGGGATGGGAACCAGGTCACATTCTCTCACACGGCACAAAGCAGGGTGTGTGTGTGAGAGGCTAGGGGTGCAAGGGAGGGGTTTCGATGGGGAGCAGGCCATGACCTCTTTATACCCATCAAGAGATCACTAACTTGGCCCATAGACATGCTCATACAACAGATTAAAAAACACACTCACGCACACATATGCATGCAAACACATGCTAATGTCCGTGTATGTGCACACTGTGCAGACATGCACCCTCACAAATATGAATATGCAAAAAACAAATATATGCATTTTGTATATCTTGACCTCAATATCACACTAATATGTGTAAGTTCCTTTTAGCTGAGTTACTTTTGTTACACAAATATAGAAAATTTCTTACCACAAAGGAATATGTATTGAAAGTTTTCACTGTGACCAGATGATGACTGGTTTAGTATTGAAATATATTTAACAGAGAAGAGGAACTCTGCTCATTAAAACCTGGGGGCCACTGTCCGCCACGTCTAATTAAAAATCTAAATCTTTTATTTGCTCAATTATATTTCACCCACATATCTCACAGACAACAAATTCCTTTACACTACAGTTTCAACTCCACTTTCTGTTATTTGTGTGAAATGCCCAGGTTGGTTGCTAGGGGAAAAAAAAAACACAGCAAAATACTGCCCCCTATTGGTACCCAAAGAGTGAGAGACACAAAATCTTTTGGTGACAATATGCACCATTAGTCAATATAATCACATTTTGTCATTAACATCCTTAAAAGAAACAACAACTTTATCGGATAAATTCTGTTTATTTCTAAATCAGGATGCTAGATTAAAGATACTTGACCCAACCCTTAACAAACCTTTAAAAAGTAAAAATTATTCCGTTCCTCAAACGATTAAAAATATGATTAAACAGCAGTTATGACCATGAGAAAACTATAGTAAGGCAAACATGTTATTAACAATCAAAGCAGATATATTCTCTCTGTTTATGTCATGTTACATCTCAGTCCAAGGGTATTGTTATCTATAGGCTACAAATTATAGCATCATCATTTCCTTACGATCATATTTTTTTTCCATTACTGAGTTCACGTTTGTGCTTTGTTATCCGTCTACAGAGCTTGTATCTCACGCTCTGTCTACGAGTTCTCTTAAGAATAATATAGACATCTAGACTCATAATAGTCTGTTCGGCTCCTTCTGCAAGGCAATGACTTGGGTACGGCCTATGTCTTTAAAGTATATATAATAGTCCAATGTGTGTGTGTGCTTCTCTGTGTGCATTAGTAAGCACATAAGGTCATTCTGAATACATTTCGGTGACAAACTTGTGCAACTCTGCATGCTGTCCAACAAAGCTTATCATGGCAGTGTCTTTGAGCTAAAAGGGGCCTCCTCTTTCCTCAGTTGCTGGCTCTACTCTACCTGCTTTGCCCCTAACCTCTGGAAACTGTAGAAGGAAGTGGCTGGCGTCAACAGACTGAGAGTTGTTTGGGGCGGGTACAAACGCCCTCCTCAATTAGGTGAGATGGTGCGTCTACGCAGGCAGCTACACGTCAGGCACTTGAGGATGCTCATTGTGATGTGCATGAGAGGGCCGAAATTGAAGAGTAGGTTGTAGAAAGTGTTGACTGACAGGCCGCCGGTCTCATCTGCATACTTTAAGGCCACAATGGGTGTGTAGAGGCTGTTGGTCAGATTCCTGAAGCGAGGGCTGCTCGACTCAATAACCTTTTTAATACACTGGAGAGAAAAGGAGCAAAAAGAAAAGTTTGGGGTGAATTCATTGCTCTGCAGTCTGGCTGAATGTTTGCAATGCAACGCTGACTCTTGCAACTAGAGACAGCTTTAGTTATAAACCCCTTCTTACTTTGGCAATGTCATCTGGCATCTGGCCCATGGCTTCAAATATATCTATAGATGATGGCAGGTAAACATCTTTGAAATAACGAACTGTGTCGGGATCTACTCCTGGATATTCCATCTTGGCTACATCCTCCATCATCTTGGTCTCGAACTCGGTGTGCACTGGGCCAGGCTCAATCATGGACAACCTATGGGGAGGCAGAAGAGAAGCCTGTGAGGCAGCATGTAAAGCACCAAGTAAAGACAGATGTGAGGGATGAACAAAGTGAAGGAGGTAATCTACCGGATATTGAACTTCATCAGTTGCACAGCCATGCTCTCACAGAAACCTTCCATGGCAAACTTAGAGGCAGTGTAAACATCATTGAACACCACACCTAAACCAACCAAACAAAGAGAAAAGCAAAACTGTCAGTTCGTAGTCTTACGCAATTAAAAGCAGACATAGGTGAAACATAATTTACACATAAAGGTAATTAAATCAATCAAGTGGATAGATATCACACAGGACAATACAAGTGACAGACAGTTCAGTCAGTTAATTTAACTTGCATGTGACAACTTATCAGATGCTGTTCTGGGAAACCCCACCCATCTGGCACTTCAAGCAAATCAAAACAAACACTACAAATGTTTGCAAATGATTTTTATTTGTCTAGTCAGCACAAATACGCTGCAAGTAATTTAGACATAGATAAGTGGGTTTTTAATACAATGGCGTTAAGCCTCTGTATACAGAAACCTTTTCAGATTTCATCAACCACAAACTTCTACTCATAACCTTAAAGAAAAGCAATCAGTACTACAATCAGAAAGCATTACCTGTTAGCGGGTTACATGAAGGTAGAATTCTCCGGTTGTGTAATGAAATTTAATCTAATTATTTGTTTCAACTTTGACATTGACATCATTTTACATGACTTTAAAAACTGTGACTCTTGATTTCAGTAATTTAGTAGATCCCAACCGCAGGTCAAACTCTTTGACTGATTGCTCAACATGCACCACATGCATATATTTTGTTGAAATTGTTCCGCTTAAGAGTACTTTAATATTTCAGTCATCCACAGATAAATGTTAGCTTGTTAACCTGGTTTCTAACAGTTGGCTAAAACTGCAAATTAGGTAAGAAATGTAAGTACTTTAACTACTGGAAGTCTTTTCTGTGCTCTTGCATCAAAATTAACTGCACTGATAATTTCATTCTGTACTATTAAATACTCGTAAATCATACCCTGAAGACCCATGACACTGCTCATGACCACGATGTGTCCTGAACGCCTCTTCTTCATATCTGGCATCACTTCTTTGATCATGCGGACAACACCAAAGAAGTTGGTCTCGAATACTTTTTTCATCTCCTCGATGCTAATGCTCTCCACAGGTCCCAGCAGTCCCACACCTGCATTGTTGACTGACAGGAAACACACACAAACATACAGATGACACACCGCTTGTATCTCCAGTGTTGTTGACTAATATCTGTATTGTTTACACTGTTTTCTCTTTGCCTTTCTCCAAAAAAGAGACGTGCTCATTGATTAGAGATTACAGATGTTCTTCCTTATTACTGCCACCAGATGTCAGTGTGTGACAACAACAGATGGGTGTGATGTAATAACAGTCCATGTTGACAGACCCCTGGTACAAGAGTTTTAGGTGAGGGTGGATGTAATATTGGATGTAGGATTGGATAAAACTTTAATCCAAATGAAGCATTTGAATAAAATAACTAAAAAAAACAACAACCTTTTTAAGCGTTTTTCATCAACATGTAATTTACTGCACCCAAAATGTCAAAGGGTCCATTGAATCATCAATGATACGCTGAGATTTCTGGGATTTGAAATACACTTTCTGCTTTGTTTAAGCCGCAGGAACCCCTACAGAAACCGAACGTGCAGAGGAAGGTGTCATGGACAGATTGTGCTGCAGTTTCAGCTACGTTTCACAGCAAATATATCTGCCCACTCAAATTTCAAAGAGCGTCTCTTCCCCCACCTACTCTGACTGTCAACTGCCAAACTGTATGGGACAGTTTGAGCAGAAAGTGACCACTGCTTATATACATTTCAGATATGAATATGAACTAACCGTATCATTAATCTGTATTATGATGAATACGTAGTAACACTGTACTGTGAGTGTTGCTTTTTCACTAGACAAGCCTGTTGGAGTATTACTGTTTTAATCATTATGTATGACTTTGTGTGACTTATCTGTTGAATAACAGGAAGGTAAGGGTTAAGAGTTCTCTGCATTTAGAATTAAATCAATACATGACCACAGAGCACATTATTTTATCACTTTAGGCTACACATTGAATGATGTTTTTAGGTCTTCACCAGGAAGAAAGAAACACCATATGCTTATCCACATGCAGCGAAGAGATTAAAGAAGTCATGTCATTCAGAGCTGGGTAAGGGGGTCAACTGGAAGGATACCAGAATAGCTTCAGGGGGCCCACTCACTCAGGATGTCAATATGGCGGTCCTTAACACTGTTGATGCACTGCTTGACAGACTCATCACTGCACACGTCTAGTGGAAGCAACATCAGGGTCTTGCCATATGCATCTCCTGCTGCCTCCACTAGCTTGTCCTTTTTCTTCAGGTCCCGCATGGTGGCAATGACTGAAAGACATCAGAGCGGAAAATTGCAAAAAAGATTCCCTGTAAAACCAGAAAATAAATTCTTCATGACTTTTATTTGAGTCAATGTTGCAAATTTGTATTATCATCTAAACTGTACTTTCACGACTACTTTAAAGGGAATCATTAAGAAAGTCCTTATTGTTCCCTCAACCCGGCGCCACTCTGAGGAAGGACTGAGAAACCTCTTATCTTTAAAGGTCACCAGAAACTGTTCTTCTCAACACACTCACACACATATATTTGTGCCTACATGTGTGGGTCAGAGTCCGAAACAGTGACCACGCCTATCAGTTTTCAGGACGCAGCATTGATGTAAGTCTGGACTTTACACGCTAGCCAACATTAACCTACATGTAGGTTAATGTTGCATGGATCTATCATGGATCATGGATCTATCATGAGCAGCGACAGTAGCTATCAGCACAGTGTTGACTTCCTCCGTGTCGTGTGTTGTGGTAACACTGTGCTAACTGATGCTATTTAGCAGAGAAAAGAGAGGCAGCGCTGTTGCAAAACGGCAATCGGTGCGGGTAAACAACCGGTTACTTACACATTCATCGGACTCTACCTGTTGGTGTTGGCAGGCAAAGCATGAGTGGGCTTGATCCGAGCACAGAAAGGGTTGGATGAGTGAGATTAAAGGAGGTATTGCTATGCTGTGGTTTTCACACTGGGGGGTCGGCGACGTCTGGGAGGGGGTTTCATGGGGATCCCAGTGAAGTGGGGAAGGGTTTATTTTATTTGTATTTATTTTCAGTACATCCACAAGCAACACAATGACAAAATGTATACCTATTTTGGTCATTGATTTTACTCAATTTCTCTAACAATAAACCAATTCTGGGATCCTGAGACAAAACCGTATCAAAAAGAGGTCCACAGTCTAATCTGCGTCTGTTTAAGTGTTGTTCATATGAAAATATTTGGGAGAAACGTTGTAGATGTTTAGTACGGGCATCCAGTGTCACTGGCTTAATGCTGGATTGACGACAGTTTCAGCAAGTGCCATGTAACAAAAACACTGTGATTTAATGATGCCTTATGGAGTCTAATAAAGCATAATCTTCTGATTTGAGATCTGCGGGTCCATGAAGCAAGAGGGAGATTTACGTGTCGGTGTAGAAGTGAACAAGTGATCCATTGTTCTTCTGGCTCCCTCAGGAATTACTCTGGTGCTGCTTAAACATTCTTGAATGAAGCACACATTTAGGTCTTTCTTTGTGCAGCTACTTGCTACTTTAAGCATGCTGCAATATTTAATCTGTTGGATTTGCTAAAGACTGTGAGAAAAGGGCAGATCAGCCTCATTGCACAGAGATGGTCTGACTGAAAGAAGGTCACATTGTGAACAAAAAAAACCCAAAACTACCCAAACTAGCATTGAGGGAGCAGTTAATCACTTTTGTTTTGCTCTTTTATTCCACTGTAATAAATCCCATCAAATCCTGGTGGCCCTAGACACTAAAGAAAACTTTGACTAACCTTTGCATAGTGGTTCCTAGTGAACCAAATTGCCCCATTTGGCCAAAATCTAATTAGAGACTTATAGGTTTGTTAACGAAATCATGGGTTTCACTCATTGTGACCAACAGTCAGTGAGGCCTATGTAACTCTACATTGTGACACCAAACAGGGTTCTTTCTCTTACCAAGAGGGCTGAGGGCAGAAAAGGTGGTCTTGTGCAACTCTGACTGTCTCCACTTCCTGCAGCAGTGTTAATGATGGCTGGGAAACAGGAAAGGAGATGCACAGACCAACGGTGTCAAAGTGGGACACCCTGACTCCACTGTGCACCAATGAACCCTTCAAACAAGGCCCTTGCTTTAGAGTGAACTCTCGCTTGTACAGGTCTCAAACCTTGTCCCCCTTTCAACACTCGCTCCAGAGAGGGGACTATGGGCACATTAGACACGCCACTAAACCGGAGCAGGCGGTCTGCAATGCAGAGCGATAAAAGGGGGCTTTGTGCTGGAGAAGTCACAATGAAAGAGAAGTGACAAGAGTCCTTTTATAATTCCGCCCGGCAAGCGGCATCCTCGCAGAGCCCAACCCTGCAAACGGTGCTTTCAGATGATAATAGTGGAACCCGAGGGGAGACCGAGACCCGGTGCTTACAAAAGGGACACGGATCCGATATCGGTGGGGTTAGCGATTATCAGCGGACGCAACGCCGAGTCACTGATTTGCGTGAAGACGGACAGCTGCGCATGCAACTCAACCGAACTTTGTGCGTGAAGGAAAAAGTAAACACGGAACAGACTCCCGGCCGAGTCACACTAATGTAGGCGTGCTGCTAATAGGCCCGATCGAAGAAACAATGCAGAAGAAAGCGCATTTACCATGGTAACGCTTCTTTTCATCTTTGGCCAGCGTGACGGCGATTCGTAGGCCGATGCCGGAGGAGCAGCCGGTGATCAGCACAACTTTCTGCCCGCTGTTCGCCATGATCGGTCCGGGTGGCCGCTGTTTTGCAGCGCTCCTCTCCGCTCCGGATGGTTGCTGCCGAAGGAGCTACCGATCACCGGACTTTAAAGCAGTAAAGCGGCTCATGCAGCCACCGCAGCCATGTGAGCGTCTAATTCGGTCACATGTTCGATCAAATCAGTACCCCCCCCCTCCTCCTCCCCTCCCCGAAAAAAAGAAACGCAAACAACAGAGACGTGGCATCGCCAACATCCCGTCCAGACAAGATTTCCAACCTGATTGGTGCCGCCTGACCTGACAATGAAGTTAATTCCTTTCAAATGTTGGTGGTCGTGCATGCGTGCACGTTCGTGCGGAAGAGAGGGGGCAGTGCTTGTTTGATTCCTGAGCTGCTGGTGACCCCAACAACAAACAACTGTAATGTTCGTGCAGTATTCACATCATGGTCTCTTTGTCATGCTTCGATATGGTATCATCAGAACCTTTTACTTTTAGCCTGTTAAAAATACATTTCTTGGTAATATGATATTTTTAAAAAGTTATTAT
>KV751340.1:5585578-5635183 GCA_001698575.1 Mola mola
ATAATAGTACTTGTGACTCCCGTTACTATCCTTACCAAATCAAGGGCTTGGTTTATGTAGTAGTTTATTTTTTAATTCCTTAAACTAAAGTCACCCAATAATAATTAATGAATTTCTGAGGGCATTGTTTGTAGTAATTTAATGCGCTGCATTTTGCTGCCATCTGGTGGTTGCAAAAGATGCAGCACCCTCAGACTCATTAAATGCATAACACTCCATTGAAAGTTTAGTGCTTATTGTGTAACTGCAATCCACTTATTAAGAAATATAAGAATGTATTGTTTGAGTTCGGCTGTCTGTTTGGTTTTCTAATGATGCCATTAGAAGGCCTTGTTATGGTGACTAGGTGACCCTAATCTTGACAGATGTTGTAAGAGGTCAAAGTGCCACTGATAAGATGACAAACCAGACTTCCTTCTCTTTCTTTGATAGAGGGCCAGAGTACAAAAGTCAGAGCCTGCCATGTCGGGGCCTGTTGCTAAATGTGATGCACACTGCAAAAGGTGTGGTAGAAGTGTTTAAATTTATGCTTTTCATTTGCTCTCGTGCTTGTAAGCAGGGATGATCCAAAGAGCATTCAGCACTGACTGAGTAAATGATTCATGAAAATAATCAGACCTTTTTTTTTTAAACTTACTAACTGTTTTTTGTGCCATCTAATCAAATGTTAACTTTGTATAATGTAAGTTTTAAAAACAACAGCTGTTTTCTTCAATATTTTTACACAGACAAGCAGAGGAAATGGCAGACAGAGACAAGTTCCTGAGTTTTGTAGCCTGTTTTTCTCCTTTTCACGGAGGCTACCTCTATTGTCAAGAGCAGCTAATAGTTTCTATCATAACTTCACAAGGAGAGAGTCATAGACATATTTTAACTACAAAGGGGTTATCCAGTAACTAGTATGCAGATGAAATAAAAAAGGGTTTAATTTTTGAAAAAAACACATCCAAAAACATCAACGTCAAGCATCTGTGTCACATATAACTTAAAATCTACTGAGAGTACATCCAACCATCACTGTTTGTGATAAAGCATGTGCTGACAACAGGCACCACACTGTTCAGAGTTCAGGCCCATTTCCTCTTTCTGTCTCACAAGCTGTGTGCATGTTTAGAACATCCCTAAGCTATGAGCCATTTGTTATTATCTGGAAAGCAGAAGTTTACAATGAGACAACAAACGTGATTTTTTGCATTGCCAGTTAAAGCTGCTTTAAATTAGAGCTGACAGTAACCAAAACAACGTGCACTGCAGTGGCATTTCAGTTTATATTTGGATACAGTTCAGATTTTTGGCATTTTGCTGTCAGTTCAGTGACAGAAAACCAAACTCCTGAGCAAGTCATAAACGAGAAAAAAAAAAAAAATGCAAAAAATCCAATAAAGAACGTTACTTTTTATTTTCTTTCTGGCAGATCAGCCGGGTCTAAAGTAATGTCATTGTCAGGGACAGAGAACGTAAAACAACATGAACCACCAACACTGCCTAAACAATTAGAAATACCTAAATAGCCCTTTCTTGGTAACAAATTCTAAATGATTTAAATCAGTTCTAACTGAACCCTTCTAACAGTCACATGAAACTGTAAGGTTAGTATTTAAACACAATGCTAGAATTGCCCGTAAAGGAGGGGACAATACAAGCCCTTACTCGCTTTTCCACGCTCTCTCTGCTTTTAATGTCCTGTTGTAAACCCTCCCCCCTTTTCACCTCAAATTTTCCCCGCTGCTTTTTTTTCTTCATCTACAGTATGTGGATCACTTTTTAAACATCCTTTTATCAGATTTAGCTGACACCTCAGAGTAAACTCCAGCTGTGCATTAGGCTCAAATCGTCTGCAACCTCTTAGCTGAAATCCAAGTATTAAAAGATGATACCCCTCTAAACCTACTATTATAGCTTAATAGTCAATTTCCTGTGTTGTGAATTAAAAGCTAAATGACCAGATGCTCCAGCTCTGTGCTTTCCAGTTGCCTCTGTTTGTAATTAAAGAATAACTACTTCCCAAAATGTTCTTTGAAAAGTAACATTTTTAGGCATCATGGTGGTATCGCGGTGCAGTAATATTGAACAGGATGGCGTGTGATACTGGGAGGATTAGGGACAGTAATGTTTGCCACAGGTCAGGAGTAGCGCGTTCTGCTCTTTTGTGTCCAGTCTGCAGAGGAGGTGTGGAATGCAAACTTCATGAAAATAAAAGGGATAAAGGAGTGGGTGGGTGGGTGAGAGGGGGGGCTTAAAAGCACGGGAAGAATGGGTGCAAGATTGAGAGGGGAACATGTTTCTAGGGTCTCTGAGTAGGACAGAAAACACTGTTAATTGAAAAGAAAAAAAATGTGAGTTTCGCTAAAAATAGGAGAGTTAAAAGTGCTGCTGCAGCTGGAGCCCACACACACTGATGAAGCCTCTCGAGAAAGCTTTGAAACACACTGATCATAATTTGGCATTTCTGAGCACATTCTTAGAAACATTCATAATGCTCCATAATTATCTGTCGTTCATGCGTGCCCCAACACAGGCTAGCCGAAAAAGCATTGTTCAAAAAGTGCAATTTGGATTTCGTTTGGAAAAGAAACAAGGCTATTAGTAGTTAATTCCATTATGAAGTCAAAAATGTCACGACGGAAACAAGCTGAGCATAGAGGACTTGGTTATTCAGAAAGTAACAGCCTTGTGCAACCCACACAATTGGATTCCTATGGGGGGGGTTGTTCACTTAGCCACTGTGCCACTTTTTGTGTTCAAATGATTTTATTTGAAAATTTTTCATGCCTTTACAACATATACTCTCAGCGTAAAAAAATATTTTTAATGTATAAATCAACTCTCCTTGTGTTTTCGGAATAAACTGGTGTTGTGGGGACCTAAGTCCAAAGTTAAAACATCTTCCACATCCATTTCTGAATTTGTTTTAAGTGCCTCAGGAAATGGCAGTTTCTAAACTCAATGGTCATCAATCATTGTGTCACAATGAGGCTGAGGGTACACGGGGAGGTACGCTTGAGTTTATTAAGTCTATTTGTGTGAGCAGTCAATTCAACAGACATGGTCCTTGAATGTAAATTAGCTTAGTCTCTCATCGTCTCTAAATATCATAATTATCACCTGACTGACACGTCTCCTGACGAGCCCAGGGCAAAGGGGATTCCACAGACTTTCATGTGGTCTCACCATGGTTTGGCAACTTGCAGCCGGATTTAGCAAATGGCTGCATTGAGTGATAAGTCTGCTCAGTATCCAGTCTCAGCACATCTTTGGGTTCCATAGTGATCTTGCTCATTTCAACAACAAGCTCTGCGCTGTGTTTTTTTCATTCTTAGTTAATTCGGTTTCAGTGACACTAACCGGATACTGTGAAGCCCAAGAACAATACCCCACTGGGACAATAAAGTATATCCTCTTCTATCCCGAAACATCAAGCAGTCAGTCATATCATGTCTGACTTCAACACAAGCAGGGAACCCCAGAAAACCTGTTGCAGACGGATGTCTTTCACAGGATACGGTTGGATGAGAGTAATTATGTAAGAACTCATGCTGACAAAACTGTGTAAAGATAAAATCATAAGCAGGCAGTGGATGGCATCTTCACGCTTTTCCTGAGGGGTTTTGTTTCTCCATGCTCTGACAAAGGAAACTATGTTTGAAAGTATGTAGATTAGTTAATTGCTTGTCTATTCCATGGCATTATGAGGCACTGGGATCGCCCCTCTTGGGATGGACAATGTTCCAGTGAATGAAAATTTAACACATAGATACAGTCTAATGCCAAACTCCCTCAGCTGCTTGTCTTTGTGGTGAAGCGACAGCAAGCTCAAAACTCTTTAAGCTCCTTATTCTCCCTTTTGGTCAGTTCACAAAAAACGTTTAACGCAGCATCTTCAGACTGTTCTTCACAAACCATCCAGCCAGATTCTTGAGAAATAAATCTTCATGACAAAAAGACACTTTAAGATCAAGGCAGATGAAGTGTGGTAAACTTCTGTATTTTCTCTTAAAATATAAATCTTGAGTAAACTAGAGCCTTCCATGGAGATCTTTGAAATTAATTTCTGGTGTTTGATTTCTTGTATGAATGAAGTACACCGATTCACAGCTTAAAAGCACCTCTCTTCTTAGCTCAGCATCATCACTATGCGCCATTGCTGGTTGTGAGTTCGACACCAGAGTGATGCAGAATGAACATGAAACGCTGCGTTTTGTGAACTATGACTTGAGGTTTTAGTGATATTTGGGTCCAGTCAGTTATGCTGATAGATTGTCCTGTGTTTCCCACTTGTCTGTGTCCTCTTCCTTTTATCATCTTTTTGCACTTTCTTTCTATAAACACCCGGTCGCGACTGATTGCTCTGCAGCAGCTAAAATACTTGTCCATGATTTTTCTTGTTGTTGCCATCAGCACTGGGACCAAAGTTATTTTTACCCTAGACAGATGTTGTGTGCTGTTGTTTGCTAAGGTCCTGGTGATAAATCTGCTCTAAAATGAAGGGACAACAATTAGCTGTCAGGCTCCAGAACATGCACAAACTATGGACGTGGATAAACAATCATCATTCACACTCATCTTTAAATCCTCGTTATATCACAAAGACAGTAAGTGAAACCACACATGATATACCATTAAATGACATCGCAAATAAGGTGCTTTATAAGGTGGTTATGCATGGATTTGAAGGCATCTATATAAGGCATATATATTTGCAAACTCAAAGAATCATGTCACTATCACGCATATTTCCTTGTTTCCCTGTTTGGACATGTTCTTCAACACAAGGAGCAGACTGGAGGCTGACTCAATTGAATGCCCCTGTGATGGTCTCTAATCTTAGAGGTTCATCAGCTCCTCCTGAGGATTAATGAGGTTACATTTTGCAAGGCTTAAATTATGGTGATGACAAATCCTCTCTCTCAGTTATTAGATAAGGGAGTTCCCTCTTGATTTATTAGAAATTAATGACTTTTAGCAGGAAGGCGGAGATATTTCCATTTCCCCATATTGCATATCGGGGATAAATTTTGAGTTCTACTACTGTAAGCATAATTTATGTGATTTTACAGGATTAGAACATAATTGAATAAGAAAGATGAGAAATATAAAGGGAAATAAAGGGAAATACAGAGAGAAAGAGAAAAGCAGTCTGTGGTAGATCTGTCTCCTGCCAAAGTGGTCTTGTTGGTCTCTGCGGCATTATTACAAAGCTAAAGAAACCACCAGAGTAAAGTGGCTTCATCTTGCATGTTTAGAGCAACATAAATGTGTTTACACCAACTTTTAAAATTTACATGATATTAATCCTTTCCAGTCTGATTCATGAAACCGCCGTGCTTAATAAAAGTTGACAATCCACAGGCATGAGACAAATTGATCGGCTTTGATTTTGATTAGAATTTTCCTGAGCATTACAGTCATGTCACATGTAATGTAAATACTGTGTACCCTGAGGCCCAGTTAATGCATGTTTGCCAGTCCTGTGGAAAGACAGAGTGTGGTTAATATTGGGTGCATTTCTTGATAAAAATTCATTGTACATCATTTATTTGTAAATAAAGTTGAACTGGTCACAATGTTGGACAAAGGTACACAGCACATGCTGTGGAAGTATTTCTCACCCAGTGCTCAGAATATCCCCTGGACTCTTAGTAACTATCTGCTAAAAGCTGCTAGGAATGTGGCCCTGACTAAGGCTGGATAAGCTGGTACTGAGAAGGTGGATGGTGGGAGGTCAGGGCGTCCGTGTTTACCTTCCAGATCAACGTCAATCTGAGCAGATTTCTGGGTGTTTTTGCAGAGCCACCTTCTATCTGTCACCCTCGTGGCTTCACTTCACGACTATTATAGCCGAGCTAAATCAACAATAACCACATTGGCACAAGATCGTTACAATTCAAATGAATTTGTACTGTATTCTATCCATATGTATTTATTATTGTGATTTCAGGTGTATGGTATATCGCAACAAGTGCCTGCTGAAAAATGGCATTGTTAAAATAACATTGATTCTGACATAAGTTTTTATTTAGTACAATGAACAATTGCATTTGCAGCATAAATGAGTCGCAGATGTTTAATATCATATCACTCGTTGTTCAGAGGTGGATTTGGCTTGAAAAATTATGGAAACGCATTTTTGGATTAAAGACATAACTTTTAAATGGGCATGTTTCTGTGGTTGGAGACTTATGTCGAAAGAGAAAATTTGGTTTGGTTTCTTTTGTTTGAATGTTGTGGGGGATTTTAGTCACCATGCTTGGGCTCTAGAAATCTTATCTTTGGTTTTTATTGCAATAGAACAAGGTTCTTTACAAGTCTTATCTGTCAGCACATCTCCACCGAATACCACAGTCCTCTTTATTCATTAATGCTTCTAGCATGGTTTTATTTAGCTTCCATATGTTTCTGATGCGGCACAGGCCTCAGTTTTGGCAATATTAAGAGATACTTAGTTCACTCATAACCAATTTCTGCTTGGTGTGTTTAAAATATAGCACAGTGGTGCAGTGGTTAGCACTGTCGCCTCACAGCAAGAAGGTCCTGGGTTCGATTCTGGGTCAGGACGTTTCTGTGTGGAGTTTGCATGTTCTCCCTGTGTCTGCGTGGGGTTTCTCCGGGTACTCCGGCTTCCTCCCACATTCCAAAAACATGCAAATCTGGGGGTAGGTTAATTGGTCACTCTAAATTGCCCGTAGGTGTGAATGTGAGTGTGGATGGTTGTTTGTCTCTATATGTCAGCCCTGCGATGAACTGGCGACTCATCCAGCGTGTACCCCGCCTTCGCCCCAAGATGCTGAGATAGGCTCCAGCCCCCCCCCGCGACCCCTAACGGGATAAGCGGTAGAGAATGAATGAATAATCTCTCATTCTATGCAGCTCATTTTAACCCTAACGTTTTTTGGTGAGGACAAACAGGAAGTTGCTGTTGTCCAGTGGATTTTGTTTACAGTTGAGAGCAATAGGAAGTGGAGTGAACTTCAAGTTAGAAGTTGACATTATTACATAACTTATTACTTTTAATACTGTTTTAAAGCCAGGAGTGGCTACTCCTGAACTAGCAAACCATGACCTCTGACCTGAGCAGATTCAGCCTCCAGCCTCACAGTAGTCAAGCTCGAGCCTGAACAGCCAGGCCCGCTGCAGTGATCCTGACCTGAGATTAGATTGGTCGCAGAGATAACCTGTCCTGGTCTCCCAAAAAAAAACAAAAAAAAACAAAAACAAAAAAAAACCCTCACTCTGTGACTCCATGAATCCGACCGTGTTGAATGTAATGTTGGGGTGTTTTTTTGCTAACTAAAGGCTGGGTTTAAGTTTAAATACACCCTCCAGCTTCAAATCTTTTGGCTAAACCTGTAACCCTGACAGCAGAAAGCCTCAAAATAACTGACATTGTAAGCCAAATAACAAGAATAAGCAATAATAAATTTTTGAAACGTCATATTCATTATTATGGTAATGACATATGTAGTTCATGTTTTCACTAATCACATCTTATTAAAATTGCATTAAGATTAATTACTGCTAGTGCATCTTAGAAAAATAAAATGTTTTAGAAAACACATTTTTCTTCAGATTTTAATTCAAAAAGTTACATTTTGTGGTATTATGTATTCATTATAGGTAAAGTGAAACGAACTGTATACGTATTTTTGTTTTAATTTGGATTAATAGTTGAAATTCCGAATATTGTGCTCTTACTCCACATTTTTATTGACGTTTATTTACTACTTCACACTGATTCTGATAAATCGGAAAATCGTTGAATATTGAATAAGGTGATAAGCATTTGACCTATTGTATACAGGGTGTACAGTGCAAACGTGTAAATAACATAGTATATTTACATTTTTTACCAGGAAATGTAGAGGTGTACATCACTTTTTCAGTATGAGATCTTTACCTATACTGGTGCATTATGTTTTTGGAATTTTGTTTACTTTTGATGAGTCGTGAACATATTAAATGTTCGCTTAATAATAATAACTCATGAAAAATCACGTTATTCCAGTTCATTGAGATGCACGCGTATATTCAGGTGCAGGGCCCTTTGTTGGCTCTCTGGGGATGAATCAGCAGCTGGCTGCAGCTGCAGAAACCACCAAACTGACAGGTTCTACGTCACTTCGGTGGGCAACGACCACCTCCGAGAAATGAGACTTAACGAATGATCGCGAGTGATAAATGCGACTTATGATGGGAGTCTTCTCCGGGCGCACGGCTCGCACGGACATCCCGGGACCCCCACCCCGGCCTGCGGGAGGGAGGAGGCGAAGGAGGCGCAGAGCAAGGGGGGAGGGAGCGAGGGGCGAGAGGGAGAAAATTGAATGAGAGGAGGACAGAGGAGCGGAACTGAGAGGAGCCACCCCAACAAAACTTCTGCAGCAGTCCGAGCAAGTTGAACCGCGGGACGGCCTCTCTCTGCCTCCCTCCCCGCAGGGCCGCCCGCTGCGCTCTGACTGCGGCTGCCGCGTTCACCTCTGCAGGAGAGGAAGGGATCTCCGCGTGTCAAGATGGAGCAATTCACCAGGACCAGGTCACGCAGGAGAACGCAGCTTTTTCTCCTCTTCCTGCTTCACGTGACGACCGCGCAGACTGGTAAAGTCCCCATTGAATGTCCGCGGGGCTGTCGGTGCCGCAATAAGTTTAAATGTCGCCCGAAATCAGCGCGTTATTCTTAATGATGCATTGTTCTGCAAGTTTTCATCACTTTTTTCTCCATGCACCCATTAACCCCCAATCAAAAGTAACCAGCAAGTTAGAATCATCCGCTTTGAATTGGAGTTAAAGTGTAGTGATGCTGCAGGTTATCACATGTTTTCATCATTTCTGTGCGGCAAGTAAACCTGTGAGCCTGAATGGAATGTTTAAGAAGTTTTGCAATTCTAGATGTAATAATGGGCTATTTCTGTATAGCCACTCACAATCAATAACGCTCCTCTCGCCGCCGCACAGGCAGCAATTTTGGGTGGATTCAGCGGGCGTTTTACGCGAACACAGCGATTCGGAGAGCCCGTCGTGGGTCAGGTGTACCGGAGGAGCCGCAGCCGCCTCAGGAGATCTGTGATGTCATGTTTGAGTTTGCTTGTGACCGGTGTCGGTTTGCTGTGAATAGGTTTAACGTTGGCCTGAGAAAGAGGTGAATGGCTGAACAGTGACGGAACTGAGTAGATTAAAATTCCTGTCATGGATCTGTTTAATGTCCCCCCTGCTCACGCTGTCTTAAGTGAAGGTGCTTAGCACTAACACTCTTACTGCCTTAGTTATGATTATTCTGGCACACATTATTCCTCTCTCATGCTTTATTGCAGATTAGCAATTCTACACAGTTGCATGTGAACCAGCCATGAGTTATAGGAATGGACTGATGGGCCTGTGGACCCATGATGCACCAGCAAGACGAGGCTTGGGCTTTGCCAAGTGGCTTTGTGTCTGTTTGCATCCATGTTTACTCTACCTTCAGGTGTGTGACGCCACTTTAAGGCGTCTCTTGTTCCACAGGTGGCCTGAAACGGCCAGCTCGTGCACACATACCGTGCGTCATTTGGCCCACTACTGCCACCCACACAGTCCTCAAAGCCCTGTGGCCATGTCCCCCTCAATTGGCAGCAAGTCATTTCCTTGCAGGTGCAGAAGCTTAGAGATTCCCTGATGAAGTAACATGTCTACACAGCGTGAGTTATCCCCGTGGGCCCCAGCAGTCCTTAAAGATATCTTATTTTTTTATGGGTGGCTTTCCATGTGCACCCACTGTATGGCTGGCACGACTTGTCTGAAGTAAAGCAATGGGAGGAAGAAGTGAAGCAACTGACATACATTCAAGTCAGACGGCAGCTGTGATGTCCACTGCTCTATAATGGGAGACTGTGAAGCGAAGGCTGAGACGATTTAAAAGTGTATGAGACATATGGCAACGCTGATATGGGAGTCTGTGCCTGTGGTTGGTAATGCGTTTGTGGATGTACAAGAATGTTTTCCCATATGCTTTCTGTGTGCATTCGACAAGGATGAGAGAGCACTTTGTAGCCATGTTTGCAGACAGGAAGTGAGACATTCTTGAACACGCCCGCTGTTAGCTTCTGTTAGAATCCTCTGTTCTTTTGCCTCTACACATTTTTTGTTCAGTTTTCTTTTCCCCTCTGTTATTTTTTTCTGCCCCTTTAAAAATATGGGAATAGGTAATGATTATTATTTTAAAAATATACATTTTATGTGCCTTTTGTCTTCATTCACATCTTCCTTCTAAACTTGCACATGACCTGCCTCATCCATGACTGGTCCTGTGCCAGAGGGGAAATCGTGCGTACCCTCACCGCCCTGCACCAGACTCCCAAAGGGAGTTACAAGCAGTGTTTTCCTCCTCTGGAAACAAATTAATGGCAAATGAAAACAAATGAAAAGGGGACATGAATTTAGCAGGAGAATAGGAGAAGAGGAATTCTACGCTTGTTACAGCTCTAGTGTTTTCTTCTGTTATGTGAGTTTGTGTTTCTCTACTGGATATACTAAACATTTCTAAGAGATGTTTATTGCTGATGCTGTGAGTCTAATATCATGCTGTTTCTCATACTATTTGATGAGGGAAATTCCTTGTAATTTTGTCTAAGTCTTTAATATGTAGAAATTATGCTTAAACATTTTATAGCGCTGAATTGCAATCTATAACACTCAACATACATCTCTCTTCCAGAGAGTCCATCACTTTGTTTTCCTCAGGCTTCTACAGCTCTGCATTTCCGATCACTGGATGCTTTAAGAAGCTTTCTGTGGGACTGGCTAGAGATGCTTCGTGTAGAATTGCAATAAGGCGACATCAGAGGAGCTGAGTTCTTTGCAGTGTCCTCTTACATTTCGTGTGCCTTTATCTCAGTTTATGGGCCTCAGAAACGTTGAATGTGCCACATACTCAGGCACATCTCAGCAGAGGTCACAGTGGTAAACTTTTCTACCAAAACCATGTGTGGACACCTCCAAATAATATGCTACCCTCCGAGAAGTTGTGACCTGGCTCATAATTCAACTTACCTGAACCTGCAAAGTGTCCTTTAGAATAGACACTAAGCTGTTGGCATGGGGGTGAATAAACTCGGTCTCAGGCCTTATTGAGGATTTCTGCCCCCTCAGGAAAAAAAAGGAACAGAACATCTGAGGGGTCATGTGGATAAACTTGTATTATGTGTGTAGCCCACGTAGTTATTCTGTGATTTTGCCACTTCTGGTGTTATCCTCCACAATAGCTGTCTTTGTTGTTTGATTTAGAGAGACAAAATGATGGGTTGCGGTTGAAATTTAAACGGACTTGGGCATATGTAGACTTGCAGTGTTAAATTGGCATAATTCTATGTGCCTGACATGCGTATCAGCTAGATGCATATGAGCAAAAGGAATTGTATGCATTCATGCATGTTTGTAATTGTTATGGTGGAGTGTTATGTTACATATTTATAGGGATCTAATATCCTCAAGAGGATAAAGAGATGAGGAAAGATCCTCGTACTTCAGGATATTTTAATCCTCCCCCCAACTTCTTAAGGGGGAGTTTAGCGATCCGGAATTGGGTCAGTCTAGGTTAAGGGCCAATGTTAAACATGCAGAGGAGATTATGGTCAGGGAATGGAGTTTACTGTAGGCAAAGAACTTCCTCACAAGCATGGAAGTACTCATTTCAGTTGTTTTTGTGCTGTGGGCCTGGCCAGTTTAGAGGCTGTGAGGGGCAGGTGTTTTCTCAATGGACCAAGCAGCTTTTTGGCTTGTCAGCCCACCATGCTCTGAAAAAAAACATGTGCAGAATAAACTGTTGAGATCGAAAAATGTGGTGCCGGTGTGAATTGGAAGGAAATGTGTAACCAAATTCCATGAACGTTTAGCAGCTTCAATGTCAAAAATGTATCTCACAGTAAGAGAGGGAGCAGCCACTGACCCACATTCAGCAGAGCACCCTTGTTTTGTTGTTATTTCTCACTGTGTAGTTAGGTCAATCATTGGATTTGTTGTCTGTATTAGAACGCGCATGAACAAGAAGTGGTTCATGTTGTCGGTATTGCACAGGAAACTTATACTATACTTATATGTCCTTGGTTTGTATTCAGTCCTGGTGACATAGCTTAAAGAGCAGGATGATGCCAATGTTAATAATGTGGTCTGTGGCATTCTACCCTACATGCTTAAAATAGATCCTTTTTGGCACTATTGGTCTCTTTTGTCGTGTTTCTTATCGTCTCTAGAATAGCATAACGTAACCCCTCAGAATATGTGAAAAACCATTTGCAGCAGTCTTCTATATAACCACCTGCTTCAACTCTCAGTGATAACTGAAAACAGACCTGAGCACTAAGGAAAACACACTCATGGCAATAAACATCTTTGACGCTCAGTTTGCATGATTCCAGCCCATGTTACAGTACAATTACCCTTCTTGTAGATATTTCTATCATACTTACGAACCTCTGTTTATCTGTAAAAGAACAAAGTCCAGGACAGATAAAAGAATGAAATGCAGTGATTTAAAGAGCATTTCCCCCCTCTGTGGGTGTTTTAATCGAGGTACGCATATACAAACAGCGTGTGCAAGTTGTTTGTTATGACTGTGTACAGTATATGAATCGTATTTGGTAGTTCATGGGTTCAGATTTCTGTTTCTGAGTGTGTCTTAGCTCTCCTAGCCGTGTCATATTCATAAAGTAACCGGCAGTGACCCAGACAAAAGGTTAAACCCACTGTTAATTTGATTAAGACCATTTTTCATGGAGCCTTGGAGAAATTGTGTCTGGATTTAATTAACCATTTTGCCTGTATTTTTCATACTTACTTGCTATGCGTTACAGAGCTTGTAATAATGTGTTAATAAAGTCTTTACTGAAGTTATGCTCGCTCAAGAGTGTGGAAGTTAAGTACGCAAAGATTTAAAAAGAGTAAAAAATCCATTAATAAGAGTAAGATCCTGTCCTGATGATGCATCATCATGTTATTTATTACTGGATGCACGCACATCTCCAAACAGCAATCGAAAGATCAAATGTTACTGATTTCCTCCACTTAGCTAAGGGTGGGGGCCAAGATACTGTGAGAAATTCTCATTGCCCAGATTCATCTTGGCTTTATTTCTAGTTAAGATCCTCCAGTTCCCAGGCGCAATAGTTTTTGACAGTGCAGTATTGTTTGTGTGTGTGTGTACGTGTGTGTGAGGGGTTTTCTCAGGCTGAGCTGGGAGTGTAGGTGGTGTGAGTCAGAATGAATGTCTTCAGAGACATTTGCTGTAGACGCACAGAGAACGCAGTATGTCCACATATAACAGAGATTGCTGCAAGGCATGGAAAGACTGTGCCACACAGTCAGAGTGGATGAGCGGATGCAGACTGTTTGGTGGCATTTCCACTGGATAGAACGTGATCTGTTAGGTAGATTGCTCAGCTCTCTTCTGTCAGGAAAACCGTGAGCTTGGCACAATAACAAAGGAAAGAGGACAAAAATTGCTGTATATATGGAGAACCTATTTATCTTTCTGTGCATGAGCATGTACCTGCACAGTAATAACATGCTCTACTGTTTGTGTTAATTGCTACGGTTTTCCTAAAATGTCAGGCTCCTTCTGAGTCATCAGTCAGTACAGATTTTGTTTTGATATTTGAAACATATTTTAGTCATATTTTTAAGTGTTAGGGATGGCATTCTACAAGGGCAGGGAAGTTTAGTTTAGCAGTGGGCACACTAGAGGATTCTTAAAGAGATGTTGATCTTCTATATGCTCATTCACTCTTGCAAACTTTCTCTTGAAGACACATAATTTGACAGGTGAGATAAGACTCGATTCCCTCAAAGCCTAATGCGATGAAAGCAAAGCCTGCTCAGACAGTCGGGGCTGCAGGATAAGTAAAGAGGCCACAAAAAAATGGACAACCTAAGGTGACATAAATGGATTCAAAGCAGCGAATGGATAACTTTTATTGATTGCTGGCTGGATGACTTACTCAGACTTCATATGGCTGCCTGCCACTGGCTTGGGATTTTCCTCTCAACGCCAAAGTCAGAGGTGATGATAATAAAATGGTGAGATCAGGGAAAGCCTCAGAAGCCTGCTTAACTTTAATGTGGGTCATTCTAGTCTTCAACCAGATTTTAATGCAGTTCCAGCAGTGATCAGGGTTTCATCCTCTTAAATGCAGGCCAGGTTCTTGCCAAACGTTTTCCCTCAACAGTTTATTTAGCACAGTTGGGTGTGGGATGCCTATTAATCCCTGCAAAAAAAGTTACTTTCCGATGACTGTAAATGCTTTTTTGTTTTTTTTATTCTTTTTTGGAGGAGGAATTTGTGGTGCCTGTTTCAGATTTCTCCCTTTGGCCCTGTTGCACGTTAGCACTGTTCTGTGTACTCCTGGGAGTGCCAGGGGTCAACAGCCTTACGTCAACCCATAGTTGGAATATGTTTAGAAGTAGGGAGCAATTTTCTTCAAATCTCATTATGGTTGAGGCAGAAATCTACTTTCTTTGGTTCATCCAGTTACATATCTGTGGATAGCTTAAAATGAAGAACTTCTACTGAAAAGTTCATTGGTTTAGTTTTGTCAGGTGCTGTTCAAGATGAAATGACTAAAACCCAACACTGCTGTATAATTAGATCCATATTGCTTTAGTTTAAAATATTATTAAGAGAATAACATTACTTTTTTAAAAGTCACTGTTTTATGAGTTCACTGGACTCTGACTGTTGATTTTAATACAAACTTTGCTAGCCAAAAGGAAATTGATTTTCAGTCAGGAATCAAACAAGGTCAGAATGGAGGTACAAGGAGCTCACTTGTGTTTAGACAAAGACAGCCACCAATTCAATAAAATGCAAACATCAAGGATTAGGAACCAGACATGATGTAAATCGCATAGCAAACCATTATGAAGAATAAAGAGCTTTATCAGAAATGCAGGTGCTCATTTATTTAATGAAGATTGAGCCTTAAGCTACAAGAACTAAAGAGACTCTGGTTTGCCACATCTTTTGCCTCTGAACTTACAGCCTAATTAAACCAATGAAGGGTGTAGCTAGCCTTTTTGATGCTGTACGATTAATGGCATGAATGTAAGCTTGTTGCAGGCCCTGCACCCTCCTGGATAAAAAAAAATAGCATTATAAATCAATTGTATTTGATCAGTTGACCCTATCAGACCGACACAACAACATGAGTTGAGTCAATAAAACAATAAAGACAGATTTTGAATGATTTTCTTATACATATGAGGTATTTAAAAACAAAAATGTGTAATTGAAACAATGGTTAAGATCTTTCTATTGAGCTAAGTATGGACAATTGGGCTGTGACCTTTTCAAGTCAATAGCTATTAGTTTATTTCTGTAATTTAGTCTTGGGTCAGCGTCATGATGGCTAAAATAAGCCCAAATAACTAAATAACATGTGGGTGAACAATTGTTGGTGCCACTTTTACATATAACAGCAATTTCTGTAATTATTTAATTCACGTGATGTAGATTAAAAATTGAAGCCCCGATGTCTTAAATACCTTTGAGCTAGTAATGTTTCCACGAGGGAAGCACTGCTGTAATTCACAACTTAACTTATTTACAGCCCTGTTGCCATGATAGGAGACAGAGAAGACAATCTACTGGGAATAAATGGCCTTTGCCATGCAAATAAATAATGCCATAAATGCAATGCTGTGTTTTTCTGCAAGCAGTGTCTGGGCAATCGTTAACTTTCTCCACATGTTTAATTAACAAGGAGAATAAAAAGCTGCTCCGTATGATCAGCAGGCGCTACAGGAGGCAATTTGGGTTTAGGATCATTTCTGTTGGTTGGAATGCTAAGTTCAGAGTCGCCCTGAACAAGCTCTCTCTAGCAGCTGGTGGGGGACTGGCTGTGTACACAAAACTCTGATCCTGGGTTATGCTCACGGCAGTGATTTATCAACAGAACATCTAATAACACCACCAATAGACTGCAAATAAAACACAGGCGCATTGTAATGCAGGGCAACAGTGGGAGAAATCTCATATCTACAGGGGCAACTGTTGCTGTGCTTATTACAAATATAATAAAGCATAATACAATAGTGAGGATGTTTGCGCAGCACAAAAAATATTATCAGCTGACAGGATCCATTTTCCTGTTTGTAAGTTTTTATTCGATTACTATGGGTTGTCTTGATTGATACAAAGATGAGACCTTGTTTGTGACATTGAAGCGTTCCAATTATGATAAATGCAATGTGGACACACAGTATTATTTGTTTTGGGTGCAGGCTGAGCTGAGTGCAGGTGTCAGCTGTCAGGTGTACTGCAGTAGGATTATTGGTTAGACTGTGAACCACCCCTATCCTCTAATAACATCCACCAAAACCTGGCCACCTGCTGCCACATCTCAGAGGAGCTTGGAGTCTTCCGAGCCCTGGGAGCAGGAAGCCTCCACGTTTTAAAACCAGCTTCCAGCCACACTAAAGCCTGCTCTTCAGCTTGGTAACAACCGGTACTTAAATGAGCCAGACAACAAAGTGCTGCTGTACTGGTGAAGTTTAAGTGTTAGACTGACATCATTAGAAATACACATTCTCCTCCCTTTCATTAGTTTTTGTTTCTTTGTATGTTTGTTTGTTTATTTATTTTATAGGCATAGGCATGTGGACCATATGTTATTTATAGACGTAGACCTAGATGCAGTCAGTAAAGCTCAAATTAAGGGAAAAGAAAAACACCTTGTTTTTCTTTCAGCTTGATAACTGTCTGCAGATGGCTGATTTTTTTTCTTTCTAATTCCAGCTAGTCCCATTGATGTTCTACACGTGCTGGAGCTGTCGAACAACATGGAAGGGGTGTCCTTCAAGACTGGTCTCTGCGCCAGCAGGAAAGGCCTGGAGGAGAGAGACCTGGCCTACAAAATAGACAAAAAGATCCAGCTCAGCGCTCCCACCAAACAGCTGTTCCCAGGTAGAAGACTTTTCTTTTTTATACTATACAATATTCAGCAAGGGCTTCCACTCAATGCTGCAGTGAAATATTGAGAATTTCCAAAAATAGGAAGTGCTTAAATGTCAGTTTTGCAAAGGACTCTTCTCTCATTATAACCTTAAGAAATCTGACTTTGAGCTCCAGGCATTCCTCCTTGGGGGACCTTGCTATTTGAGGTTATTTGACCTTGATATTTTTCATCGTTATTATCTTTACTCAGGTCGCTCTGGCAGCGGGTGGTGCCTGGATGTTATAAAAATGCGTGCCCCCTGCTGTGGTGTCTCTTGTATGATTTAACAGCTCCTTTCCTGTCCCATCCTGTTCTCTCCTCTCTCAGATTCTAAATTTCCTGAGAATTTCTCCTTGATGGCTACCATTCGAGCCAAAAAGGGCTCCCAGTTCTTTCTTCTCTCGGTCTACGATGAACAGGGGGTGCAGCAGCTGGGGTTCGAAGTGGGCCGTTCACCTGTCTTCCTATATGAGGACCAGCACAGGCAGCCCACACCAGAAATGTACCCCATCTTCAGAAAGGTCAACCTGGCTGATGGAAAGTAAGTAGTTTCAATTCCTATAAAATCTACATTAGAGCAGATTTGAACAGTATGTCTGCCCTTTTGTCGATTTGATTACAAACTGTATCTGATGTGTGTATTAATTGACAATATTTAACATTACTTCGTATTTCTATGAAGATTAACTTTGCATAATTAGCTTCTCTAACCCTTGTAATCGGAGGCAAGACTCAGACTTCTACAGTTTGATTCATAAAGCTCATGCAGAGGTCTTCAACTTGAGGGACCTTATAGAGAATACGAATCTTGTGGAATGCTTGCTACAAAGATTTGAAATCAAGGCAAATCTTTTCTTCACATCTCCATCTTTGAAGCACTTTTGCTTTTATTGACTGAAGAGACGATGATTTTAAATGATTGTACTGTGAAATACAGTATATCCTTATTTGGACACAAAATAATTCCATTGCTACGTCTTCACAATACCTACCCCAAAGACTCAGCTGTCTGTCTTCTTTCAGATGGCACAGAATCGCCTACAGCGTGCAGGACAAGTCTGTGACACTCTACTTGGACTGTCAGAGGGTAGAGACCCTGGATCTGCTGCGAGCCGACAACGCTGTAGTCAGCACAGGCGGTGTCACTGTGTTTGGGACTCGGCTAATGGATGAGGCTGTGTTTATGGTAGGACATTATCGAAGTGTTAGAGTCTCTGTAAGCGTATCATCAAGTGTTTGCCTCTGGAGCCCTGTGTGAAAAATCAGGTTTTCTGTTTTTTAATTGCATGCATTAAAGTTTAAATATATGTACCGTGGCCTCAGCTGGGTATTTCGGTATTGAGGTAAATGAGGGTCAGCATCAAGTTAACATTGTATTACTAATTCCGTGTAGTTCCAACAAGGGGATGAATATTAGCTAAATTCTCTGACAGAGCAGTAGGGGTCATACTAATGCTTTTCTCTTTTTCACTTTTGTGCATTTTATCTATGTTGCTGCTGACCATAGAACATTTCTATATTCTGTTGAGTTCACAGCCATTAGGTTTTAAATTCACATCAGTATGCATATCCATATACATCCTATATAAACTACACTTTAATGCAATATACAGTTTTGCTGATGACTTTAAATTGAAGGTGATATTGTGAATCCTCCCACCACCATTAAGCTACTTAAAAAAAACATCTAAAGGGAAAATCCGGGTTCAAGAGGCTATGGGTTGAAAGGGGTCTCCTGTCAATCAAGTGTGGCAGGAACAAAGAGGGGTTTTGAAGCTCGGGAGAAGACATACTGTCCAGACATGCCCAGCTTTATTTCCATTTCAAAGCCAGAAATGACAAATTTGTCCTTGCTTTTGGATTTGTCGGTATGGATAGTTCTGGCTGACTGTGTTGATGTGAATCTGAATGGCCATAAAAAAAACAAGCACACACCCAAAGTCTGTTATCTCTTTCCATCCCAGCATATTTAAAGTGGATATATTATTCTTTTTGGGTTTCCCCCTTTCCCCTGAAGCTTATAGCTTTTTCGGTGCATGCAACGTGTCTGCAAAGTTACAACCCTGAAGTCTATCCCGAAGGGAATAATTCTGTCCTACAGAGTTATCTATCTCACAGAGAACTCTTAATAATCTACACAGAAACTGGAAAAGTGTCAAAAAAAATGTGGGTAGAATTTTCTAAGTTTACCATGGACTGTATTATCAGGGCCTGTAATGATAAGCTCAATTATTGATAGTTAACATTTAACCTGGAAGTGGTGGAAAGTTTTGCTGTGTTGTTGCACTTAGTTTAGCCCATTGAATTTAGCTGTTGTGACTCAATCCGGGGGAATGTTGGACCAATGTTGTAATGTCGAGGAATAGTTTAGAGAAACTTTGTGAAAGTGAAGTTTTGTTTGAAGACAACCTAGGAGCAACAGTAGTAAATTGGATGCCAGTAAGTATTCGTATATGTTATTTTTTGTGTGCATTATACTGCAGCGCTAGTGGTCAGTTGGCTTGTTTGTCACAAATTGTTATGTGTGGGTTGTCGCTTTCGTGTAAATAGTAATAGTAAATAGTAAATTAGCTTGTATTGGCTAATCTATGATATAGCTACAAATGAAATAAAACCTGTGGGAATTTATTTGCTTCTTTGATTAGCAACTAGCAGTTATCTTGCTTAATGCTGGATAAACATAAGCCATTTCAGAAATAGGGACAACTGAACACCCTTAAGATAAAATGATGAACCTGAAAATGAACATACTGATTCATATTTTCTTTTCTTTTGATTGCCTGTTATACAATTATGTATTTAGTGTTTAAATTATTTAGCTTTTTATATGCTGATTTGTTTTTTAATCTTCTTACTTTTTATGTAAAAGATATTGGGCTACGATAAAAATTGGTTACATAGCATGTGAGCATTTAAATATATGTCCTCATGTGACTGTATATGTTGGGAAAGACATAGGATTAATAAGATTCAAAGTTGTGGTTCCAATTAATATTTTTCTCTGGATTGACCTTAATTGTCAGAAATCATTCTCTGCATTTCCCATAACTACACACTATCTCTGCTCCATTATCATTAATTGTGACGCCCAATAAGGCTGAATTTATTTTTTTTCCCATTTTAAAATATAGTGAAGCATTTGAGCAAAAAAGGAAATGGAAACAAAGACAGTGACATAAGGTACAGTCAGTAGAACCCTATTTCCCTTCAGTGTCCCAAGAGTATAGTTTGAAAAGGGAACATATTGTAAAATGTAAGGAACACAGGGAGGGATGTTATCACTCCCTATTGGCATAATAGCCAGAAACTACAGCCAAGGTTTATATCCCACTTGAGTCAAGAAATGTGTCTCCTTGTCAGCTCTATGCATGTTCCTTTTCAGAAGCAATGGAGAGTGTATAATCTTTGGCCTTACTCCAAAACACTCCTATGCCCTTTTTATCACCCTTTGTTAGGAGTTACATTGATGTTGCAGTATTAGCAGTGATGCCTTAAACCTTTCAGAGTGTCTTTTGATCAGATTCACTCTTTATTTCAATTCATGCACTTTTTTGTCATCTTTGTGGTCATAGGGATATAATGAAGTTTAATCAATAATTAAATCTTTATATGCAGTTTTTAATTACACATGTGACGGTAAAATATGAGTTTTAGCATATGGATGTACCGTAGTTAGTATGAATGTAAGCCCGGTTGTGCGCATTTTAACATCAGTGTTTAAATGCGGTACAAGCTTGGGTGAAGCTTGTACCAGTGGAAAAGCGATTAAGAAGACTGACCTCTGGGCCTATGTTCCCAGGCCCTGGTTCCGGGGGGAGGAGGTCCATGTTTTAGCCCACTTCTCCCAGTGTGGGAGCTCGATGTGGGAGCATGGGGCCTGTGGTCAGTGACTAATGTCTTAATGTCTCTATTGCTTCCAGATTGTCTACAAATGACTACAGAAGTTTGGTGTTTAAACTCAACGCTGCTCACATTTGAAGTAAAGCAAACTTCAAACTTTCCACAAGTCTGACTGTGCTCCCTCTGTGCCCTTATGTGACCTGTGTTTGTGCCTCCAACACGCTGACTGCTTAGATAAGATCAGCCCAGCTTTTATTTATTTGTTTGGAAATTCAGATTGTTTCTCTGTCGATCAGCGCTGGAAATGTTTTTGGCTCAACACAGGCATTTTGAAGCCATGACTCGTCAAGCATGTCTTTAAAATGCAGTATTATTTGAGTGCTTAATAACCCGATCACCTCATCACACAAATCAGACAAGTGCATTATATCGCTTAAGGTCTTTTTAAGTCATAGTTTTCTTTGCTAATAACTTATAACTGATGTTGAAAATGTTTTTGGTGAGTTGTGAGCATGCGCTGCATTTCAAGCAAATGAAGAGTATAAAAATGTTTTTCATTAAACTGAGCTTGTTGAGTGAGCCAACACACCCACACAAAGGTTGTGACTCACACAAGAGAGCAAGTATTCAACACGTCATGCATGGTCTAGTTACTTGTGATTTGGTAAAGAAGTATAACTTGGCTAGCTAGCATCAGAAACCTGATACAGCACTGGGGGGCAAATAGGGTCACTTTTTGAGACTCTAATAAACCTTTGCTGACAGAGCCATGTTTGAGTTAATACCAAATGTTTGTGAGCAGTCAGGATATTGTGGATCCAGCTGAGGTGTTATTTCCTTTTCACATCCTCACATGTCTTCTTCAGATGTCCTTACCCAGTCCTGAACTGTCAGTAACAAACTAGGCATGATTTGTTTGCTGCCTGTTTCGACTAGAAGGGAGCGTCCCTGTTGGGCATGGAAAACAGGAAAGCTTTGCTGGGAAAATGTTGCCTTTGATCTCGAATTGAGATTGTATTAGATTGAATTGATTCCCTGTTGCCTTTCTTTCTCGTTCTTTCTCCCTGTGTCTCACCTTAGAGTGCATTTATATCTTCTGGTTGACACTGAGTTTTTCACCGAATGAGGCAGAAAAAAGGATAGGTGAATACAAATCATTTTATGTGTAGTGTATTAATAGTATAAATTACTGTTCCATGAGTTGTTTTTTTTCCAAGTTTACATTTCTGTGTACAATGATCCAGACTTGCAATGTTGACAATGGAAAGATAAAGTAGATGGTTGCAGGAAACAGAGAATCCTTGTTTTTCTGTTTATTTCACCTCTTTTCATGAAAGCCTATTAGAGGAGAATACTATAAGATTGTAATTACCATAAAATCAATTTGTTAATTTGATTTATCACAATTGGCTGCCCGTTTCTCCCTGGATGTCATTTACTTGGTGATATTTTGGAAATACTGTGACAGTTACTGTACATATGTACAGTACACATTACTATTATAATCAAAACATTGTCAAACACAGTGCAATGAAGATTTATATGGAAATACTCTCTGACTTGCCTTTCAAAAAGCATTAGCTCACAGTTATTTTCATTATGTTTTCTGAAATATGCTGTATTATTTATTATTTAAGCTCCAAAGTGTTAAAAATAATGAATGATGAAGCCATCATTTTCTTAAGCAAAAAATGCTGTTTTATAGTCATATGTAACAGAAGAAAGCAAGCCATTGCCTTTCGCAGTTTACTTGACAATTGACAAATTTGTGTGTTAATGCATCAACTGACAGTTAAACAACTACTTATTTCAGCACTATAATGCATTATGTAATGCATAAATGAAATAATGGCAACAGAGGACAGGAGTGATGTTGAGTGTTAGGCCATTAGAGCTAACAGTCGCTTGGGGCTCAGTGCTGCAGTGTCTTGAAGTGCTGTCTCCGTGCATGTTTGCATACATACACACTGTCTGCGCCTCCAGGGCAGCATGGGAGGTGAAAGGTTTTGACGGTGGAGAGCTATTTGACTGTTTCATGTGCACAATCAGGCCCCTCCTGGAGTTATGGCTTGACACAAAAAGCAGTAACTAGTGCTAATTGTGACAGCTGATGATGCAACTGTTTTATACTTTGTATTTCTTTCTTTTTTTTCCCATCGTGTCTGTAGTGTTGTGGTGAATTGTTACAGGTACAGTCCACTGTAAGTTTATGTCATTGATGATTCTGGCTACTTGGCTTTAAAACGTCTTTCTGGTTTATTTCAGGGAGACATTCAGCAGTTACTGATCCTGGAGGACCCTCAGGCCGCTGCCAGTTACTGTGTAGATTACATACCAGACTGCGAATCTACTTTGCCCTACAGCAGCCAAGCCCTGAAGCTACAAGAGGTTAGTACTTGCATCAACAGTATGCAATGGCTACTCGGAAATCCCATATTATTTTCTGTACAGTTCTTAGATGGTTGATACCATGTACCATTAGGTCAGCTCAAATAACTACATAGACACGACTTTGTATTTTTATTTAACATAAACACATCATTCATTATTATTATTTCATTTAATTTTCTGAATTTCCTTACTGTAGATATTGACATGTCGTTCTGGCTGCTAAACCTGACTTGCAGACACTGTAGCTTCACAGCTAACCAGTAAAAGGAAGACAAGCGTGCATATCAGTACACCTACAGACTTGTGTGGTTTATAAGCAGACAGTTCCCCCAGCGTTGCAAAAAGAGATTAAAGATTAAGACAGAATAGGGCATCAGTCATAGGAGAAATGTGTTGTTTCAAGTGCAGCCAGCAGGATAGGTGTTCCTTGGTAAAGGGCAAAAACGTTGAAGAACACGCACACGTACAAGGCCAGAAACAGAAAAATTGGTAGCTCGCCCCCTCCTCGAGGGATATGCATAAAAAAGTTAAAACAGCTAGTCATGGATAGGAATTACTGTATGAAAAAAGAGAAAAGGAGGAAAGAGGCAGCCAAAGGAACAAAGGCACAGATACGGTATGTGCATTTGTGTATATATGTGTATGCGTGGCTGGGATTCAGGGAACACAGTTTCAACTAAAACTTGAATATCTTCTGTATGTACATACACATAAAAAAATATTTCAACACATACTTGAGTGAGTACATGTGTGTTTGCACAAAAATGAATCCCTCACAATCCTCCAGAGATGAGTCAGTAATGGTAGTTGAAGCAATTTTGATCATCATCCAGCTGGATTGCACGGAGCTACAGCTGAAGAAATTAGTTTTAGATCCAAAACATGTCAACATCTGTCAACCCAATGACCTAGTTCCCATCACTCTCCTTTACAACTGACCTTGTTTACAAATGGATCTAAATCAGATCTGATGTCTTTAACAGACTGGGCCTTTAGTCCCATTTTCCTGGCAGAACGCATTCATATGGCTGATATGCAATGGACACGTCTCTGGAGGATGACAGAAGCTGTATTTGCTCACTTGCCAGGGCACAATAAAAATTAACACCTATGTGAGATCATAAACAAGGCGACCCCTGTCCACATAAGGAAATTTGCTGTGTGCTTTGAGGAAGAGAAAGCAACTCTACTTTTGTTCTGTCTCATTTTACGTTGCTTTAGGTTCTTAACATCTTAGTGAGAATCACAGTAGGTAACTGACCCTTTGCACGTGTCAAAGGACTTGTATACATGTTTGGGATATTTCTTTCGTTCTATTTTCATTGACAAAGATATTTGTTTTTGTTAACTTCATCTCAAATTCCCTTCTGTATAAAAGAACTCCAAACTTTCGTCTGGCATCTTGATGCAAAGTGAGCAGCCTGATGAACCTAAGGAGCGCTCCAAAAAGGACAGAAAAGGCAAGAAAAATAAAAAAAAGAGAGACAGGGGCTCCAAAGGCAATGGAAAACGCAAAGGCAAGGGCAGGAAGGGATCCAGGAAGAAAAAACATGAAGAGAGTCTCGAGGACGGCTTCCTTAAAGTGTCCACAACAATACAGGAGTATCTATCCCAAGAACCTTTCCAGCCCACAGAGTTGCCGGAAATTTGGCAATCCCTAGAAACTATGATCCCCACTGAAGTCTTCGACAAGACCCTCACAGAGATGCCCACACATGAACCTGACTCTACAACTGAAGCCCCCACTATGGATTCCAGTTCATTGCCTGAATTCAAGGTCACCATGGAGGTAGATGAGTTTACCCATAGATCCTCTCCAACCCAACCCATTCCTGCCATTTGCAGTGCCACTCCCCTAATACCTCCTAACCATAGAGAGCCCCTCTTTCCCCTCCATTTGCTCACCACCATCACTAACCAGCACCGTCCTAATTGTCTCTTCCTTTGCATCCCCGACCAGAAAACCATGAGAATTTATGAGAAATTTGTTTTGACAATCTCTCGCTGCCTTTTGGATGTGTGCGTGTGTTTTGTAGAATATGCATGAGTACATGTCCTCCATATATCTGAAAAGCATGTTATGCATGCATAATATATGTTTTATGTTTTGTATTATGTCTTCCCGTTGATCCTACAGTATTGAATTTACAGTCATGAATAATATCGTCATCGCTTGAATCATACCTCACATGCTATTCTGAATATGCCACAATGTAGACTATGATTAAAAAAAAAAGAAGAAAGAATTTCCTACAGTTACAGAAATTAATTGTTCCATAAGTTTTTATATTTATTCTTTTTTTAATTTTTTCATGCTCTCATCTGTAGCTTCAATGTTTCTGCAATGCTTTCACATGAATCTCCTGTGTTCCATCAACTAATTACAATCCAGCACTATAATTAACTTGCACACCTGTAAACCTTTATGATCTGGATGAATAATATTTTCCCATAAGAGCCTCCTGTTTTGCTGCAACTAAATTGTTCATTGCGAAATGTGCCTTTTAATGTGAAGCACGGCGAGATAATGATAAGCACCCAGTGTCCCCTAGTTCACCTTTGTTATGACTCACTTAAGTGTGTGTTGGCCTGCAGGAGGACAAGCCAGTGACGAAGCCAGTGGTGGAGGAGTATGGAGATGAACTTTATGGAGACCTTTATGATGATATCTTAGTTTCCACGGTAACAGCGGCCCCCAATATTACTGAATATGAGGTAAGTTAAATGCAAATCCAAGATATGTCTTCGCCTCAGCACAGCAACACTGAGAGGTTATTTTGGTATTCTGGACAACTGTCACAAATGAGCTTCCTCATTCCTGAACAGATTCTTCAATATGAAGATTACAAGAAAGACACAGAGTCTGAGTATGAAGATTATGAAATATCTGATGACAGCTATGGCTTTGCAGAGCGGGAAGGGGCAGAGATGTGGAATGGAGAGGTAAATCATAAAGCGAACTCAGTGGGTACATTACATCAAGTGAGTAGTCACATTTTGAAGTGTCTGTGTCAAGAAATGTCTAATAACCCATATCCATTCATCTGTTTCTCCTCCCCAGGCTAGCCTCAGAGGAGAGAAGGGCCAGAAGGGAGAGCCAGCTGTTATTGAACCGGTGAGCTGCAGCTGCCATTCATAGTGTAGCAGATGTAGTGATGAGAAAGAGAGGAGTTAATATTTTGCTAATGTACTTCACATTCTGTCCGCACTTGTTTTTAGGGTGCATTACTGCAAGGAGACCCAGGTCTACCAGGACCAGAGGTAAGCCTCTTCACTGTGTGAAAACAGAAAACATGAAAAGGAAATGTTGACAGTGTCTCTGTAATTGTACAGGATGTGGCATAATGTAACAAGTGGAAACTTTCCAGATGTGGTGCAAAATGTTTTGGATTCCAGCCATCAGGATGCAACTGTGGTTTTCAGAAAAAGGAAACAGGGTTTTCAGGGGTGAACAGCCAAAAATACACATTTTATGACCATGCACAGCAAGATGGCACTTTGTGGGACCGTTTGAAATTTTGTAGATGAAAGCATGAAATTATCTCTATTACAAATAAGTGTAGGTAAATGCAGATAAATATAATTTGAATATTATCGAGCAGATGCAGAGTTTTTTGAAAACTAAGCCTAGTGTTGTTCCTTCATGTTTGTTTGAGTAACGTGAATACTTCCTTCTCAGGGGCTCACTGGCCCAGCTGGCCCAATAGGTCCTCCAGGACCCAGGGGAGATCCTGGAGAACGGGTAAGCACAGCTTAAATTGGGACTGGGACGCATTATGACACCAGTTTGACTCTTTCAAAGATGTCCAAGGAACCACAGTACCTTGGTTCAGTTCTGAAAGGACCAATGCTGACTCACACATGTTTGACCTGGTTTTCTTTTTGTGTGTGCGTGTTTATTGGATGGTTCCAATAAGTGTATTTGTCAATGATTCATCACAGTGAAACATGCTCAAAGACACAGACACACTGACAGATGTTCTTTTATTTCGCGCCTGTCACTGGTTTTTATGACTTTGCTTTCCAAATATGATAGATGCTCATTTGCAGATGCAGACACCCATTGCTTACAAGCGCCATCACTTTCAGTCATTGAACTCTCGTTTAGTGTCTATGTACATTTCAGTTCAGTTCTCTCTAAACAAACCTGGATTTTATAGGATATTAAGAGATCTGGCACTGATATCAAGAGACAAGGAATAGATGAAGACATGTATATCTGTAATAGCCTATGACTATCTTTCATCCATCTCATTGTAACTACATGAATATAAATCAGTATAAAGATCCTTTAGCTGTGAAAAAGTTAACTAAAGCTCAAAAAACTAATGGAATTAATTGCCTCTTTATGTCTTCTGTATATTGTCATTTTGTCATAACACTACGTAATATTGGGAAATCATCATAGATAGTATTTTAGGTAAAAGTCTGTTAAGTCAAAAACATGTTTTATGGTTTACTAGGTCACTCAAAATTGTGCTAATTAGTGTCACTTTCTGTATTTAACAAGTCCCATTAATCTAACTCAATAGCGGAGGAATGTGTGTCAGTGATTAATGATAACATCATATGCAACACAATTATTTGCAATATTGAACATCTTCGTGACTGAAAGTTAATTTAAATGTACATACACATTTAAATTGATACACACATGTATAAACAGAAGATTAGGCAGTTTCGGGATGTGACATGCTCTGTGGCAACAAAGCAAAGATTTTACAGTTGTTAGGTTATTGTGCAGCATGTCTCTCTGTTTAGACCTTCTCTCTCTCACATATAGTACTGCACACACACACACACACACACACACACACACACACACACACACGAATACCATACCCACAAAAGCCAGGGCTAATCTTTCTCCTGTTGCCTTGTCAGGGTCCTCCAGGACGACCAGGTCTTCCTGGGGCTGATGGGATTCCAGGTCCTCCAGGAACCTTGTTGATGCTACCAGTAAGACCTTGAAGCACACACTTCTTGCTCATGCCCTCTCCAACGTAGGCAAAATGCCTTTCCCCAGGGTGCAGTACTGGAACGACCACAAGGGGGAGCTGTACGATTGAACTTCATTTACATTTGAGGACTCCTGCAGTGGGTAATGACTGGTCTCTGTCATTGCTTCCAGTTCCAGTTTGGGGGTGATTCCCAGAAGGGACCAGTGGTGTCTCCCTCACAGGCCCAGGCACAGGCTATCCTGCAACAGGCCCAGGTAAAACTTTACAGAAACCAGTGCTTTGGTGTCATCGATCTATATAATTGACTCTTGGGATTTAAAAAAAAAAATTATGCAGTATGAGGACAAACTCATTACATTCTACAAGTAAGAATTAAGCAGTTTCCATAAACCACCCACTTGTGTTTGCCTTCCAGCTGTCACTAAAGGGACCTCCAGGTCCACTGGGTCTAACAGGGCGACCAGGCCCACACGTAAGTCACTCCCCTGACCTTGAGCAGAATTTGCATCATCGGTGAAGGGTTCCGGCAACCTTTTACCCCATCTTTACATTCCATTTGACCTGGCACAAATCCCAGTCACTCCTTCCTATCCCGACCATATCATTATACCCAGTGTATTCACTTTGGTTGCTAAATCACTGCAGGGTTACACAAATGAACTAATTTATAAGATGATTTGTTCTTTTATATTTGGTTGGTTTAGTGCTAAATGTGAGTGAAGAATTCAATTTCTCCTGTACATCATATCATGCTCATGCAAACGAATTCTTGTTCTCGCCATGCAGGGTGTTCCAGGTCCCCCAGGATTCAAAGGGGACAGTGGAGAGAGTGGTCCTCCTGTAAGACCAAACATTAATTTTAGCTTTTTACTAGCCTCGAATTTACCACACCATGCACTATCGATATTTGTCACACTCTTTACACCTTTTCTATTCGTCCTACTCTCCTCATTTGTCAAACAGGGACCACATGGGTTGCCAGGTCTTCCAGGACCTAACGGAAAGCTAGGAAAAACAGTGAGAATATCTTGAGTTTTGCAAGTTTTCACATGGAAAACGTTTGCATTAAAAGCCTGCTGTGCTTGATGTACTACAAATAGAAACCCATTTTAAGTAGCTTGTGTGTCTCATAGGGGCGTGCGGGTGTGGACGGTGGTCGTGGAATTCCAGGGGACACAGGCCCAAAGGTAACCTCGTTGAGAACTCACTGCATTCTAGTATTAATAATTTCAATCAACTGAGCTGCTCCAGCTCCAGCCGTAGACCTACAGTATTTGTACCAGGAGAGTATTTAGCTCTTTACAACATTGTTTGATACTATTTGAGGTTAATAGTTCTGTGAATCCTGCACTGCCAGGAGTTAGATGACTGATATCAACCTTTGCTGTTAACCGTTCAGTTTCTTGTTGCCATGAGTGAAACAGTGAAACATTGCAGCAGGTAGTTCTAGGATGACAAATCTCCACCTGGAATTATAAAGATTTTTGCGTCTCCAGCAGCCCATAAGAATTCACGACCAGTATTAGTAGTATTGACAATGAGTCAACTCAATACTTAACAGCTGCGGGAAGAGCTTAATAATAAATCAGGCTCCCTTGATGCCGATTCTGACAACAGCGAGTCTTTATCAGTCAAAACACAATTTTAGCAGACCTACAGCTAATCTGAAAGCTCCCTCTCCACAACCTGTACACGGAGCAGATGGGCGGCTCCGCCAGGGGAGACTCTCAGTACAATTCTGCTAAGTTTTACACATTGCTGCACGTGTGTGTGGGTTTAATGCTCTTGCTTCTGTAATACTTTTCAGGGTGACAGGGGTTTTGACGGCCTGCCAGGTCTCCCTGGAGACAAGGGACACAGAGTGAGTTGGATTTGGTAATTTAACATTGTCTCTACTTACAGCTGCGCGTGTCATACATGATACGGCAGATGTTTATTTGCATATTATTGTGTTGATAATTGTTGGGATTTTGGGAATCTTTATATCTTCTAGGGGGACAGAGGAAAGTCTGGTCCTCCTGGGCCTTTTGGAGAGCCAGGAGAAAAGGTGAGCGCACAGTACTTGACAAAATTTTCTGACATACAAGGTTAAAACCTTAAAAACCCTTTCAGAGCAATAAATCCATTCTCCAAAACATTACAACTGTAAAGCATTACAGACACACCATTGCTGTTACCAATTATTAAAAAAAAACTGCAGTCTTGACCTATGTTTTGTCAATAGCAAAATTTGCAAAAGATGACAAGATAGTAAAAGTCCTTGCAGGCATGTGGGCTTAGCTTAGATAGGTCTTTGCTTGAGTTTGAGATAGTTAAGCCTTATCTGTCAGGCAGTGAATTTCTCTAATGTCTCTTTTTTACAGATTATGTCTGTGGTAATGTATATCTCTCCATGCCTCAGGTTGATTTAGGAGATTTATGTGTTAAATCTGTTGTTATTTTAGGGATCTGATGGACCAGTCGGGCCCAGTGGGCAACCAGGCGAACCTGTGAGTATCCACATCTACGTCCTCAAAAAACACCCACAATACAGCAGACCCCTACAGCAAAATATTGCCATTTGTTGGTTTTGAACAATAAAGATACTTATTGAGGATATATTTTTTTGCTTTGGGTTCTTGCTAACACAAAAGCCTTTTGAGTTTAGTGAAAAATATAAAATAGAAATGATCGATTTCTGTGACAAACTCTGAGGGGATTCAAACCAACCACTATACAAAATAAATTTAAAAAGTATATATTAAAAGTATAACATCCACTGCCCAAATTATACATACACAACCACAAACAGCATCATATTTTACAATATACTAACTACAACAAATGTTAATGAAATATTGCAGTGGGCAAAGGTAACCAGAAAAGGCATGCAGCTGGAACACAAATATATACAGTACAATAGCATACCAGGTTAGTACACTCTTAGTATATTCTGGCACAGAATACTAGTACCAGAACCTAACTCTGGGTCACAGATCATATAGTCCATAAAAATCCTTTCAGCACTGAGGACATTGTGATCTTTCCTGTGTATCTCTGTGCTGAACACTGGTTGATTGGTTATGACTCACATCTTTCTCCCAGTAGGTAAGGCTCAGGCTCAGTGGGGTTCTGTGCCTCCACGTAGATCACACAGTGAAATGAAGAGCGCTATAATACATACTAGGAAAGCTGTGCTAAAATACAAATGGAAAGGAGAGGAGCTGGCAGTTTTGATGCGATTGGAACAGCGAGACGGTGCGAGATAAACACAGGACCGAAATTTGGTTGGTGTTGAAAGAGATAAGAGAGATAGAGTGTGATAAGATTGGGAGCGAGTTTAAGAAGGAAGAGATAAAATCCTGGCCTGAATGATTATATTTCCATATCAATCACTTCCCAGGAGATCACAGATGTGACTGTGGAACAGGTGGCTTGGCCAGCCTACAAAGAGGGAGGCTGACAAAAACAGAACGCACATACTCCCGCAAACACAGGCTAGTGCAGTCTCCGTGGCGACCACATACAAAACCAGATGTGGCCACACGGTTACACACACGCACACACCTTCACAGACACATAATATTTATTACCTTCCTCTTTCGTCAGCTTTGATTTATGTTTAGTATTCCATGCTCGCTCTGCTTCATCATGATGCGGGTTAGCTGCTGACTATTTGCTGTGTTTTGTCTTCAGGGTCCTCGAGGTCTAGTTGGGCCGAGGGGGCCACCTGGCTCACCTGGTCAACCGGTAAGTCAACATCACCTTGTTTACAGAATGACAGCTTTTCAGTCCCTTCAACCCGATGAAAGGTTTTGCAGTTAATGGAATCTGCAAATTACTACTAAAGACGTATGTATGCAATTCTACCAGGGTATTCGTGGAAATGATGGCGTGCAAGGGCCAAAGGGCAACCTGGTGAGTCCTTTTTCACTCATAAACACACTATTTAATCCTCATAACTGTCTTCATATACTGTACTACTAAAATTTTGTGCTTTGGCAACAATTTTTAGAAAATGATCTTAGCTACAGAAATATCAACTGGAGTGGCTTTGAATGGCCCTACAATTAAACTGCTAACGGTCATGTAATGATGAATTTAGGACGATGATTATACAGAGGCACAGAGTATGACGGCAGTATTCATTGTTGACAGGGTCCAATTGGAGATGTAGGGGCACCGGGCCAACAGGGAAATCCAGGAATACAGGTACTGTACCATCTCGAAAGTATGAGAGTTATTACACACCTGCTTTTCCAAGCCATATAGATGAGTGTCAAATACACATAATCATCTGCAAGCATACAGTTGCATGACGTTATTTGCCATCTCTTACTATGGTGATAAAAAAAAAAGGAAAAATCTGTTTGTGGTGATTTTTGGATTTTTAGTTTAATGGAACGGATACTTCCTTGTCTGTAAATGTAGCCAATTTTTTGGTCTTTTGGTCATTTAAAATGCCGTAACTATCGAATTGCATATCACTGAAATATATTCACAATGCAGTGCAATTCTATTGTTTTTGGAAATATAGTGATTTTACCCAACAGCTGCAAAAGTTAATTAACAATAGTATCAGAGAAACACTAACATACTTTTAGTTTAAAAGCATGGCAACCATCCATCCGACCGCTGAGCTCACTCAAGGACATTCACACATTTTGTTGGCTCTTTCATATGTTTAGAACCATATGCACACAAACACGCAGCCTTGAGCAGAACATCCTTCTCCGAGTCTTGTGACACTTAAACTGATTGATGCTTTGTTCTGCACCAGGGCTTGCCCGGCCCTCAGGGTCCCATCGGAGTGCCAGGAGAGAAGGTAGGCGGCATGTCTCTCACTTAATTTTAGAAATAAAGCTGTGACCTTGTGAACCCTGTGATTACGTACCCAGGGGAGCCCAGTTGAGCTGGAGATCCAACCACTTATGACTCCCATTCGAACAAGACAGGGTTAGACGGGAAATCAATGCACAAGAAACACACACACACACAGACAGAACAGACACTTGGGATGGCCTTAGAAAGCGTGCACAGTGGGACTGGAGTAGAAGAAATAAAAAATAGGCCTCTTCATAAATGCAATATATATGTCCATTGGGTATAGGAGCAGCAAAGTGGAAAACGTGGTGTCTGGGCCAGATGCTCTATGCTCATATCTGAAGCTGGACTCCAGTATTCAAGCCTATCTCTTGTTATACATAGGGTCTGCAGGGGAAGCAAGGCATGATGGGACTATCAGGCATTGATGGCCCTCCTGTAAGTACACACAGACACAAAAATGCTTAAATGCATGCATTAGCATGAATGCATATAAACATGTCCGTAGGATTAATGGACATATTACTGCACCACCAAGTATCGACGCAACTTTTACCGCGCATCTCCTGATGGAACCTAGGCACATTATCAGTGACGTAGCCTGGGGTCATCAGGTTTTTTCAGATTGTACATTTTGGCGCAAGTTGTTCAGGTTTTTATACAACGTAAATGTACATATATAGACAATATAAATAATGTGTAATAAAGAAATACACACATCTAAGCAAAGACCCTTATATAAATAATGAGGGAATCTTCTTTGAGTACCTGAAAGAAGTATAACCAGATAGCTAAAATAAAGCTCACATAATGCTGTACAAAATTTCTAAAAAAAAAAAAATGTGTATGTATACACACAGGTCAGTTAATCTAATGTAGCCAAGATGCTAAAATTGGGCAAACTATGCTTTTGTTGCTCTGAGAATAAAACATCTTCACAATGTCAACGATTCTCATCCCCAGGAACTTGTTTTAGTTTGCAGATAGAGGCATTTGAATGCATTTCCTATAACAATCCATCTATTGTTGTGCAATGTTATTTTTTATGGAGTTTGCTTCCAGTCCCTCTGGTTTTCCACCTTCTTCTTTGTTTGATTGCATTCAGAAATTTCCATCAATAAGTGATACAATGATGATGCATTTCAGCAGTGCTAAGTGGCTAGAGGCCTCAACTTTATTCATGTTTTCCTGTATCAGGGACACCCAGGAAGAGAGGGCCCCCCCGGAGAAAAAGGCATCCAGGTGGGTAACTGCATATTTGTGGCATTTTTGGTTTACTGTAGCCCCATAAGAAGATATTAAAAGTGCGATACAATGCTGCAGGCTGTTTCTTGCGATGTATTGTAAGTGTGCTCTCATTTACATTATGTTAAAATAATGTCCACATTCGTAATTGCAATCGCTGTGTTCCAAAAATGTACAAGACCATTAGCTCGTTACAATCAACAGAGTGCTCTCTCATCAGCATTATCCACTTTTTCAGTTTGAGAGCGCCAATGAAAGATAGGACACAGTGACGAAGTGCAATGCTTCTGATCAGAGAAAGGCATTTTTACTGTTTTTCTGTGTCCTTTTCTAGGGTGTATTAGGTGTTCAGGGACCCATTGGTTACCCAGGGATCCGCGGAGTCAAGGTGGGACTTAATGCATAACGGTCTATTCATAACGTCCACTGAGTTTGTTTACTTGCTCATTTCATTCTGCGTGTACTGTATGTCTACCTGTGACGGAAAAATCTGTAAAACTCTGTGGCTGTCAGGTGACAGGAGGAGGGAAAACCCTTCAGTTCCCAAGGGGACTGCTAGCAACAGAGTGAGGAACTTTTGACGGATGGGGAAAATGTCAGAGTCAGATATAGCAAGAGAGGTGTGCAGGGCATGGACTGAGTTTACTTTTGAAATTGACGAATGAAAGTTAAGCTGTCATGAAGTGCCATTCTGCTTGGTGGTGCTGTTTTCTGGAGTATTTGCACATCTGGTACTTTATCGGGTAGGTCGGCCCAACTTCCCTGAGGGGCAGCATGAGCATGCTGGCAGCAGATAGTATGAAATAAATGTAAGGTCAATAATAGCTCAATAGCACAGCAATTTTGGGCTAAGTGACAATCAATACACACATATAAATCATTTCATTGTTTTAAGATAGGGTGTTTCTGGAAATCAGGCAGCCAGTGATTTTTCTGTGTGATATGGAGCGTTCTTGAGAAGGCAGTCAGTAATGATTTTTTGTTGTTTTCTCAGGGAGCTGATGGAGTTCGGGGTCTAAAGGGGGGCAAGGGTGAGAAAGTAAGTGAAACATTTATTCTGTTGTCAAACTGTGATTTGTGACTTTAGGGACACTTGAAAGATTACAACGTAATGATGCCATTTATCATCCAATAGTTTTCACTACATATTATTTCTCCTAAATGCATCACAGGGTGAAGATGGTTTCCCTGGGTTCAAAGGTGACATGGGCATCAAGGGAGACAGGGTGAGAGGGACCACAAATCTCAAGCCTCAGTATTATTGTCTTTGTTATTCTCTATTTTATGTAAAATTTCCGTATCTACCTAAAATATTATTAGGGGGATAATGGAGCTTCCGGCCCTCATGGAGAGGATGGGCCAGAGGGGCTAAAGGGTCAAGCAGGACCTATAGGAGATCCAGGAGGTCCCGGGATAGCTGGCGAGAAGGTAGGACACCAAAGAGGCAGATACAAAGATCTCATAGGCTACTAAACCATAAGAAACTGCTACAGCTATTGTAATGTTAGAAATTGTAAAGTTACATTTCTTCAGCTCAGCACACGCTTCTGAAAAAACCTTACGTGTGAAAAATCCCAGAAATACTGAACATATGGATTTTAACGCATTTATTACATTACATGTAATGCATTTATTACAGACGAATCCTAAAGAATAACTCCCACCTTACCAGTAGAACCATCGAGCATTTAATCTCTCTGTCAACACTATGCACATTCATTCAGAGATATCCTGCTGTATTTACACATATGTAGTCAGCAGTATTCCATAAAGATATTCATCATGCACTTTCCCTCTTAATAGCTCTCTTTTTTACTACTTTCACCCATCTTATCCCGTCGGTCTCTCTGCAGGGTAAACTTGGCGTTCCGGGTTTGCCAGGTTATCCGGGAAGACAAGGTCCTAAGGTGATTTAGCACTGATGAGCTATTATGATCAGTTAATGTATCCTCTTTGTCCCTTATCAGAACTTTAACCAGCAAGATATGTGTGTGTGTGTGTGTGTGTGTATGGCCGAACTGTTTCCTGTCTGATTAAAAATAAAGGATGATAAATGGCATATTAAAAAAAGGCTATTTTATTAATAGTTCATTAGTCACATCAAATTCAGTACATGTTGATGAATGGTGTATTTAAGGCCGTGTTGGGCTCATGGATTAGATTTGCTTTAATTTGATACAGTAGTTAATTATACCTTAATGAGACACTGGGGCTGATGTGTGATGAATAGAAGGCTGATTAACCTCTCTGTGTGTCTCCAGGGATCAGTTGGCTTCCCCGGTGCCTCCGGGGTCCCAGGAGACAAAGGACGAAGGGTGAGGGCCGCGTTGACATTCTAACTGCTTTAGAGCATGTCAACTTTTCTATGTAGGAGCTATTGAAAAATAATCAAGTGTTACATTTTTGACCTTTACAATGCAGGGTCCAGCTGGTCAGCAAGGCTCTGGGGGTCAAAGAGGTCCTAATGTGAGTACAGCTATAGGTGATTTAGTGTACATATACAGATTTGGTTTTTTTTTGATTGTAGAAATCCGCTGTAATTAGCTTGCATCAGTTCACCACAACTTGTGGGAGGCACGCTGTTACATTGCTGCAGTGTTTTCACATCACCAGACATTTATCTTCCACCTCCAGATGAGTTATGAATGTGCTAATCAGGCTGTTGTTTGTTTAGGGAGCCCGGGCGGAGAGAGGAGCAAAAGGACCCACTGGGAAGCCTGGAGAAAAGGTAAGACCAGACTGACGCACAAACAAACCCCAAAAGAAATAAAGCCATATCATGCACACGCAGTTACTCTTACACAGACGCACACTTGACTGTCTGATAAAGTATGGATGACTGCATCGTCCGAGTTAGAACTGGTCGTTGCTGTTCAGTTCTAAATGACAGGCCATCTGGCACTCTGAGAAGCTACTGTCTGGCAGGGGACACATTAATCTACACTCACACCCTCAACAACCATCTTCGGAAAGCTAAAGCATTGTTGGTGGGGGAATAATTTTTTGTCCTCTGCCTCATGCACCTCTTAGGGTTCTCCTGGGCAAGATGGTCCTCCAGGATCAACTGGAGATCAGGTAATTGTTTGACTGTTGGCTAATATTGTACATGCAGTGCCTACATAAGACCATATACAGTATATATATATAATTAAGTAATGTTGGTATAGATGCAGTCTTTAAAGTCAGTACAGGACAAGCCCCACAGAGTTCAGTCTAGTGTTTTAGACTGTATTTTGACAACCTGTATTATCATTTTCTAGGGTCCCCAAGGACAACAAGGAAGACATGGTGAACCAGGACCTAGAGGGCCTAATGTGAGGGTCTAAGATGTGCTATATGGTGTTTGCCCTGTGATTTAGTGTCATTCCTTTTTAACCCGTCCCAAATTTTACGCTCGCCTTTGGTAGTTTTGATATAAGAAAAATCTTCTCTTTTAGGGTCCACCTGGAAAAGACGGATTACCGGGTCATCCAGGCCAGAGAGGGGAGCCAGTGAGTCATCTTTAATGTCACTAAAGCTGCATACGTGGTAGCATTTTTCTCTAAATCAAACATTAACTTAAGAGCAACTGTAATTCATGTATTTATAAAACCATGCCCTTCTTTTTTTTTACGTAGTTTGAAATCTATATGACTTATAGTTACAGGCTTTGGTATTGTTCTAGTAGGTCATCTCATCTAATAGCCACGAAAACAAAGACTTTAATGAAATCTTTGAGGGCAAACTCGTAACACAGGATTTGCTGGTCGACCGCTGTCACTGTTCTATTGTGTGACTTTGGTGTTTTGACATTTTAGTTGTCAATTCTAAACTTTTAACTGTTTACCTCCTCAAAAGCAAAGCTGAAACATCTTTATTGCCCCTCGACTGGTTGGGTGTAGTAGAGGTCAATGTTGTTAGATGGGATAGGAGTAAAACTACTAAGACAAATCAAATAATTTTTTTCCAAAAGACCTTTTCTGTCTTTTTAGGGAGTACATAAATATCTATTTTAAAAATGTCCGCTTTTGATGAATTATTTATTCATGTAATGGTGCAGAACATCATAGTTGTAAACTGCACCCTGCTAGTCACTTAATTTGGCTGTTTCGTGGAGGGAAATTTGGTATGTAGCCTCAAAATAACATCCAGGTGCTCTAATATAATATGTGTTCTTTTTCGTATGATAAAAGAGAGCTGTAGCACATTGATTATCTTTATTTTTGTCAATATCTTGAACTGACATTGCTTGTCCTCATTAGGCTTTTTAGTGCCTAATGTTGGAAGTGGGGCCAAAGTGCAAAAATACAAGAATTTTGCATTACGTTACAATTCAGTTTTGTCTACCACATGTGGCAACCAAGCAAACAAGTTTACACAGCTCTGACTTCAGTTTAACATTACTGCATGTACACCCAGCCCTGTGTGCTGTCCTCAGATAATGGGATCTGTACACCCCAATAACTCTATTTCAATACTTAACTGTCTTTATATGTAGGGCTTTCAAGGTAAGAATGGACTCCCTGGCCCCGCAGGCGTTATTGGACCACAGGTAAGAGGATCTGATAATGATCTCAGCTGAGTCTGAGGCAAGCAGCTCTTTATTTCAGATATTCCGTAATTTGCTTGTGTCCAGGGCAAAACTGGCGAGACAGGGCCAACTGGGGATAGAGGCCATCCAGGTTCACCGGGACCACCTGGTGAAAATGGTTTACCAGGAGCTGCTGGTAAGGAAGGTGCCAAGGTGAGTAGTTTTTATTATAATGTAAGGATCATAATCACTTACCAGCATCACATTATTGCAATTACATTAGATAAAGCAAAGCACTCTCAGAGCACTGCCTATAAATCTCCTGGGTCACCTCCTGTCCTCTAATTTGCTAATAGCAAAGAAAATCTTGCTACATTGAGCATATTATTATTCAGCATTATAGCTCATAAAACATGAATGTTCCTTTTTGGTGTGACTAGCTAGTGGCATGATTTGTGATTGCGTAAGGGCCTGCAGTCTATTAGCTACTTCCCCTTATAGACAGTATAATCACATATGTGTGGTTTCCAGGGAGACCCTGGTCCACCAGGATCCCCAGGGAAAAGCGGTCCTCCTGGGCTCCAAGGATTCAGAGGAAGCAGAGGGAACCCCGGTGCAACGGTAACACACAGTCTTAATATTTAGATTCCCTTTCACTTTGATCAAGTCTGCACTTAAAATCAAAACAGTTTTTGTTTTTTCTTAATAAATGAGTTGCCCGTTTCTACAGGGTCCTGCAGGTCTGAAGGGAGGAGAAGGCCTTCCTGGTGTTGCAGGACTTATAGTAAGTATGACTTTATTATATTGCTTTCCCTCCGAACCCTCACTCTCTGTTCAGTCTCTATGAATGCTAGGGCATGTGAAATGGGAGACTGTTTCCATGGTGACTGGTGATCATGACCATCGCAGTAAATTAAAGAGTCAATCATTTGACAGACTCACTTCACCTCTCCGTCTCCTCTCATTTTCAGGGTGCCACGGGAGAGAGGGGCCCTGCTGGGCCAGCTGGCGCAATTGGCGAGCCAGGGCGGCCCGGTGTTGTGGGTCCTGCTGGGCCGATGGGGGAGAAAGGCGAGCCAGTAAGGAACATTTGAACATTGCTTATTTTGTTTCTTGGACAGTAAGGACCGTGAAAGCATATACAGTATTATACCATTTCTTCCTAGCACTGGGTAATAAATAACCTGTGCCCTCGCTTTGAAATGTGTCAATGAGACGGAGAGCAGGAGAGAGGTAAAGGAGTCAGTGAGAGAGGGAGGGGAAAAAGATCTAGCCAGTTTTCTTTGGTTCCAGTTTCCTTCTTGCTATGATACATCAGCATGTCATGTTACTATATGAGGATAATTATGTATTGTAGCATTTGCACGGCTTTCCCATCTTTTCTCCAGGGAGGGAGGGGGCCTGTGGGTCCAGCTGGGCGTGACGGGGAAGTGGGACCTGTCGGGCTGCCGGGGCCTGCTGGATCTCCTGGGCCGCCAGGGGAGGATGGAGACAAGGTAGTCGCGTTGCACAGCCAGCATGGCCTTACAGCATTGCCCGTAAATGTGCTTGCTGATTTTGGAATTGTTTAAGCCTGTGTCTGGGTTCACATGTGTGCATTTGTCCCAACAGGGAGAGGCAGGAGGACCAGGTCAGAAGGGCAGCAAAGGAGACAAAGGGGAAGCTGTGAGTATGAAAAGTCTAAGAATCGCCTCGCAACCATCCTTCACCTGGAGGTAGAGGACAAACAGCCTTAATTGTTGCATGAGGAGATGGTCAAATCATGGCTTTTCTGTATTGAATTGCCCCTTTTGCTTTTTCCAGGGACCCCCAGGACCTCTTGGAATTCAAGGACCTGTGGGCCAGCCTGGACTGCCAGTATGTTAAAAAAAATCACAATGCACCATGTCATTAAATACTGTTTTGTACAAGTGGGTTTATGTAGTGCACTGTTCACAGAGCTGGCCTGTCTCTGTATTTCAGGGTGCAGATGGTGAGCCAGGTCCTCGTGGGCTGCAGGGTATGAGAGGGGCGAAAGGAGATGAAGGACTCAGAGGCTTTAAGGGGGCATCTGGTCCTTCAGGACTACAGGTAAAAATTCCAAAAACTGATGATTTCTCTATTGGCTCATCCCTGATTTCACATTTATTTTTTTATCTTTGGTTTTTATCTCTTGCCACATCATGCCCCATCAATTTTGCATTTGTAGGGAATGCCAGGACTGTCAGGGGAGAAAGGAGAGAGCGGGCATGTCGGCTCTATAGTGAGTACTGTTCTGTAATCACAGCACACATAACACACATCTCAAGTTCAGTGCTACTGTCCAGTGTCAGTCTCAAGTCTGTTCTCAGCACTACTTCTCAGATGTCTTATACTTCCCTTTGTGATTATCATGACTTTGACTGTCTTGGTCTTGACTAGATATCGACTCAAGTTTGTTTTAACTTTGTAAATAACTTTGAACTTTCTTTCTTTACCCCCCCAGTCTCAAAAGCAGATCTGGAGATGATGCAGCCTAAATAGAATTAATTATGTGTACAACTATATACTGCAAATATTGTCATATGGCAAAAATACTACAGTACAAATACAAAAGACTGACCAATTGGTGTTACAATCTTTTGAAGATCTGGTCTCTCTTTTTCCAGCTTACTCAAAGTAAAGCATAGTTAAGGTTTAAGGCATCAGCAGTCTATGAGCTATAGATAATACACAGGAAGTTCACCACAGTTCTTTAATTACTGCCAACCCCGTTTGCACGGTCCGCAGTTGCGTTGGTCCTGAGCCCCACCCTCTAGCTCCCCTGTCTCCCAATCCTCTATCCCACCAACAACCCTATTTGAGTGCATAAAAACAAATGCACCATTCTTTAACTAAAGAGAAGATTTGCTGCCGCTGAGCAGATTGCAGTCCATGGATCGACTTGAAAGAATTATCATTATGATTATTAGCAGATTGGATGCAGATGGGTGAAGTAATACATTATAAATGAGGAAAATATTAATTACATTGCCTGCAGCAATCCTAGAGAAGAAACAATATGTGTCTCGCCATTAAGAGACTTATTTGTATTCATGCACAGCTGTTTAAAGGCTTTGTTTTGTTAAATCTTCTGACAGGCTTACAGAACTGGTCAGGATCCAATGTAAATTATTGTTTTTTGTTTTCTTACAAATCCAATAGATCATGCACACAGTTTAGTCTCTTGTGGGGCCACTTTATGTCACGACATCTTACTATCTAATAAAAAAGAAGGAAAACTACTTTTTACTACTTTAGTAAATTTGCAGGAACTTAACCATTTGCAAGGTTCAAATGTTTTCTGCAAAAAACCCGATGTGTGACAATTTTCTGAGGGATTATGCTGATTCTAATTTCTAATTCTTCGGGTCCCATTATGTTCCACTGGGTAGCAGCTGAGTCGTCAGTAAACCAGTCCCTTTCTGGTCTGTGGCCCGATATCAAACCAACCATGATTACTGGCCCTGCACTTGACTGAGTGGCAGCCTCTGCTCTCAGAAGATGAGTTTGCATGTGAATGGGTGAATACTGGCTTGTGTTGTAAAGCACTTAGAGTGGTCAATGGGGCTAGGAAAAGCACTATCCAAATGCAGTCCATTTACTATATTGCTATGGCATATTACATACTGTTTAATTGTGCTTACTTATACTTAGACATGGAAAGTACGTAGTTTCATTTGCCCCTTGCAGCTAATGACTCCGTGTGCAAGAAAGACAAGCCCAGAGACTGAGGAGGTGCTCCTAAATGCAAAAAGAAACACAAGAAAAAAAGACGGAGAGTGACAGAAAGGAGGCAGTGGAGCAATGGAGTGGATAGAAGAGGGAGGGCACTGATTGTGAGCAAGAAGACGGTGTGACAGCTGCTGATCAGATTAGCCTCAGCCTTGGCTGGCTAATGAGCATCTTCCTTTGTGACAGTCATCTCCACAACGCTGTCAACCATGAATGCACACTCAACAAGATTCTCTATAGCCTCTGTTCTCCACTGCCAGATTAAAGAGGGAATGCATCAAAATGGAACCAAAACAAAAGAGAGAGAGAGAGAGGAAAGGGGAGATGCTGAAGACTCAGTGGGGAAGTTTCATTCATGTGTGAGCATTGCGGATCACAGAATTCTCCCCTCTAATGCTCGAGTGTCTCTCCGCCAGAAGTATGTGTTTCGTCTAGTCCCACACAGTCTCTCCCTGGGCAGATTGTGAGTCTTTCTGTCTCAGTGTCTTTACAACACAAGGTTCTATCCAAGACTTCAGAGTGGTTCAGAGCACACCCCAACATCTACTCAACTGTAAGTGAAGCCAAGCACAGTGAGGATTAATTGCTTGGCTCTCTCTGTAGCTGCGCAGAAAAGTCAAGTCCCATTCCGTCACTGTGGCTGAGAGAATATGGTCTCAAAGGCTAGAGGTTTCTTATTAATACGAGAGAATGAAGGAGGGAGGGGGGGGGGCGGCAGATTGGAGACTGTGTCGTATTGAGGGTAATGACCTGTCTGGACGTCTTCATCATGTCACGACGATAATGATCAGAGATACTGGGGCCATTTCATAAGCAATCCACCATGGGAGGACTCCCTCCCGCTGAGTTTGCATATCTTTGTGTATTTTACTGATGCAGTATATCCTTATTGCACTGAGGTCTTAATGAAAATGGTTCGTTTCTCTTTTCACAGGGCCCTCCAGGACAGCATGGCCCACGAGGTGCCCAGGGGCTGACTGGGGCAGAGGTAGTGTGTGGCATCATTATTGGTCCTCTTACAACAAATACTAATGATTTTGGCCTAAAGTCCTTGCTTTTTATAATTCAGGGCAATTTATCATTTATGCTTACATATTATCTGTATTCGATGCATTTTAAAAAATTAAAAATCACAATGAAATTCTGAAATTACACACACCCTGAGTGAATATTGGAGATCTGATATTTTCAAATTATAGTAGCTGCAGGCCACACAGAAGAAAAAAATCATTTAACAAAAAAACATGATGAGAAGACTTTCATTTAATACACATGTACTGAATTTTCAACTAAATAAAACCGTATCCTTGCACAATACAGATGCTTAGTAATTTCCAGCCCCTTCGTATACATTCTCTTCATTTGAACATTTCCTACCACCAACCTACCACTCCTCTTGAAATTTGAATTATTAAATAGAATAAGGATATAATCCATGGGACAGTTATATTTACTGCTCTATAAATCATTAAGAAGTATTAGACTATCTTCCCAAAGAGGCAGTTATATTTACCTCTGGTAATGGACGTCTCTCTACAGCTTCTCAGACCGGTCAATTATTCAGCAGCAGCAATGTGCATGAGCCATGCACACTGCTGCATCACAAGACGTACGGAAATGCAGCAGTGGGGAGAAGGATGAATTCAAAAATGCACTGATACAGGACTACTTGAAAAGAGCAAAACGGTGTGTGCTGACATGTGAGGAAAGCAGTTGACAGTAGACGCTCTGTAGTCGTGCGTGGCTGTACTTACCTCTCGTGTCTGTGCACTCCAACGCAGACATGCTTTTACAGGGTTGGTCTCAAGACACAAAGCGCAGTACACTGATGCACACACATGCACAAGCAAACAACCAAACTGACTGAGAGAAGGGACTATGTGGCTCTATCCATATAGCAAACCTGACACACTTGTGGGGTTTTTTCGGTGTTGTGATAATTCTGTTCCTTTCAGTGTGCACGAGTGCTGACAACAAAACCACAAACACTGCACAAAGCAATGGATTTTCAAAAATCGAATGCATATTTCAGACATGCCCTTGTTTCTCCCTGTCTCCTCCTGCCCACAGGGCCCACCTGGAATGCCTGGTGGAGTTGGCCAGCCTGGATCTGTTGGAGAAAAGGTCCCATTTCCCATTAGCAAACACAAAGCATTTGTTTTTCCGTATGTCTGTGTTTCTGTCTTACTGAATATGTAACTTTTTTTTTTATCAGGGTGAGGATGGTGAAGCTGGAGACCCTGGGCAAGCTGGAGAGCGTGGCATAGTGGTGAGTCATGTTGCCTCTCCCCTTCCTGTACCTCGTCCTTTCCTTGCTCCCTCTCTTCGCCCTTTCATTGTCATTTCATTTTTGTCCCAGGGTGTTAGAGGCGATGTGGGTGATAAGGGTGACTCTGGCCGTCCCGGAGCAGCTGGGCTGCCAGGACCCAGAGGAACGCCAGGGGAGGATGGACCCAAAGGCAACCTCGTGAGTATCTGTCTCTCTAAACCAGTGACTTTTTCTTGATAATGTCATTTTATGCAGCTGATGATTTCTTACTAATTTCCCGCCCAACAGGGCCCCATCGGATTCCCTGGAGATACAGGACCCCCTGGAGAACCTGGGCCTAATGTAAGTATTTTTGTTGTTTTATCAATCATATGTTCAGATTTATTAATTGTTTAGTGATTTCTTTTGGGGGATTTTCATGTAGGGAGTAGATGGTGGACCAGGGCCTAAAGGAGACGCTGGAGAACTTGGAAAAGCAGTAAGTACTTGTTGTCCATGTTGACTACGTCTGTCTGAAGGTTTTATTCTCTGTAATATATTGAGGTTTGGCTTCTCCATCTTATCACTACAGTTTTTTCTCGTCTTCTAGTTTTGATGCCTCTGCCCTGGCAACAGCCAAGGCTGGAGGCATTGTGTTTTTGGGTTTTACATCTGTCCGTTTTATGTACGTACGTCCGGGCAATTCTTGTGAATGCAATATCTCAAGGACATTTTGAGTGATTTTCTTCGCTTCACTTCGCACAAATGTCCTCTCCGAGTCTGGGATGAAGTGATTAGATTTTGGAGGTCAAACTGCATGGTTACTGTAGCATTTTGGGCCACATCTGTGAATGTGAAAAAACTGAAATCAAAGCCAGTGACAATAGTCTCTGTATGACCCATGGACGCATTTAAACGCCAGGCAACTATTTTTCTACTTGTTACTGTTTCTGTTCTATCTTCAGTTGTTGTTTCTGGTCATTGTAGGGACCTCCAGGAGCATCTGGAGAGCCAGGCCCCACAGGGCCTCCAGGACGCAGGGTGAGCTCAGCATTTTGTATGTTTGTATGCATGAATCATGTACCTAGTTAAATGTTTGTAGTTAAAATCTCCTACCATCGTCTCAGCAGCCTTGTCTTTCTCAACCACAGGGTCACATAGGTGCTGCAGGAAAAGAAGGGAAGCAAGGCATGAAGGGAGGGAAGGTAAAAACAATAACTGGAACTCAACTATGTCGTTGGTGTATTTCAGGAAACCTCTCTGATCTTGATTTCCTTTAATGCCTTGTTGTCTGTGTCTGTTCCTCTGCTCTACAGGGGGCATCAGGAACCCAGGGTCCAATGGGGAAGACAGGCCCAGTGGGACCCCAAGGGCATCGAGGGAATCCTGGCCCAGATGGTCTTCGTGGCATTCCGGGTCCTGGGGTCAGTATGGAGGGATTTTTTTTGGTTGAATTTAATCAATGATTCCAGCATTCTTTAAGCTGATCTTTAATTCATGTGGGTATTTTTTCCAGGGTGAGCATGGCTTAAATGGACCACCAGGACAATCTGGACCACCAGGACCGATTGTAAGTTATTTAAAATGAGAGAGAATGTGAATTTGTAATAGTAAATCATGATTCCCAGCACAAAATTTCAATATCTTTGGCCAGCTGATTTATCTGTCATTGTCTATAGGGACCTCCAGGACTTCCAGGATTTAAAGGAGACTCTGGAAGCAAAGGAGAAAAAGTGAGTCTGTAGGCCATGGGTCAGAAATCACTCCCTACTGGTATGAACAACAAAAAGCAGTGACAATGAACCATGTCTCTGTCTGTAGGGTCATGGTGGGTTGCTTGGTCTAATTGGCCCCCCAGGAGAACCTGGTGAGAAGGGAGACAGAGGCCTACCAGGGAATCAGGGTACTCAAGGACCTAAAGGAGATGAGGTACATATCGTCGCAATATCACACAATAACATGGTAAAGTTTCGTCACTAACAAAACATACTTTTCCTCTTACCCAGGGTGTAGTTGGCACACATGGTCCCATTGGCCCACCAGGAACACCTGGACTCTCAGTAAGTGACATATCTGGTACATATTTTTGGTCAAATAAAACTAAATGTAATTAATGTTTTTTTTTTAGGTGAAAGTAAAAAGTCAATCTGTCAAAATGTACCCTGACTTAAGCATATGCATCCATTATAAATTATGGGGTGGTTCAGATTAATAATATATATACAGTATATATATATATATATTACTTGATTCTAAATTATAAATAGAAAAATGTCTTTTTCTATATAGCATTAATACAACGGACAACAGCAACAACAAAATAGCATAGCACACACAAATCTACATTGATAGTTAACAGAATGGATGAACTCACTTCACTTTGTACACCATGAAGTCATCAATCTGACCTTATTTTGACCAAATACTGGCTCATTCACTGTAATGCGCTCTCTTCCCTCATTCTTCTTAAACCCAAAATGCTCTCATTTTGGAGCAATGCAGTTAAACCAAGGCCATGTGTACTTATTCTTGCAAACTTTCTGGATGAAATTACGCAGTCATCTGGAAAAACAGCTATTTCTTGGGAGAATCACATTATCTTTCAGTGGTTCGCTGTCGCTGCCAGTGTATGTGTGTTTGTAAGGCCAATAAACAGAGTCTGTGTTACAAAAAGAATGTTGGGGCCATTCTTATTCAAGCAAGCATGCATGTAAACACAATATCAAAGTTAATAACAATGAGAGAGTTGCATGTCTGCTGCATCTTGTTAATGAAGACATCCTTTTGATTCAACACCGGTGTTGTTCTCACTCTTGTGAAAGTCTTCAAATTTGACACCAACTTTCGCTTGGATTCCAGGATGAACTGATTAAATATTGGATGTCAGGTGTTGAATGTAAGGTTACTGTGACCTCGCATCATTTGCATGCTTGTGAACGCAATATCTACAATATCCATGTCTCTTGATGTAGCACAAAACTACTTGGTCAGAGATTTAAATCAAGGTCACTGTGACTCATCATCCCATTGAACACATAGCTCAATTCATGTGCCAATTATGACAAAAGTTCAAGAAAATTTCTAACAGGACAATAAAGATGAATTCATGATAATTAATACCCAAAAGGTCAAAGGTCAACTTCCTGGCGACATCGTAATATTCTGCATGAATACTTTTCTGGCCAATATTCAACAACATAATTTAGGAAAATAAGGAGATATTAGATTGTGCTGTATATATTCGGTAAAATAGGATATGTATTGTGTGTCTGTGCTGCTCTGTTGAAAATGTGTGAGACTGTGAGCTATTCATGTGTTAGAATATGAAGCTTTGAACAGCCATATTTAAAGCGCTGTATTCTACCAAAAGCACATTGGCTTGATGATATTCAGCTTCATGGGACAACATGTATCCGTCTGGACAAAAGTGGATGGAAACTATGACAATATATTGCATCATTGCAATATATGATAATTGCAACGAGGATATTACTCATCGGCGCTCAGCAGTAGTAGTAATAGCCTTGCTCATAACATGCCACGCCACTAAGCAGATGCCTGATTTTTTTCAATGATTGTCCAGTTGAATAAATAGATAATAATAGATCGTTTTTTAAGATCAAATAGGTTTTTCTACTTGCTGCTCACTTCTCCTCTTCTCTTTTAGGGTTCAGCTGGTGACAAAGGATCAAAGGGAGAAATGGTGAGTCCAGTAATTTGTCTTATTTATACCGGTACTGTAAGTTTGGCTACCAACTGCTTTGAACATATGCTAGGAAACAGGGTAAAAGTGTGTTTCTTGGCTTAATAATCATAATGCTCTACTATGTGTACCGCATGTCTCTGTAACTCAAAGCCTGCTGTACAGCCATACTAGCCTTGTGTGTGATTTTTCCATCAGGCCCATTTAATAGGATTTTGCTCTGGTGTGTGTGATGTTATGAAAAACCACTACAGTGTGACTTAAGAGCCAAGGCTTTGACCACTTTACTGATGCACACAGCTGGATAATCCTATAAAGCAACAGCCATATCTGCTTGATAAGAATGGGATTTAGAGAAGTGGTGTGAGTGAGTCTCTAGGTGAGACAGGATAGATCCAAAGTGTTGTCCTCTTCTATTATCCAGGGTTTCATTGGTCCTAGAGGAGATCCAGGCCCTGCTGGCCCCCCAGGACCCCCAGTGAGTGTTGTCAATAATCAACATTTTGTTCTCCTGAGCTCCCCATTTATTCTCTTCCATTCCCATTCACCTTTTACTCACCTCTCTGCGTTACCTCCAGGGACCCCCTGCAACAATGGTTGAGCCTCTGCCTATTAGGGAGGACAGGTGGAAAAGACGAAGGCACTCTGATAGTGGATTCGGAGCTGCACTATTCTGGGAAGATGAGCTAGATATTGAGGAATTTCTCCAGGGAGATCAGCCCCCGGAGGAAACTGAGGGAATGGAAGAGATCTTTGCCACCCTATCTTCCATGAAAACAGAAGTGGAGTTAATGATGAGGCCACTGGGAACCTTTGAGAGCCCTGCTCGAACCTGCAAAGAGCTCATGATGGTTCAACCTGACTACAAAGATGGTTAGCCAAGACATCATAATTAACGCTTTGCTCGCCACCCTAAAGCTTTTATCTGTGAAAAACTAGAAGAGAAACAGGGCACTCTGAAAATATTCTCCAATTTGCCTACGTAAACACTTTTGATGCTTTTTATCATCTTGTTGCCCTAGATGTGTTGATTATATTATCAACATCTTGTGCTTGATTGATGTCCCTTCTCTGTGCACGTTGAAGGAGACTACTGGATTGACCCTAACCAGGGCTGTCACAAAGACTCTATCAAGGTCTACTGCAACTTCACAGCTGATGGAGAGACATGTCTCTACCCTGACAAGAGGATTGAGATGGTAGCTTTTGCTTTCACCGTT